>QAOC01047150.1:127870-265489 GCA_003255005.1 Begonia fuchsioides
CATGTCGAGTAAAGAATTTCTAATCATAGAGACGTACAGGCTATAGCGGTAGAGCATTCGGGAAGCCTGATTAACAGGAAGCTTAGCCATCCCATCTGCAAACTCTATGAACACATACTCAATTGGCTGAGAAGAAGCCTTTGAGACATCCAGTTTAATCCCTACAAAACGACCAATTCCCACCTTCTTATGCACAACATAATCTCCAGAACGCAGTGTATACGGATCCACTTTGTAACTAAATCCAGAACCATCCTTTCCTACAGAATCCCCCTTCAACTTCAACAAACCCCTTTGCTGTTGGTCCTTCACCTGCCTAATATACCGCTCCGCCTCTTCCGAATCCATAGCCTTCCTCGTAGACTCTCTGGTGCCATGATAGCGGCGAAGCCTATCGTTCAGAACGGAAATGGGGTCGCGGTCAAAATCAGCTCTCTCTTTCACGTGTTTGACTGATTTGGCCGGGGAAAGAGAGAGGCCTTGGGCATAGGCAGAAGTGTAAAACGAAAAAAGTGGTTTGGCTCGACGGGGGCGAGAAGAGTTGGGGTCGAAGAGAATCCATAGCCGTGGAGAGGAGCTGAGCTTCAGAGGTAGTGGAGTGGAAGCAAAATTGAAAACGTCGGATAAGGAATGAAGAATCGCCATTGGAGGAGCTCTCGCTCTTACAGCTCAGCGAAGATGGGGGGTTTGGAGAGGTTTTTAATCATCTTAACGTCTTAACACTTCAACAGTTTCGTCGTTGGCCACGTGGACGTAGAGTAGCTCTCCGATCAAGAATCAAGAGCTAAGTGCTTACCTTACCTCTGCCTAACAATTTTTTTAAATAATTGACCATTGTGTTACTATGACATTAATAAGATAATTATTTATAATTCATAAACTTAATAATATAAATTTAGGAGTGGCCAAAACCGGACCGAAACCGTAAACAGAACTGGAACCGTTTCTTGGTTTCAATAACTGTGATTGATGGGTCGGTGCTGGTTTTTACGAGTAAAAAACTCAGAAATCAGAATCATATGTCAAAAAATTCTAAAATCGAGTAAAACTTGACACAAACCCTAATAAAATCCGATATAAATATTAAAATTGGTTATAAAGTCGCTCAATTACTTAAAATCAGACATCAAATATAATATAAAAAAATTTATTATATTTTAATTTATTTTATATTTTAATTTTTTAAATGTAAAATGCAAAACTGAGCTAAAATCGAAACGAAACTAGAACCACTGGTTCTGGGGCCGGTTCCAAAAATCTAGAACCGTGAGTTTCATTCTGGTTCTATTTAGGGATAAAACCGAACCGGCCAAATATATGCCCACCCTTATATAAATTATTATTTAATACGTTAATCAATATATCATAAATTAAAAAAAAGACTCTCGTCTCCCAAATATATGCCCAATAAACTTCGCTTCAAACCTCAAATTTAGGAGGCAAATACTAGGTCAGTGTAAAATTCAGCTCGCTTTAGCGAAAAGGCTTTGACAAATGAATCTATTTTTATGAAATCAAATGTGAATCTCGAGCAAGAATAATGTCACTATTTGGTGTCCGTTGTCCTTCCTCTCTTTGTGCCATTATCCTTGCACACATCATTCCTACCTCGAGTTGTCACGCAGATGTGTCAAATTCTAAAGCATCATCAAGTCCGAACTTTTTTGACTAAGGAGATTGGCAATATCGACGCTGGTATGATGATTAATGGACATGTCAAAGTCCCCTCTTTGCCCGCTCATGTCTCCACGCCATAGCATGTTGCAGATTTTGAAGTAGTGTCGAGCTTAGATGATAAAAGGGTAGTTATAAAGATTTGAATTTTGAAATTTAGTCTACTCATGTGAATAAAGTTCGAGTCTTTTATTGTAGATTGGTTGCATGATTGGAGCTTTTCAAATCTAAGGCGATTTCGATTGGTAGGGAAGAAAAAGTGGAATCCGTGTGACGAGAATAGGATGATATCCAAGAAAAAGCTCATCGCAAGAAAGAAGAAACCTCTCGCCTTCCTCCTTTTCAATTTCTGCAATACTTTTACCTCCATTTTCAAATCTCGATTGACCACTCCTTGACCAGGAATTTCTCGTTTCCTTGAGGAGTTTCTATGAACTTGCTCCTCCGTTTTTTTGTTCCCGATTTTTTATAAAAGTGCGCTTTCTTCGGGCAGGCCGTTTCTGGCTAATCTTGAAGGGTGTTTGACTGTTTGGAGGGTTTAAAGCTTAGATCGGATCGTTGAATTTCTGGGTTTTAGTGATTGCTTGAAGTGCGAACGACGAGTGATCAGAAGACGAGGAAATTTCAAATTGAAGCGTTTAACAATAGGGGCGTCGTGGATCCCGAGTATGCAGAGAAGACTTGGTTGATTCTCGAGCTCGCGATTAATGAAATTTACAATCATAACGCAAGCGGTCTGAGCTTTGAGGAGCTTTATAGGTTTGCATCTTTCCTTCTTTATATAAAAATTCGTCGCTTGTACAAGCTATATCATGTGAACGGACATCGATCTTTTGCTTGTTCTTTGCCAGATTTTGCCTTTTCTGTTTCGATGGGGTTCCATTTGGCATATTGGTTGAGGAACCGTTCTTGTTTGACATCTTTAAGCAGGCAGTATTAGATCCTACTTTTATCCAGAGACAGATTTGTTTAGTGTTTAGTTAAACGAGGATGTTTCTTATTGAAATTAGACTAACCTGCAGCTTCAAACAGATTTTTTTCTCCCTCAAATTGTGTCAAAAATGTTTATCAAAAGGGCACTTTGTTCTTCAGACGTTTAAGCATCTGCTATATTCAGGAACGCCTATAATATGGTGCTGCACAAGTTTGGGGAAAAGCTATATTACGAATTAGAAGACACCATGAGATTTCATCTGCTGGTAATATCGAAATCAATTGAAGACACACCAGGGGAATTATTTTTGGAAGAAATTAACAGAAAATGGGCAGATCACAACAAAGCCAGGCAAATGATCCGAGATATATTTATGTACATGGACAGAACCTTTGTTCCTAGCACACATAAGACACCAGTGCATGAGCTTGGATTGAATCTATGGAGGGATATAGTTATACACTCAAGAAAAACCAAGGCCAGGCTTGCTACATGCTTCTCGAGCTTGTAAAAAGAGAAAGATGTGGAGAATTTGTTAATAGGGGCTTAGTGAGAAGTGTTATTAAAATGCTTATGGATTTAGGTTCTTCTGTCTATCAAGAAGACTTTGAGAAACCTTTTCTAGAGGTTTCAGCAGACTTTTACCGTGTGGAGTCTCAAGAATTCATTGAGTCATGCCATTGTGGAGAGTATTTGAAAAGGGCAGAGAGACGACTGAACGAAGAGGTAGACAGAGCCTTTCATTACTTGGATTCCAGAACCGAGACCAAGATTACTTGTGTACTTGAAAAAGAGATAATAGAGAATCACTTGAATAGATTAGCTAACATGGAAAACTCAGGCTTGGTGAATATGCTAGTGGATGAAAAATATGAAGATTTGCGAAGAATGTATACCTTGTTTCGTCGTGTATTCAATGGACTATCTCTTGTCAGGGATTCCGGAAAGCAGCTTGTCACCGATCCTGAGAGGTTTAAAGACCCTATTGAATCGAAGGATATGTATGATAGGATCATAAGCTTGGCATTCGGCAATGACAAGACCTTTCAAAATGCTTTGAATTCTTCGTTTGAATATTTCATTAATTTAAATGCTCGGTCACCGGAGTTTATTTCATTGTTCGTGGATGACAAGCTTCGTAGAGGATTACGAGGGGATAATAGCGAAGAGGATATGGAAGTAATTCTCAATAAGGTTATGGTGCTTTTCAGATTCTTCCAAGAGAAAGACATATATGAGAAGTACTACAAACAACATTTGGCAAAGAGACTTCTTTCGGGAAAAACCGCCTCTGATGATGCAGACAGAAGTATGATTGTCAGTCAAGCTTAAAACAGAATGTGGATATCAATTTACTTCTAAGCTTGAAGGTATGTTTACTGACATGAAGACATCTCAAGATATAATGCAAGTATTCTACGCCAAACACAGAGCCAAATTGGGAGAAGGTCCCTCTCTTGTTGTCCAGGTCCTCACCATGGGTTCGTGGCCAACTCAGCCAAGTAATACTTGCAACCTTCCAGATGAAATTCTTGATTTATGCGAGAAGTTTCGTAGTTTTTATCTTGGAACCCATTCTGGGAGGAGATTATCTTGGCAAACGAATATGGGAACAGCTGATTTGAAAGCAACATTTGGAAAAGGACAGAAGCACGAGCTGAATGTTTCTACCTTCCAAATGTGTGTGCTCATGTTGTTCAACAATGCAGATAGGCTCAGCTATAAAGACATTGAACAGGCAACTGAGATACCTGCCACAGACTTGAAAAGGTGTCTGCAGTCTTTGGCCTGTGTTAAAGGGAGGAATGTTCTACGGAAAGAGCCGATGAGTAAGGACATTGCCGAGGATGATGAATTCTTTTTCAATGATAAGTTTGCAAGCAAGTTGTATAAAGTGAAGATTGGAACTGTGGTTGCACAGCGGGAATCTGAGCCTGAAAACCAAGAAACCAGGCAGAGAGTGGAGGAAGATAGGAAGCCTCAGATTGAAGCAGCCATTGTCAAAATCATGAAATCTAGACGAGTTCTAGATCACAATAATGTTGTCTCAGAGGTCACGAAGCAACTCCAGTCACGGTTCTTGCCGAACCCCGTTGTTATTAAAAAACGAATAGAGTCTCTCATTGAACGCGAGTTTTTAGAGAGGGATACCACTGATAGGAAATTGTACAGGTACCTTGCTTGAAACAAAAAACTTCATGGTTTCCAATTTGGAATGTTATGGTCATCTAATGCATGCTCAGGTGGAATTTCAATAATATCATCCTTAAAAAGCTGCTGCAATATTCTACCTTTTTCGCAGATGTTTTATAGGATGTGCTGTTTCGTGTTAGTAGCTAACTGTGGACATAAGTTCATTCTGAAAAACTATATGGTTTTGGGATGCCTAGATGTTAAATTTTATGAGTATATCTATCTCAGAATATTATTTGGGATCATTCAGATTATCTTGTTCTGTATATGATGCTTTGGAGTAATTGATTTTTGGAGTCTTTTGGGGACTTGGCAACAAACATTAGCAGACTGGGAGTTGAACTTTATGCTTATGAATTTGTACTTGGTGCTTCTAAACATTTTATTCAGTGATAGTTACAAAAATTAGCCGTAAGAGATTGTACAGGCTAGTCGCTCGAGATCTGTATAAACCAAATTCTAGTTGGTCTAGGATAGACTTGTGTACTGTCATTAAGGTCTAAATTGTTTTGCTTTTATAAATTAATGTTTGAAATGAAAAACTATGTTGATTGTTTGTAGTGAATTCCTCCTACAACTGTCTAAATTGTGTAGGGTAGTCACTGGAGTTCGGTATGAACACAGTCCTAATTGGTTCGAGATAGATCCCTGTATCAACATTAGGGTCTCATGTTTTGCTTTTATAAATCAATGTTTGATCATAAAACTACTTTGATTTTCTGTGGTGAATTTCTCCAGCAATCGTGGGTTTTTTCTAGTTTGATTTTCACATGAAATTTTAATTTGTATGTGCTTTTAATTGAAGGGAGACGACAGGAGTATAAGAACTGTACAAGAAGCATCTAATTGCTTCTTCTTCAACCATCTCAAATGGAGATTTATCAAAATCATTAAGTATAGCATTTGGCTGCAGAGCAGCTGGTCGACATCTCGCTCGTAAAGGCCGGAGAATCCCATTCCAAATCCGATTTCCAGGCATCATCAGAAGACAAACTGAACGGAAACTCGATCGCAGTCACCTGGTTATGGTCGGTGCCTTCATCTCGATTCCTCCTCAAACCCTCTTCATATTCTACCATCTCATTCGAGAAACTAATCGAAAATGCTTTCGGCTGGTCTTGTCCACCTCCTTCAAACCCTCCACTGTCCACACCTTGAGTTAAATCGATCGAATTGTGAAGCGAAAACCCAGTAGCAGGGTCGAATGCAAACTTGTTCGAACCAGAAACATCGAGCGAGGGCATCGCGAAGGTGTTGCAAAAGCTGTGATGTTTGAAGGAGGGTAAGTCTACAGTCGAGAACCGGCTTCCGCTGGAGACTTGCTCGAAATCAGAACTCAATTTTGTAGTAATATATGCTGTTGTAGGCTCTAGCAATGAATTCATCCAGCTTTGAGAAAGGGCTCTTTGTGACACAGAGCTTGTCTTTTTAAATATCCTACAAATTGCCCAAGAATCCTATAACTCCAACAAACAATTCCAACTTTAGCCACAGTCCAAAAGGTCAAAAAATACGATCTATCGCTCGTAGTAAAGACACTTACGTTGGGTGGAAACGATTGGTGTGAAAAGGAAGAGGGAGGAGCGGAAGGCGGGAGGCGAAACTCGTGCATCATCCAATCGGTTTTGAACCCTTTGGCGGCTCGGCCTCTGTAGAAGACAAGTGATTTCTTGAGGCCAACGCAGTTAGTGGGATCAGAGGAAGAGTAAATAGGCCTATCAGTCCCAGTTGCCTTCCAAAATCCAGCTCCTGTCACTCTATTTGGCCTTGCACTGTTTCTATATTTTCTATCTCTTGGACAGTAGAAATACCACTCCTTCTCCCCTCCTGCTGCCACCTCTTTCAGACATGAAAAAAACATCATTAGTTTCTAAGCTCAAACTCATCTGCATGCAGAAGAGATTGAACAACTTACTTGGTAGATCCCATGGATCATACTTGTAGATATCGACTTGCCTTATCAGCTCGAGTGGAAGACGCTTTTGCTGAATCTTCTTTTTGAGATAAAACCCGACCAGCTCCTCGTCCGTCGGGTGGAACCGGAACCCGGGCAGCTCGACATCCTCGGCCTTTCCGGCTTCTACCCTTTCTCCCATTTTCTTTCCTCTTCTCTCTTGAATCAAGGGTGGATGAGAGATGCTGTGGATTTATGTTTTGTTTTGTCAGAAGTTGAGGCTTTTTATCAAGGCTCTTAAAATCTCTTCATTTATAGTTTGATTGGTGGGGCTCAAAATATTAGAATCATATTATTTTTTTTTCAAACATTGATCCTTATCTTTCTTATTTTAATGGGAGCCAAAACAGCAGTCTAGGCCTTCATTTCCTCCCCCAATCTTCCTATTTTGTGAATTATTACAATATTTTCTGATTTTGTTAAGAAAATAATAACAAATGAAGACAAAACTGCTTTCAAATCAAGATTTCTCTATTTTATTAGTTCACATTTGACTTGGACATCTTTTTATTAGTTTTGTATTTCTGGCTCTTAGGGCTGCGATCGACACGAACACATGCAGTTCGTGTAGATTTTTTCTGGGATCCAACGTGTTTTTAGTTCTTGTAATTTACGGGCATCGTCCTAGTTTTAGTGATCATCCTACTCGATTTGAAAAAATATAATCAAATCATATTGAAAAATCTAAATTAAGAATTTAATTGCAATTTTAACCTCTTGACTCATAGCTGAGTTACAATTCAAAGCTTATCTAATGATCACACAATCAGAACATAAAGAGGGTATTTTTTTGTCGAATTATTGGTAGACTATTTGGAATAGTCATTGATGAAAGACAATACACTCGTAAATAAATTATAATATGTTTAATTTAGAATTCGTATTTTGTAGGCAAGATCACATCATAACATACTTTATTTGATTAATTAAAAACATTATTCTAGAATATATGTAAAAAAATTGTAATGGGTCCTAGAAATTACATGAAAGAGACAAACAAAACAAGACAATATTAGATGCTTGGTGTCCACACCTATTCCTTTTTTTAGCAATTTGGAAATTAGCAAATGCATGTTTGGAAAATATTCTGAAAATGGCTTTTGAAAACTGTTTTCTTAAGCCTACATAAACAATTGTACAATCTCACATTACTTAAAAAAATACGAAAAAGAATAATTCACACGTAGGGTTTTCTGCATCAACAATATTCGCACCATACCATTCGAGATAAAAACACAATAAAAATGATGCAAACTTCAACCAAAAACGAACAGTATTACACCACAAAACTTCTCTTTTTATGATACAAAATTGAAACAAGAATCGAGTTTCTACTATCAAAGTTTAGTTGGCAAAAAGGAGATGGGAAGAACAATATTATAAAAACAATTAGAAACCAAATCCAATACTTAGACAAATCTGTAGACAGTTCAACAGACATTACAAAAACAGTAAAAAGATAATCTGAGGCCAATCAACACTAACCTTTCTCCAGTTCAATGGGCAAGATCTCAGTTCCCCTCTTCATCCTCAACCTCACTTTATCCCCAACATTATACTCATCCAACAACCTGGACATTTTGGCGTTGTTTTTGACCTGTTCACAAATAAGATGAGACCAGAAATCGATTTCCAAGTCAACATTCAAGAAACAGAAAAAACCATGAAAGTAAATATTCTATATGCTGGCTTCACGGTTTCTACCATAACTGTTAATTGTGACACTTGCAACCTCGAACGAGTAAAAAATATCCTAAGAAAAGTTTCGAAAGATTATAGATGCAAAATGAGAAAGGGTTGTGTGCAAATAAATTTTGATGGAACATTTGATGCAAGGCACGAGAACTGCATAGCAAAATACAAGTTTAAAGATTTAATCACTCCAGTGATATTTAGCTGGGGACGCAATGTCACATAAAAAATATTGACGACAGAGTAGGTATTTTTCTGACTATTCTTTCCTGAAAATGATCTTTTCATCACTACTTCTAAGTATAAAGAAGCACCAATCAGACAGTAAATCATTTATTTAACACTTTAAGAAATGAACCTCAGTAGGGAAGAGAGTCGCAGAGGGAAGAACAGCCAGTGTAACTTCTTCAAGGGTTACTGATGGATCTCCCAAAGCTTGAGCTGCATAACAAGAAAATGGAGTGATAAAGATCAAATTCTTTTAAAGATTTCTCAAAACAACATAAAAGTGTTGAAAACAAGCAAGCCTAAGCAAGAATCTGGCTTAAACTAGACAAGGGTAACATTAAAGTAAACAAAACTCATTTGATTCTTTGGATTTCCTTTGAATTCACTAGACAAGTCCACCAAGATGGCTATAATCATACAGTACGTTGCAGAAAATAGTATTCAACCAAAATTACTTCTCGAACACTAAATTTGAAGTTTTGAACTATAAGAAACATAATTGAATTTTAATGCAAAGCTAAAACAGAGCAGACCTGATAAGTACCTTGAAGAATGACACCATGAAGACAGAAATAAACTTCCAAACAGCATCCTCCGAATCATAAAAGGAATACTGCTACGTATTACAGTAGTTAAATCCTTAATGTCGTCTCTTACAATCCTAAAAGATAAAATAACCAGCATAAACATCTTGGTCACTAAAAACCCAACATTGGGAACTGCAGAGTAAATTTATAAGGATTAATAAACTGATATGGAGAGTAGTAACTAGTAGCGACACTAGCTCCATAGTTAAAAAAAGAAAAGAAAATCAAAGGCTATACTCAAAAGTTTATATTCCCGATGGTAGAATAGTTTCTGCTACTTTTATTTTCAAAATTTCTGAAGGCATAGTACATAGTCTGAGATTACGGGAAATTCTGAAAACTAAGATTGAAAATGCAATTCGACCTTTTCGAGTGAATCCAAGAAACAAGTACATTAAAAACATCAACAATGGCGCTTGAACAAATACAATACAAGCAGAAATCCATTCCCACCAAGCAGTAAGCCACGAAGAGGGTAAAGAGAGGAACCTTTGAAAGGAAACGGGTGGAGGGGTAGGCAGGGAAGGAGGCGAAACAGACAAAATGCCATCAAAGAAAAGCTCCCGACGACCCACGAATTCTTGGGAATTTGGGGGCAAGATTTGAAGGCTAGCACTTGCATTTCCAAGAGCTGGTCTATGACACCCACGTAGTAGAACCAAAACTTCTCCGAACAAACAGGGTTACTGAAGAATCTGAGTATCTGTCAGTGGAAGAAAAACAAATGAAGAGTGATTCGAAGCTCAGTTCAGGCAGAAGAAACCTGACCACAGAGGTAGATAAAGGCGTTGAGCTATTCGGCTAAGCAACGGAGACGAAATCTATAATTATTATTATTTTTTTAATTTAAATTTCTGAAACATTCGTACGGTATATTATCATTTTTCACTTTTATTTTATTTTTTAAAATAATTTTAGCAAATAATACATGTGCTTCAAAATTAAAAAAAAAAACCTTCCATTTATTTCCGAAAACTAATCAAATATGTCATAAAATATTTATTTATTTTATAAATTATAAAAATAATTACAATAAATATTTCAAATTTAAAATTCATCAATGAATATATCAATTAAGCAAAATTTTAGCAAACATCATATCCTAATATTTTTCGTTTATTTTAATGATATTAATAAATTGAATTGACAAATTCATCAATAAATTAAAACCAAGTTTAATGCAAATTATAGTTATTAATTCAAAATTATAGTTATTAATGAAAATCACTAATTAAATTGACAAAAATCTAAAAAAATTAACGAAAAAATAATGACAATTCCAATCAAATGATAAAAAGAATTAAAAATATTTATTTTAAACTTTTAAAATTCTTTTTTTGATGCAATTACCCATTTAGTTTGCAAGATTAGCATCATTTCCTACACTTGTGTTATCGAAAATCAAAGGATTACCACCCAAAATCAAGGATTAAACAAGGTTTACTTTGAACATTTGTTATACATTAAGCAAATATGAAAGCAAACAAAGATTTATCTAAACACATGGAAAGCAAACAAACCAAAATGGACATGAAGATATCATTGAGCATTGAAAGCCGATTTGCCGTGGAGGCGAAAGAGTTGTGCAGGTACAAGAAACAACACTAGAACAACAAATCATCAATCATTCAAAGACAAAATTTCGGTCGAGCATCATCGAGGAAAGGAATAAAAAACTATTTTCTTCCATGATTTATCTTAGCTCTTCGAGGATTGCTTTTCCTTGGCCTTTTGAATCTTCAAAACTTTTTTCACAATCTTTTGCTCTTCAACCAAAAAGGCTCGGATAATCCTGCCATGTCAAAGATTTTCTCAGCAGTGTTCAATCTTCTCCAGATGGAAAGAAACAGCAAACTATATTACAACATCAACTATAGAAATACCTCTCCCTGACGGCCACACCAGACAACACACCACCATAAGCTCGAGTCACAGTCCTTCGATTCCTGGCCAATCTCGACCTCTTGTATTCAGCAGGCCTTAGGTGAGGAATCTATGCAAAAACAATATAGAAATATGAACCAATTACATTTTGAGTAAATCAGTTAAAAGATCAATTCAACCTTTCAAAAAGAACAGAAACATGTAGAATCACAAAAGAACATAAAAGGTATGCAATTAAAACTTAAATGTCTGAAATATATTTCCCATTAGTCGAACATGATATTTTAGATGAAAATGTATGAGGAAGATTAAACAAAGGAATTCCACACTGGTGCTATGCTATTTCTTGGTATAATTTGAAAGACTAACGTGATTCTTCAGACTAATAATAGCTACATGTGGATATTCTCAAAACATTTCTTATAGTGCTTTCCTGGTGAAGTAAAACTTACTTTCAAGGTGAAGTAGAACTTACTAGATGCAAACTTTGTCATTCATATTTTGAGCATTGTTCCTTCAGCTCATTCTCATCATTCATATTTTTCTTATTTCAATATATATTTTTTGGTAGGGGAAAAATACAACATTTGCAAGTAACTTCAAAGGGTAAATCAAACACTCCAAGCTAGCTCGTAAGAGAAGCCCTACATGTAATTTCTCTAATCAAATGAAAAAAAAAATTTAAAGTAACAGCATAATTTACCATAAAAATGCATAGACATGAATTGACAACCATACAAAACGAAACAAGTGTGGTTCAGACACGCAAAACACAAACTACATACTAATGAACCAAACAAATATGGAATAAAAAGAAGAAAGAAACGTCGACAACGATCATATTTATCTCCCTGGACGCATTGAATTCTCTTCATGATAAAAACAATCAGGTACAAGCAGAAAATTATCTGTCTATGCGGATAAAATCATACATACCCCTTGGATTCTCTTCCCAGTGACTGGGCATTTAGGTCCACTGGCCCTCTTCTTGGTGGTTTGATATACCAATTTTCCACCTAATGTTCAAACACATTTTCATTATCAAACAGAAAACCTCAGCATAAAGAATACCTACAATTATTCTAACGAGCTGAAAGAAAGATGGTCAAAGTAAGTGCAAATTCTGAGAAATAGAGAAATTAAAAGACAAAGAAGTTATCACCCGGGGTTTTGACGATCCGGTGCTGATTTGACTTTGTGGCATAGCTGTGTCGCGTACGATAAGTGAGACGCTGAACCATTTTCGGGCGACTGACTTGTGTAGTTTCTGTGACTGTACTCGATAACAGCAACGAAGGGAAAAGCGATACGAGGAAGCAAGCAATTTATAGCATTTTGGTCTCGGAAGCCCTAGATCGTACGGTTGTAATCGAATTCTTATCAACGGTCGATGTTTGAGTTAAAACGTAAGAGCTAATTGGTATCACGTGTACCGCACGTGGGGATCCATGTTAGTCAACATTAAATTTTTCATTTTGTAATTTTATTTTATATATATATATATGTTAATATGTCAAATCATAATTAATTAACTTAGATTATAATTAATATATTTAATAAAAATATATTATTAAATATATTTATTTTATTAATCCATATCGTATAATAAAAAAATTATAACTATAAAAATATCCTTTTGAATAGCCTTTGACTAGCTGGCATATGTGCGTTCTTAATAGAACTGGGCAGATCCGACCCAATCCGACAATCCGATCGGATTGGATCGGATCGAATCAGATTGGGCAAAGGCAATCAGCGGAGAAAATCAAGTTAAGATCCGACGTTCGGATCGTTAATCGGATCGGATCGATATCGGATTGAAGACGATCCGATCCGATCTAAATGTCGGATCGGCATTTAAAATCCAACTCACTTTGGGGACTTCCAACCCCGATTCGGGGACCTCGTTCTAATCCGAAGGTCTCCGAATCAGGGTTCGAAGTCCCCGTTCTTTTGAAGTTCAATAAACGGTCGACCGCTCTTAAAGGGTCGACCGTCAGTGCTGCGTTTAAATTTAAATTAGGGCTGCGTTTTGCACCATACAAGGGGTCGACTGCTATTGCTTGAAAAGTTAAAGTGTCGACCGGTCACTTGTTCATTGGTTGACCGCTGTTCAAAAACAGAGAGCATGCATACTGAAAATCGGGAACCGGTCGACCTATTCTATAAGCGGTTGACCGCATTCCTCTCCCAATTTTCATATACTAACTTGCAACATCCATAACTTTGTATGCATAGTTTCGAATTGAGTGATTCAAAAGCCATTATTTTTCTTATTAAGTCTACTTTAACTTTGTAGAGACAGAAACTTTAAATTCAGAGAGTAAATGTATCAATTATATGAAATAATGAATATCGTTCAAAAATTCATATTTCCTTAGTCCAGTTTTCATTTGTCAACTTCTAACGGGTATAACTTTTACACCACAACTTCAATCGAGTTGTTCAACCCATCAATCTTCTCCTTTTGATGTCGTCTATAATTTTTTAGTAGATTACTTTGTCACTTAAGTTCATCTGTAGCATGATAAAATAGGAAAAACTGAAACTACTCAGTTATCGATTTTAAACCTAGTGGTTGTTACTAACTGTAAATTTCCAAAACCCATAACTTTCTCTACAAACCTCCAAATTGAGTAATTTTTGTTGCTATAGTTTCATCAACTAATTCACTTAATTTCATTAGGAGGAGTTAAACTCTTTTAAAGAATTTATCTCCCTGAAAATCAACTAATCTTAACGGTCAACCTAGGTTAACTTCGTTCATCATTCAACATTGATAAAACTTAGATATGTGGAAAAAAATCTGGTGTTACATAAATTTTGGAAATACATGAGATGAACTTCTCTGGAAAATGAATCGGGCAGATCTGATCCGATCCGATAACGTTGAGTTGGGCGTCGGATCGGATCAGATCGGATTACAGATTTGCGCCAATCCGATCAGATTACAATCTACAATCCGACGTTTGTCGGATCGGATTGGATCGACAACAATCTGATCCTATCCGATATGATGTCCACCCCTAGTTCTTAACACATTTGACCGGTATTATGATGTTTGTGTGTGTTTTAATCGCTCAAGTAAGAATTACTTGACTTATGACTTAAACTTAGACCCATTTACTTATTGGGTAGATCATGCCAAAATGACTCGGTTAAAGGAGTAACTAGGGTAACGAAGCCTCTAAGCATTAGGTCGCGCACCATGTTCCTCGAAATCTACTGCAAATCCATATGAATTTTCGTCGAAAGCATTATGAAATTCACGAGAATGCCTTGAATTCGCGAAATAATAAAAAAATTCATAGGAGACTTGTGCCCGGTTTCTTGCATTTCAAGCCGGGAATCGGGGAAAACCCTTTTGGGACTCTAACACAAGATGTACTTATTCAATCCAAAATTTGAACTTTAATACAAGGAATGTTGTTGACACAACAAATAACATTGAATGAAACTTAATTCATTTTTAATCATTATTTTTTAGTTTTTTAAATTACGTATAAATATGATCATCCTTTGTGTAAGAATGGTAAAGAAGAGGATATCGCCGTAGGAAAACATTTTCTTGAAGACATTTGATTTCCAAACCCTAAGTGACTTCCTAACCTTATACTCCTCATCTCCCTCGTTATCGTTCGTAATTCGTGTACAATCGTGAGTTTTGTTGATATTTTCGGTTTTGAAGCTGAGATCGGATCGTCGAATCCGTAGGCTAAGTTGATCATTTGAATTCAGAACCATGAGTGCTCAGAAGAAGAGGAATTTTCAGATTGAAGCTTTTAAGCATCGGGTCGTTGTGGATCCGAAATATGCAGAGAAGACCTGGAAGATTCTCGAGCATGCGATTCATGAAATTTATAATCATAACGCCAGCGGTCTCAGCTTTGAGGAACTTTATAGGTTTGCTTCTTTGTTTTTGTGTTTAAGATTTAGGTCGTGCGGATTTTGCATTTCTTGTTTAGATTTGGTTCCATTTGACGTAAGTTAGAGGAACCACTTTTTCTCCTGATTGCGTTTTTCTTTTTTTCTGTTCCGCTGACCTTTATCATTTGATTATATAAGGCTGGCAGTATTAGTTTGTTCTTTCTAGCCAGAGCTAACTTGAACACCTCAAGAGTGACAATTTGTTTAGTTTTAGTATGAAATAATGTTTCTTCCCATTACTGAAACGCTACCACGCAGTATGAAATGGAACCATTTAATTGATTACGTTAAAACTGTTTATCGAATGAGCACCTCGTTCTACAGACGCTAACCATCTGCTAAAATCAGGAATGCTTACAATATGGTGCTGCACAAGTTTGGGGAAAAGCTTTATAGCGAATTAGTGAATACCATGACATTTCATCTTACGGAAATATCAAAATCAATTGAAGCCGCTCAGGGAGACTCATTTTTGGAAGAACTTAACAGGAAATGGGCAGATCATAACAAGGCACTGCAAATGATTCGAGATATACTGATGTATATGGATAGGACGTTTGTTCCGAGCACTCATAAAACCCCAGTCCATGAACTTGGTTTGAATCTATGGAGGGATTTGGTCATACACTCGACCAAAACTCAGGCCAGGCTCCGTGACACGCTCCTTGAGCTTGTGCACAGAGAAAGGTGTGGGGATGTCATAAATAGGGGTTTAGTGAGAAATGTTATCAAAATGCTTATGGATTTAGGTTCATCTGTCTATCAAGAAGACTTTGAGAAACCCTTTTTAGAGGTTTCAGCTGACTTCTACCGTGTGGAATCTCAGAAGTTCATTGAGTCATGTGACTGTGGAGATTATATGAAGAAGGCAGAGAGACGGCTGAACGAAGAGATAGAGAGAGTGTCTCATTACATGGATGCCAGAAGTGAGATAAAGATATCTAGTGTAGTTGAAAAGGAGATGATAGAAAGTCACATGAATAGATTAGTTCATATGGAAAACTCAGGCTTAGTAAAGATGCTTTTGGACGAGAAATATGAGGATTTGGGAAGAATGTATACCTTGTTTCGCCGTGTTTCCAGTGGACTATCTATCGTAAGAGACATCATGACATCTTATGTCAGGGATACTGGAAAGCAGCTTGTCACCGATCCAGAGAGGTTGAAAGACCCTGTTGACTATGTGCAGCGCCTATTGAATTTGAAGGATATGTATGACAGGATCATAAGCTTGGCATTCAGTAATGACAAGACCTTTCAAAATGCTTTGAATTCATCATTTGAATATTTCACTAATTTGAATACTCGGTCGCCAGAGTTTATTTCCTTGTTTGTAGATGACAAGCTTCGTAGGGGATTGAGAGGTGTGAGTGAGGAGGATATAGAACTGGTACTCGATAAGGTTATGATGCTTTTCCGTTTCCTCCAAGAGAAAGACGTATATGAGAAATACTACAAGCAACATTTGGCAAAGAGACTTCTTTCAGGAAAAACTATCTCTGATGATGCTGAGAGAAGTATGATTGTCAAGCTTAAAACAGAATGTGGATATCAATTTACCTCTAAGCTTGAAGGTATGTTTACTGACATGAAGACTTCTCAGGATACAATGCAGGGATTCTATGTTAAACACGGTGCCGAATTGGGAGATGGCCCCTCCCTTGCCGTCCAGGTCCTCACAACTGGCTCATGGCCAACTCAGCCCAGTAATACTTGCAACCTTCCAGCTGAAATTCTTGGTCTGTGCGAGAAGTTCCGTGGTTTTTATCTCGGGACGCATACTGGGAGGAGGTTATCTTGGCAAACGAATATGGGCACAGCTGATTTGAAAGCAACATTTGGAAAAGGACAGAAGCACGAGCTGAATGTTTCTACCTACCAAATGTGTGTGCTCATGTTGTTCAACAATGCAGATAGGCTCAGCTATAAAGACATTGAACAGGCAACTGAGATACCTGCCACAGACTTGAAAAGGTGCCTGCAGTCTTTGGCCTGTGTTAAAGGTAGGAATGTTCTACGGAAAGAGCCCATGAGTAAGGACATTGCCGAGGATGATGAATTCTTTTTCAATGATAAGTTTGCAAGCAAGTTGTATAAAGTGAAGATTGGAACTGTGGTTGCACAACGGGAATCTGAGCCTGAAAACCAAGAAACCAGGCAGAGAGTGGAGGAAGATAGGAAGCCTCAGATCGAAGCAGCAATTGTCAGAATCATGAAATCTAGACGAGTTCTAGATCACAATAATGTTGTCTCAGAGGTCACGAAGCAACTCCAGTCACGGTTCTTGCCGAACCCTGTTGTTATTAAAAAACGAATAGAGTCTCTCATTGAACGTGAGTTTTTAGAGAGGGATACCACTGATAGGAAATTGTACAGGTACCTTGCTTGAAAAAACCTATGTTGGTTTCAAATTTCTTTGTGGCATCATATTTAAGATGCCATGTTGTCTTCCGTTTCGCAATTTGGAATGTTCTGGTTGAACTTAATGCATGCCTAGCGAGATTTCCTTAATATTCATCGTGCAACAAATCGCTGAGGTAATCAAGTTTGCTTATACATTTTTGGTTGTCCTTAATATTCTTCTGCGTAATTGCAAGTTCATTTTGACTAACTAACTCTGTTAAAGCTTTGAAATTAATAGGCAACTTAATGTCTGTCTTTACGGAAGAGTTTGAAATGTGTTCTTATTATTGATTGCTGCCTTTTTTTTAGCTAAGAACCTTTACCTTGTAACAAATGGAAGGACTTTATGCCCACTTTTCGATTATTTTTAAGAGCTATATGGTAGTTCATCTTCTGAATGTTGCTCTTTGCAATTGCTGGCTTTTTTGGTGTTTAGTGTACATCTTGCAACGATCCCTTTCGGCTAAATACTTATTTGCTGATTAGCAATCTGATAGAATCTTGATAGCCTTATCGCAATCATATGGTTATCGTCCGGAGTTTAAAATATTTTACTTGATCTTCTCTATGACTTGGAATTGGGAATCTACTAACTAATTTTGCCATGATTGCATTATTACTAGCAAGATATTTATGTCGCCCAGTGCGCCTAGTATGAAATTATCCGTTTCCAAAATTGCTCAAATATGCAACTGTGGTATCTTTGAATGTGTTACACAGTAAAATTGCAAATTATGTATTCTTAATTCTTCGAAACGATGTGAAATTGGACTTTGAGTGACTAGTTGTCTAATACAACAACTATTGTAATAGACCTTGCATAATAATGATCATAGTTTCGTGAATGTTCAACATGTACATTTTCATTTATCTTTTTAAATTGTAAATTATCGCTTCAAATAACGTTTGATTAAATTAAAGTCTAATTAATATTAAAAATTAATGAATACATTTATATAGCAATAGATTGCACAACTTGTATAGAAAATCCTTGATGGGCAGCTGTGGTCATCGATGCCTCTTACCTCGAGAATCCGGTATGACCGAACTAGTGGTGTCCGATGGAGGCCTCAAGACGCGACGAGATCGATGAATTAGTCAACATTTCCTTCATTAACTTTTCTTGGAATAGGTTTTATTGTTTGACATCTTAAGTTGGTCACGCATTAAGTCAACCACTAAAATGTCTCTCTAAGGTAAATTCAAACCCACAATAATTAAAAGCATTAATTTCCTCGATATTTTAGAAAATAAATAAATAAAATTGAACATTTAAATTTGAATTAAGAGGGAACACAGAATGAGGGTGGCATAATTCAATGAAATTAAAATAATTATTAATAAATAGGGAAAGGAATAAACAAAAAAAAATGAGAGATGCAGATCTCATTCAATGCAACGCGGTTTGAGGTATTTTTCATGCCATCAATGTTTTTTGCTGCAGCCTCTTGACTTTTTTGTCTGCCTTTTGATTTTCAGGTCACTTCTCTCTCTCTCTCTCTCTGCCATTTTATTACGCATGTTTTCTATAAATACCCACTGAAAACTCTGCAGATGCCTCAGCAGCTTTAAGATCGAGGAGAGAGAGTGAGAGAGAGAGATGGGTAGGGCTCCTTGCTGCGACGGAGGAGTAAAGAAGGGACCATGGACCCCGGAAGAAGATATAAAGTTGGTGGCGTATGTTCAAGAACATGGCCATGGAAACTGGAAGAGTATTCCGACACTTGCAGGTGTTCGTTTTCGTGGAATTTGTTACCTGTTTTTTGGTCTGTGAATCTGGTTTCATTCGAAAATTTCTGGGTTTTAGGGCTGGCTAGATGTAGCAAGAGTTGCAGGCTTCGATGGAAGAATTACCTAAAGCCAGGCATTAAACGAGGAAATTTTACAGACATGGAAGAGGAGAAGATCATCCACCTCCAAGCTCTTCTGGGTAACAGGTGATTTTCTCTCTCTCTCTCTCTCTCTACTTTCTCTCTGTTACTCTCTCGTGTCCATGAACTGATGGTGCTTGAAATTACAGATGGGCAGCCATAGCTTCTTATCTTCCTCAAAGAACAGACAATGATATCAAGAACTACTGGAACACCCATTTAAAGAAGAAGCTCAAGAAGCTTCAAAACTGGCCGCCGGCAACCAACTCCGGCCGCGGGTCTTCGAGCTCGCCGTCGATGACCCGAGGGCAGTGGGAAAGAAAGCTTCAAACTGACATAAAAATGGCGAAACAAGATCTATCTGACGCCCTCTCGCCTGAAAAATCCACCGTAGATTCTTTCATGTCCGAAGAAGCAGCTCAAACGACGACAATCTACGCATCCAGCGAAAAGAACATTGCTCGGCTACTCGAAGACTGGATGAAAAACCCTCCGAAGCGAGCTCAGACAAGCTCAACAATGGAGGAAAATCTAAATCTCCAGAGCCAGACATTCACGCCGGAGACCTGTAATTCCGATACATCACAGTCTACTTCACCTGAACCGCCATTTTCACTGCTTGAAAAGTGGCTATTCGAAGAAGTGGATGCAGAAGGGATTGATTATCTGAGTTTCATCAATGGAGTCCAGGATTGATTCAAATATCTCAGGATCTTCCGATGATTTCTTCCTATTTTTTTCCTCAAATGTTGAGAAAAATGGATCTGGGCAACAGGCGTGGAGCTGTAAAAGGGGTAAATGGAGGTATAAACCGTGGAAGCAGACAGCAATCTGGCAACTGTTTGAATGGGGAAGAAGACAAGAGTAAATGCAATGAAGATGGTCAAGAAAGCAGTTAAGGCAACTACATGGGATACGCAGTGAGCCAGCGCGAGTGAAGGGATATGACTAGACTTATCATGTGTCTACTTATCTAATTATCCACAATTCAAGCTTTTTGTCAATTTTCTAATATAATATTTTTCATTTTTAAATAAAATAATATCTTTTTTATGAAAAAATCATATTTTGCACCCAAATAACGCTGAAATTTAGAAAATTTCATTTCTTTTAGCTACATGAACTTCTATTAGTTTCATTAGTGAAAAATAAGACTTGGTGGTTAAATTGAACTAAAATCATGGTCCATGGCCCTGTCCCGTTTATGCACGCGGGCATAACATAATATGCTATTGAGTATTGATAATGAGGATATGTCTTATAATCACATCAGTCAGGGTGCACAATCTGATTGCTTTAAAAAAATAAAATTTGTGTCATATGTAAGTAGAGTTCTGTCTTTATTTACTATAATGTTGTCTTGAGTTGAATCTGGTAAAAAACAGATAATATTGTATTGAAAGAAGTGATGATTCTTTAGAGAGATTTCGACAGGCTGAAGTTTTTTTTTTGTTCATTTCGTTGTCCGGAAGACAATCATCGAGAATCCCATGAAATCATGGAGTTAAAAGCTTGAAAACTTCTCGATTACTTGTGTGTCTCCATCTCATCGAAAGTGTATGCTTCATTTGTCAACCTAACTTCAAAATCACGTGAT
Source organism: Begonia fuchsioides (assembly GCA_003255005.1). Classification (NCBI taxonomy): domain Eukaryota; kingdom Viridiplantae; phylum Streptophyta; class Magnoliopsida; order Cucurbitales; family Begoniaceae; genus Begonia; species Begonia fuchsioides. The sequence continues at coordinate 148,815 of QAOC01047150.1, forward strand.
CTTTAGACATGTCCATGGATGAACAACTCATAAATTAAAACATCTGCACCACATGCATGTGCATGGTCCGGCTTGATTGCAAGATATTGTTCATCAATAAATTATAAATAGTTAAAACGACCTAAATAAGCAACACATATATGTCGCGCGGTGCATGAGATTGAAATGCAAAATTAGGGCTAGCTTATTTATTTCTGCGATTAAAACCGAGACATCGTCCGATCGAAAGTATAACTATCTCGAACGGGAAGACTTTCGCCTCGACTGTCTCGTGACCACGGATGGACCGGGGTTTAGGAACCGTTTAAAGGGCAAAACTAGGGTTAGCTTATTTATTTCTGCGATGAAAACCACGACCTCATCGGATCGAAAGTATTACTATCTCGAACGGGAAAACTTTCGCCTCGACTGTCTCGTGGCCACGGATGGACCGGGGTTTAGGACCGTTTAGAGGGCAAAATAAATGTGTAAAGGCAGGTGGAATACAACTAAGAAAATGAGATGAAGTCAACCCCATGTGAAGCATGGAGTCTGGGATCATGTCTTCTTCGTCCAAACAATTTTCTACGGATGAAGAAAGAGTCAACACGTAAGTGTTTCTTTTTTAGGGTTTGGAGATCAAGCAATTAATACTTGTAGTTGTGCCTCAACTTCCAAATCATACCTTCATTTTTATTAATAAACTTCGACCCAATTTCTTAATTTTATGCAATTTTTCACAAATTTATACTCGAATTTAAATTTCCGAATCATGACTTAATGAAAAATACTCGACTTAGAAGTGATGGAGAGTGTTGGGTTTGCTTTCTAATTCTATAATTTCACTTACATTTTGACAAGAGCTCACGCGAAAGGAGTTAATTAGTACAATAACGATGATGATTAGTTGATAATTAAAAAAACTACGTTGAATTTACCAATTAACAATTGACATACGAGGAGATGTGGTTACATTATACGTTTTGAAAATAAACCTAATATTACTGGTAAGGGTATTGCTAGATATACTCTTTCAAACAATAGTTTTTGACGTTTAAATTGAATAAAAGAAATCATAGCAATTAGCGACGTTATCGTCAACTTGTTGGTGGATAAATCTTGAAAAAATTGAGATGGGGACGACTACACTTACATAAGGGGCAGCCGCGCCTCAAACCTGAACGAGAACTGTTTCGATGCATTTTTCAATGACACGAAAAAACCGTGCAAAATGTCGGGTTTAATTTGCTTCTTAATAAAAACAAACTTAGGGATGTAATTGATTATTTCAAGCAAATACCGAAAATTACTCGAGGAAACACGACATCTATTGATTTTCAAATGAAACAACATTTTAGACCCATTGAATTTCTATTACTTACAATAGATGGGCTTTTTTTCTCGTCTTTCCCCAAATTTGTTTCTTCATTTTTAGGGTATGATTGCTGCTAATGTATCTGTAAAACCATATAAAATAAGAAAAAAATTAATTAATTAATAAATAAATAATCAATTCATTCATTTTCCTCCCTTTTCCTCTCTCTCCTCCATTTTTCCTCGTCAATTTCTTCCTACCATAAGAGAATTTGTTTAGGGTTTGAAAAAAGAATGCATTTTTTGTGTTCAAATTATTGAATTTGTTTCAAGATCTTGATGGAAGTTGTGAGTTTTCTTTGAGGCTTGGATGAATAAATACTTTGTTTAGTAGGAATTAGTGAACCTCGGAAATCCGACTTAAACGAGGAATCTCGTCTAAGGAATATCGCCGACCTTATTCTAAAATTGATTGAGTTTTAATTTGCGCACAAATCTGTTTGAAGTCGAGTTGGGAAATGGAAATCGGTTCGCAAGATTGACAATTCAGACATATTCTACTCAAACTCGAAGAAAATGAACTCGTTTAAAGCGGTTCGCAGCGTAGAGATTAAGTCACGTTATGCATTTTTTTACTACTACAAACTCGAAGTAGAGATTCATTCATATTCTTCAATCTCTGAAGTCATTTTCTATTTTTATTTTTTGTCTATAATTTGTGACGTAAGTTAGTATTTTCGGAATAAAACAGACGGGATTTATGAAAAATAAATAAATTGAAGAAAATATAATTCAATGTCTAAATTTCATCAAGATCTAAAGTAGAACCAAGGCTAAGAATAGGAATAATGAAGATAGAGATCGATAGGACCACTCCCCATTACAACAAAATGGATTTATTTTTTGTGTGGTCCTTCATCGTACCCAGAAGGCGAAATCTTTCGACCCCAGGGCCTCCACACTCTGGTCCGACAGTTTGTGAGAAGGTTAAATCACGGTGACTCAGCGGCCCAGATATAGAAAACTTTTACCTAATATCTCATGGAGCTACCTCAATATTGAGAGTAACAACTCTCACACTAGGACAACGCAGACGTCAAACCTATGCTTTTGTACTCAATCTATCATCTCTGAACCAACTGAGCTATGTCCGTGCGGGCATTGTGTGGTCCTTCATTGAAATTAAGTAAATGTGCTTCTTTATTCCATTTTTTATTTATTTTATTTTTTAATTTATAGAGCGTATTTACATGTAAAAAAATAAATGAAAAATACTACCTTTGTAATTTGGTCTTCTTATTCTCAATTATTGAAGGAAAGCGTAGGATATTCAACTCAAATGGGCGAGATAATTAATTATTTCATATTTTCTAATTTAATTAAAGTTTTAGTTGATTTTCAAAATTAAATTATTGGTGATGGGCTCGACTCAAGCGCTCGATACTGTACCCTATCCTTTCGAGCATTTATAAAATTTAAAAAAATGAGAGAGAATTCGATAATAAATCAAAACGGGGTTCTAACGACAAGAATATTAATAATTCTATCGTATTTTTAGCCGAGAAAATGATAATTTAACGTGAAGATAGAGGAAAAAATTAAGAGATAGTCTACGTTTACTCGTTTAGCCTACATCATTATTCTACACTCTGACGTGGCGCTTACATGTAAATTCTACCTAATTCAACATATGTTAAATTGAATTTGATGTTGGTGACTATTTCCTATAATAACTCTGACACAATACGCTTATTTTTACCTTCCCGCTTAATCACGTCACATTAATCGCTATCTCCAGTAATATACCGGCAGCTGATCGGAAGTACTGCACTTTTAATCGGTAATTTATTATTTTAGTTAGATTATGTTGCCCAGTAGTTAAAAAATCTTGTATTTTTTTTATCTTTCAACCCCGATTCGAGGTCTCCGTTTGAATCTGAAGGTTCCCGAATCGGAGTTCGAAGTCTCAATTTCATGAAAAATCGACGAACGGGGACTTCCAACCACGATTCGGGTCCTTGTTCTAATCTGAAGGGTCCCCGAATCGGGGTTCGAAGTCTCTGTTTCATGAAAATATACTAAGTCTCCTGTCAATATACTATTCAACTTATCATCGTCACTATTATTCTTATTCTTTTCACGTTGCAACTGAACTATATCTGATTCTTCAATTTCTTCGTTTAAAAAATTAAACCAAACACATGGTCCATATTCAAAGAAGGGCAAGAGATTGCGTAAACTTTATTGAAATTATTGTTGAAAAATAATAATAATAATAAGTTGGTGCTTCGAAATCATGCAAGCAAATTAAGGGTTATGTTCATGTTAACTCGTAACGAAAGTTTTCAATGCTACCAACTAATTTTTCAGTCGCGCAACATAATAATTTAACATTATTTACTCTCTGATTTCAATGGTCCTAAGACTAAGTCAAGCCAAGAGTGAGTGACGTGATATATTATTTATTATTTAATATTAAATTTTAAATAATTATTTATAATATTTAAAAAATAATTAAAATATGTTGCAATTAAAGAAGCAAAAATGTTATGAAAACTTATGTAAATAATTAAAATAAAGTACAATTTTTCGAATAATATTTTATTAATTTTACGTAATAAATCTCTCTAGGTTAATTTGAATCTAGTTATACTAAATCTAAAGCGGAGAAGCTAGAATAATATGCACAGCTACGACAAGGTCGAGTTGCTCTCTCTGCCACTCCTTTCTGCTGCTGTCTCTCAGACAGAAACTCTAGCTTTCTCTCTCATACGCTAGATTCACCCACAGAGATCTCTAACCCCACTGGAAAGGGCCATTCCGTAGCCTATTTCTTCTTAACTCCAAAAAATACAGGGTTCTTGATCAAATAGCACCCTGTGATGATTATGGTCAAGAAAATCATCTCAATCATGAAAAAAGGAAAGGTTTTCAGTGGCCCAGAAGGATGGACTGGAGATAGAAAACTCAGGAACTCCAAAACAAAAAAAAAAGTAGAAAAGAAAAGAGATTGAAAATTTGAATTCCCTGTTGATCCATCTCTATTTAATTGATTAAACTAAAACTGAGGAAGAAAATAGAGAAAATAAAGCGGAAATTACACTGATGTAGCTTATTGGAGATCAGGAAGAAGAAGATGAGGGATTAATGGCGGCTTGTACCTCGAGGTTCATATTCCCGCCGGAGCCGTGGTTGCTGTTCTTAAGCGCCGGAATATTCGTTCCGCCATTAACGTCCTTCTTCGAAGATGAGGTTTTGTTATTGTGCATCCATACTTTCAAAACACCTTTATCTATTCCAATCTCATTGCAAAACTCTCGAACCAGTTCTTCATCTCTCTTCTGCATCCGCCACCCCATGCTCTCTGCAAACTGATGCATTCTCTCTTTTTGCTCCGGAGTGAATCTGGTTCTCGATCGTTTCCTCCCGTTTGAACTCCGATTAGCCGCCGGAGAACTTTCCGGAGGAGCAGACAGCCCTGCCGATAAAGCCAGAAGCATGTGGGGAGCTGAAGGGTAGTAAGAGGAGGAGATTTGCGGAGGCGATGCTGAATTCGGACTCCGGCTTATTGGCTGCGGCGGGTGGTGGCGGTGGTGAGGGTGGTACTCGATTAAATGCGAGAGCAGGGCTGGAAAACAGTCGTCGGGCTCGCGGCGGTGGAAGTTCCGGTGACATCCGCAGGCGGCGCATTTCAAAGAAGAGGGATCGGAAGAAGTTGCAGAAGAAGAAGGCATAAATTCTCCGCACCCATCCAAAGAGTGAGCTCCTAAGCTCGCCGCGTGGTTTTTCAGACATTCCTTGTAAGAAACGATGGTGGAGTTAGAATCGGAGCTGAGGTGGTAACGACTATGATAATTCTGCCTCTTCAAAACACCATTACTGAAGGTCAATGCCTTGATCGGTAAAACCTCAGCCGCCGGTCGATCTGCCTCGCCATCCGGAGACTTCGTTGCACTATTCGTCACAGCCATTTCCATGGCTCGATCATCAGAAAGAAAGCTCCTTAAACTTCCCCATCCACGTCACGCTAGTTAGGGTTTTCAGGTTAAGAATTGAGGAAGAAGATGATGACATTGATAACAAAAAAGATCTCTGTTTATGTGGTTGTGCTTTAAAGATAACCCTAACCCTAGTTCATAATCCATGGTTAAGATATACTGAACTTGGGTTAGATACTGAACTTGGCTACAGCTTAAGGAATTTGTCGGGTACCCAGAAATTCCAGCAAGACGACAGCGTTTAGAGCCCTCGTCTTTTCTCTAGACGAAAATGTCCTTCCAGATAACTGATATGACACGCTAAGAAGTGTAGGGCATAATTACATCCAAATAATCATACTCGAATAAAGTAATGAAGCATGCGAAGGAGGGGACACGTGTATAAAGTATGTACGACGTGGCAAGTGATGAGGCCTACAGCTGCCACGTAGGCCTGGTCAAACTCCGGCTTGTTAGAAAGTCAAACGGAAAGCTAATCCATTAACTCTTGGTCAACATTTGAAAGTAGTGAGCGAAATGATGGAATGGAGGCCCTTGCAGAGCAGTGCCTTTTTGAGATCAACGCCGTTTAGTGCACTGACTTTTGCGTTTCGTAATCCTATCTTGTTCTTTTCTATGTTTCCTCCAATTAAACAGTGCCACGTTGTAATTAAGATTTATTAATAATTACAGTAAATGACAAATTATCATGACATATTTTGGGTCTTTGGAATCCCAATTTATTATTTCTTTTTAATTGAAATGTTTATACACTTTAATCCTGGCGTCTAAAACTTATATTTTGTCACGCCTACTAGAATTGCATGGTACGTAAACCATAAAGATGTGTCCGAAAAGATACGAAACTTCCACAAAGATTGTGTACAATGGAGTTCGAAGAAGCATCGATCCATATACAAATCAAATTACGAATCGAACTCTATTATTATATCATTTTCTTTCGTTAATTGTTAGTCTTGTGATGGCTAAATGAGTTGACCTAAGTATCATAAATTTTGATTCGAGTTTGGTTAAAGGATCATCGCTGCATATGAATTTATGTGATTTAATCACGATAAAATACATAGTTATTTATTTAATATGATCATAAAATGGAACATCAAGCGAACAAAACAAGGCCACTTCCCATAAGAACACAATCTACGTATGTTTAAGAAGACATGCAGCCAATACCAACCCTAGTATTAGGAAAAACGAGGAACAAGCCACTGCAAATTATCCCCACCATCAAAGGAAAGCTCTCCATCATTTCATCCATGTTCCTCTTGCTCCCCGGAAACAGACAGTCTGTAACCCGGTGATCCGACAGAGCTATCGCCGCAAAAACCATCACCGACATGGCTGCGTGAACAAAGTCGCTAAGCCCCAGTTTATACCTCTCCTCCGTTGGAACTTCCAAGGACAGCCCGGGCTTAAACACGGCCAGCCCTCTCGCCGTCACCAGCCCGTAATAGACTTTCCCGTCGGCGCCTCTGAAACTGTCGGTGAAGTGGAAGAAGAAGCACGAGAGGGCGCAAAGGCCGAGGAGAGAATTCATCATGGTGACGGTGACCGGAGAGCACTCTCCGTTGCGGTATATCGACGGGAGGACCATCTCGAACGTCAAAAGAGTACCGGTCGGCAAGAAGTTTCCGAGCATTGACGTTTTGGACAGGGTTTTCTGCACCCCTTTTGCGACGGCGCGTCTTTTCTGGCCGGGTTGGCGCGTCACGAACTGAAGTTTGGAGGAGTTTGGAGGCTTTTCCGGCTCGTCTTGTGGGGTTGTGTTGTAGATTTTGATTCCAGTTTCTTCACCTTTCTCCATTTTTCCTGGTCGGAAGTTTTCTCTGTACGGAGGGGACGAGAGAAATTGTTAGTTGAACGTTCAAGAGTATTTATTAGGGAGGGGCTCTCACTCAATTTGAATTTTAAAACCGGGTGGTTAATTAACTTTTTTGTGGGAAAACCTTCTCGTACGGCGTCGTTTCGAATCGTGCCTCTCTAGGTCCAAAGTCCAGTTCTGAGCCCACACCCTCCAAGCCCAACAAGGCCCAAATGAATAAATCCTAGCCCAATCATTTTACTCAAGTTTGAAGAAATACACATAATAAATCGATATTTAAAATTTTGACCGACTTTTAAATTTTGAAGGGGTTATTGCAAATATCCCATACTATAGGGTATAAATCGATATTTACCCAAACTAAAAAGAACAAGGGTAACAAAAGTCAATAAAAAGAGTTTTTTGAAACCAAAATTTGAAAAACTGATTTGAGAATCAGTGGTATAACAACAAGAGACCAAAAAATAAGGAAGGCAAAATCACCAATAGTCTCCGCAAGAGCATTTTCCATCTTTGAAATGGTGAAATCTACTTCCATCTCTCACCACGATTTCTCGATTACTAACCAAAGCTATCAGCTTCATTGCTCGATGGCAATCGCTGCAAATCCGATGGCTCTGCACCATCTGCAACGATGTTCCGTCCATCGTGTTCATCAATCCGTAAGCCGCCGCCAATTTTTCACTATGGTAAACTTTGATCTCTTCTTTCTCATCTACATCAGAAAGCAAATATTTCTTCTCTTGAACATATCCCAGTCTCGAAATCTCCTCCATCAAAGCGTCGGCTTTCTGGTAAATTTCTTCGCTTCCATCTTTCGGCCTTTCGCGAGAGAGAAATGAGATCGGACGTTTTTTAACTTCGATCCAAGTACAAGCAGGGAGCATCCTCAGACCTTTTCTTTTAAGGGTCTGAACAACACCAGCAGCCTCATTCAGTTGCCCAGAGCTGTTGTATATATTGAGGAGGACAATGTAATTGCTAAGTTTTTTGGGCCCCATTCCGTAGAGCTTTTCTGCGGCGAATTTTCCGAGCTCTAAGTTACCGTGAATTCGACAGGCCGTCAATAGAGCTGCCCACATGTTGGCTGTTGGCTTAAATGGAGCGTTCCTTATGAAGGCCAAAGCTTCGTCTAGAAGCCCTTCTTGACCGAGCATTTCGATCATGCACATAAAATGCATTGCTCGCGGTTTGATCTTGTAATCTCTACTCATCGATTCAAAGATGTCCCATCCATATTCGGACAATCCAGAATGACTACAAGCTGACAAAATCGCAAGAAAGGTGACGTGATTCGGCGAAATTCTCTCTCGAATCATTTGTTCAAACACGTCGATGGCCTCTTCCCCTCGTCCATGATTTCCATATCCGGCGATTATCGCATTCCAAGATATGACGTTTTTGCATGGCATTTTATCGAAAACACGTCGGGCATCTTCGATTCTTCCCCATTTGCTATAGAAGTCTACAAGTGCGGTATTAGCAACGATATCCAATCCAAATCCATGGCGAATCAAACCGGCATGCGCTTGCTTAGCATGCTCTAGAGAGGCTAACCTCGTACATATCCTTAAAATCGTCGAAAAAGTGAAGTGGTCCATTTTCACGTTCGAATCATGCATTTGATAATACATATCGAGGGCTTCTTCGCTATAGCCGTGGAGAGCATACCCGGCAATGATACAATTCCATCCAACTGTCGTCTTTTCGGGCATCTCCTCAAAAACAAATCGAGCATCTTCGATGCTTCCACACTTACTATACATGTCGATCAAAGTACATGAAACGAATATGTCTTCACCGAATCCCATTTTCAAAGCGCAAGCATGAAGCTGTTCTCCAAGGAAAATGACCTCCAATCCAGCCGAGGCTCGAATCATGGTGGAGAAAGTATGGGCATTACAATCGGATAATTCGATCAACATCCTCAAGAAGAATCTAAAGGCCTCTATGTAATTTCCAGAGTCGACAACCCCCAAAATTAGCGTGTTCCAGGAAACTAAATTTCTCTCAGGCATTTCTTCGAACAGGTTACGTGCATCAATCATCATGCCACATTTGACATGCATGAGTAGCACTCTGTTCCTCATATACTGGTCGGATTCAATTCCATTATTTTGCAGAAAATGAAACACCCTCTTAACTCCCCGTATTGATTTCAAACTAATACACGCATCAACCAGCGCATCAAAAGTGCTTATTCCTAGATCAAACCCCCCATCAAGCTCCAAAATCTCAAACAATTCAAGAGCTTCTCTAAACCTTCTAGAAAAGACCAACTTCTCTATTTGATTGCATATTCCTGGATCTAATTTCCTTATCCGGCTCTCCTTAAGAAGCTCTTTTTCCCTCTCGTCAATTACAATTTGCGAGTGCTTAGGCTTTGGGCGTGGATTCAGCCCTTGTTCCCTCAAAGAACTCTTGATCCACAAAAATGGGTTCCTCGGTTTTTTCCTGAACAGTTTCTGCCCAGAAAACCCGACGGGAAAACTCGAGGTAGAGCAAGAACAAGAGCTACATTGCGAACTGTCAAAGAACCTGCTCTTGCAGCGACTAATAGAAATCTCCATGCTAAGCAATTTGAGTAAAACAAGTGACAGATTACAGAAGCACAGGAAGTACTCTACCTTGAGAAATCGAGCGCAGACGAAGATCTTCAAATTCGATAATTACAAGGAGAAGGAGAGAAGCAAGCAGCAATGGAGATTAGTTCGTTTTGATGGGTATCCTTTTATGCTTTGTCAGGTCGTTAAAAATGATGTCTTGGAGGCAGTCTCTCGGAGAAGTCCAACCTCGAATTCTCCGCCTCCCTTCCAACTCCCACAGATGATGAAATCAACGCCGAATTCGGTGGAGCAAATCAAGGGATTGAAACGACGTCGTTTGTATCTCCTCTTTCAACATTCTGTAATTATTGGTAAAACAAATTAATTTTTATCTTTAATCTCACGCTCTATCATCAGCTTTAAATATCGCACCGACACCATTCATTTCAGATATTATTTTAATTACTATCGAGCTGACGATTTTTCTGTACTCGAACCCGAAAAGCTTGGTGCCATGTTCTACATCGTAGTTATTTCAAAATTAATCCAATCAATGATAATTTGAGTTGATGAACCAGAAACAAATGACAAGTCCTCGGCTTTCTACGCACTTTTGCTGTTGGTCGAACTACAAACAAAGCACTGACTCAATTTTGAGACTAAATGTAGCCATCATTAGAAAATGAAGGGCAAAACTAAATAGATTTGTGGGTTAATGGACCATTTGAACAATCACACGCTTCATCTTAAATCAATCGGAATGCATCCGGATTAGGCTCTTTGACCAATCGATTCGGGTTTCAAATGTAAGTGATTATAGGAACTAGCTGAGGTTCATAATCTTCAAATCAGAAACACTGAAAAAGATAAGATCATCAAGAAAAAAGATGGATTCCCATAGAGTTAAAGTGTGTGCATATATATATATATATTATATAAGTCTAGTAATACAGTGCTATAGTTTTATTGAAATGCAACAGCTACGAGAGCTTACTTTTTCATCTTTTTAGTTTTTTTGGGACCTGCAACTTCTAGCCTCCCGATGGAACAACCGCATCTTCCTCGAAAAATGAGCACTGCTCTGCCGTTGGGGGGAGCGATTTTCTTCAATTCTGCTTCCAGTTCACGGTGGCGATCACTCGGGAACTCCAGAAGTTGCTTTCTAACGCCATTTTTGAGCTGATTTGAGCTCTTCACGCACTCCTCCGCCTCCAATTGAATATCGAACTCCGCCGCCTTTCTCAGCCCTCTGCAATTCGGCTTCCCACACCTATTGCCCGAGTAGAGCAGAAATCCAATTGCAGCCAGTGCAGAAAAAAGAACGCTGAGCGCTAATGAACCATAAATCAATGGAGCTTCTGAAATTTCATCTGCTATCATATAAAGAACTGCCTCCGCTATGTATATGGATTCCAGGGTTATAAACTTGATGTAAGGAAATAAGAGAAAGCCACTAGCAAAGACTACGGCGATTAGAATCACTACATCGATGGCTGCCGATTGAGATCGATGACAGTTGGGGGATTTTGAGCAATTTGGAGGATTCTGCAACTTCTTGTTTCTCGATTTGGCGCCTGCGGCCGGTGAGTTCACGGCATCAGCCATGAGCGGTGGTCGGTCAGCGGAGTTGCAGACCGAGATTGAGCTATGGTAATAGACCATTCCAATCACCGAACGACCAATTCAATCTGCGACGGAGAAAACAGATCGAACCCAATAATCTTGACCCTAAATCGGATTTACCCAAGAATCGTTTCCGGAAGAATCAGTTTCAGGCGGAGTACAAAGATCGGAAATCAAACAAACCAACGCGATTCTGCGTGTAATGAATTTCCGTCAGAAACGAAACGACTGGATCGGACCCTAGAATCGGAAAAGACACAAGAGCTCGAGATTGAGAGAGAATTTGGACTTCAAAAGCAATCGCGATTGAGAGAGAGAGAGAGTACGAAAACGGAAGAAAGATCAAAATAGACGCTAGGTCGTAGAGATGACGCTTCGATTTTGCATTATGGGCTTGAAAGTTGAAAGTCTCTTCCTATGCCTAGTCATTGGGTGGGCCTCACAAATGACTTTGGCCCACAATTTTTTATTTTTTATGTTTTTTATAATTATTACAATTAAAAAATGTGTTTTGAAGTGACACGCTTTGACATTTAAAGGTACGCCTATGAATTTAAGGAATAAAATTAATCAAATCTATCAAGCAAGTAGCTAACTTCCAACAAGTCATGCAGAAAATCGTGACATCATTTTATTAATATACTGACCTTAATATACGAATTGGATTCAATCTATTTACGTTGAATTGAAATTAGAGTTGAATTGGGTTTGTTAGACGAAGCATATTCTTTCTACTCGGCTGAAAAGTCTTCAAATTTTAACTTTTTAGTAGAATTTGGCCAACTCTTGTAGACTATAAGACACAAAGATTAACTTGCTTTCAACGTCAAACCCTAAAATAGATTATTGAAAGTTTTGACTTTTGGAGGAGAAAAATGACTCCATTTTCTCATTTATTCCCCACTTTCAATTATGGGTGTGCATCAGATCGGATCGGATCAATCAGATCTGATTGCTATTAATCTGATATTTTATCGGATTATTGGATCCAATCCGATAACAGCTTTTAAACAAAACACTTGAATCTGAATCCGACCCGATTCCGACGGATCGGATCGGATCCGAGTGATTGCCAAAAAAAACTTAAAGAATCTCGTCGATGATCCAACAAATGTAAAACTAATTCTAGAAACTAATCCAACAAATGAATTTCTAACAATCGATCAAAAAGCTTCCCGGGAAATGAATTTCTAACAATCCAACAAATGAATTTCTAACAATCGATCAAAAACCTTCTGGGAAATTAACAATTTTGTTAATATTTGGTAATCCATCAAACTGCAGCATCAAAAAGTTTCCCGAGAAATTAATATCACATGAATTTCTATTTACGACTATGGTAAATCAATCGGAAGATGAAAGAGATGATTACAGAGGAGTACGAGTACTCGTTCCGCGTACGGAGTTAAATCGATCTTCGGAGTTCAGACGGAGGTTTGCGAGCGTTCGTCGGCTCTGGGCGGGCGATGGGGTTAGAGTCGTTGAGCCTCGCGATTTTCGATTAAATCCGACAATCGGATTGATTTTTTTATACGTGTACCGAATACCTTATCCGATCTGATCCGATCGGATCATCGGGTTGGGTCGGACACGCCCACCCCTACTTTCAATATATATATATATATATATCATAACATAACTAACATACATTAATTTGCAGATTGGTTCTTTGCTTTACTAGACATGTTTTGGAACAACAGGCGTCACAAGCAGACGGTGCGCTGTATTTTTCGGAGGGAAGAGGCAAAGGTTGTCGATAAGATAATGATCTTTAGATTAGGGTTTCGGAATGAATGAATTTGGCTGGTAGAAGAGATGTTAATCTCATTTCATGCTTGTATTTTGACTCCAATTCATGAAAACCAAATGACTATTTATGAGTATTTAAATGATTGTATATATATATGGTTCAATGATAATAAAGTATAGATGCGAGTATGAGAAAGGTTGACAAACAGTTTGGATCGATTAAGGAAAATATAGACATTTACGATAATTAGTACATTGGTCTCTTCTCTGTAGTCTTCTTTGTTATTTGAATGAATTTAATCATCGATCAATAACTAATTCATAATTAATTATTACATAACTCTAAACTTTTCCTTAAGGAAGAGAATTCATCTTACAAGGATTAGCCTTTGATCATCAAACAATCGACACCCTAACTCATAAAATTCGGGAAATTTATAACCGAGAAAGGGTAATAGCAACTATTCTAAGTCGAAGATGGGAAGTTGATGCTATTGCAGTGTGATCGTCTCATAATTTTCTCCTACTACAACATTTGGAAGATAAAAGCAAAAACATAATTAACTAGCAAAATATTAATTTATTTATATAACCTAATTAATAAAATAATATATCTAGAGATAATTGGACGTGCCCACCTTCATTGTTGTGGAGAAAAGCCTAACTCATGCCAAACTACCTAAACTAACCTATCATCGAACCATGACGCGTCCAAACGTCAAGTCGAATTTCAGTGCGATGGGCGGGGCATCGAAAACTTAGTATGACCGACTCATGGAGATAAACATAGTATTTTCGTTGGTTGTAGAAGGATAATATGAGATATTGATTTACTTTTAAGTTTAATTATCTAATATAATGGTAAATATTCAAGCTTTTGGGTACCTTCTAATGTTGTAGAGGCGTTGACTAACAAGTTTAGTTTAGTCAAGGGACACAAATTTGGTCTCATTAAACTCACGAGTCAAAGAAATTTATTGCCAAAAACATGATAGTTGAAATGAGCCGAGTTGGACCAAGTAATGCTCTGTGAAATCATGTTTGTTGAGAACTCGAATTGCAATAGAACGATACTTAAGTTCGTAACATCAATAACAAATAATTCAATTGTTTTGAGAGAGAATAAAAACGAATTAATATAATTTCATGTAAAATTTTAGGACAAGAACTGACATTACCGTCATCGAACTAAACATTTAGTTTTGGTCCGACCTCATCGATTTAGATCAGTTTTGTCCACCTTACTTGTTAAATGCCGCCTACTTTTAGATATTAAACTTTTCCAATCTTTATATTTTCAATTTAAATTTTAAATATATCAAATTACAATTATTATTGTTTTTTATCATTGTGGGGTTCATCCAACGTCATAAAGAACCAAAGCATAAAGCTTAAAAAAGGTCATTGTTTTTCTAAATCATAAAATAAAATAACACTTTCGCTCACCGTTGACTATATTTCAGACATATTAAAATCAACCAACCCCCCACTTGTGTCAAGTTGCAGAGCCGTTTGGTCGCCGACAAACATTAAACCAAACTCACAGGTTTCCTGCTGTTCTTCGCATCATTAATCCATCTTAAGTTTGAGTTTTGGAAATCTGAGATCTACCCTTTTCTCAAACCTGTGCAGGCAAAAATGGGTCGCCATCACTTTCTCTCACTTCTTATTGTCTCTCTCCTCATCGCTCTCCTCTCCGCCCATGGTATTTTATTCAAAAAGATGGTATTTTCTGCTTAATTTGCTCTTGTTCGACTAATCCAATCCATATTTCCTCATTTAAGTCTCAGGATATGTGAGGAAAATGTCTGAGGCTGTTGTTCATGAAGTCTCTCAAGCTGGGGTAAGTGTCTGAAAAGCTTACTGTTTTCGAAGAGTACGAGGATTTTCATGTTTGTTTGTCCGGCAGGAAAGTGCGAGAAAACTAAGGGAGACAGCAGAAATCATGGATTATTCAGATCCGGAGCCTAATACTAACACAAATGGAGGATATATTCCCTCTCTTCCTTGAAGCTGATTACAGGTTCTTCGATAATATTAAGAATCAAAGCTGTGAACTTTATTTGTTTCCTCTTGAACTTCGTGTGCGTAGAAGGGAGAAGATCTTTTTCTTCGATTTGAAGGTTGAAACCCTACGGATTCACTGTTATATAAAATATGCTGATTTGCAGATTTGCAGATTTCAATTTGGTACTGTTTTGGCTGCAAGATATTGCATTATAATTTTAAAAGATGTACAGTTAAGTATGAATTTGTAATGTTTACACGATTTTGTACACTTTCGTTAAAAATATCTAAACCATTAAAAAAAGTCTCATCTAATTTTGATATATGACTTTAGAAAATGTCACTTTTGAAATTGTTAGAATTTTAAATGATGTACGTATTTTTAATAAAATATTTAATTTTTGCAATAAAAAGTATAATAAATCCGCAAATGTTTGACAAGAAAGAACCAAGCTTTGATGAAATTAAGTAAGCTTTCGATGAGTTTGATAGAAACAGAGATGGGTTTATCGATCCGAAGGAGCTTCAGAGAATTCTCTACGTTTTAGGTTCGAAGGACGTGGGAAGATCGCTCGAACGTCGCAAGGAGAAGATCAAGTATTTTCGCCTTAACAATGATGGTAGGATAGATTTAAAAAAAAAAACCATTGCTAAAGGCATATCTTGAAGATGGAAATTCGATGGAGAAGAACGCGATTGAAATACAAAAAAAAAAAAAAAAAAACACATATGTGTTTAACCCAGGGCTGGGCATCAGGTGTTATCGGATCGGATGGAGGCAAATTCAATCCGATCCGATAACAATCGGATCAAAAATTTTGATCCGATCGGATTCAGATGCTTGTGCCATCCGGATCCAAATCCGATTAAAGAAATCAGATCGGATCAGATTAGATTTTAAAAAACCTGTAATTTAGAAATTTTCAGTTCTCCGTCGATTCCTCGGCCGTCGTTGGAGGGAGACTCGGAGTCTAGGAGCAGAGGGTTGGCGAGGCGGCTCGGCTTCGTCGTCGGAGTAGCGGAGTCAAGAAATTGGGACGGGTGATTTTCGGATTCCAAAATCGGAGTCGGGGATTAATGATTTAGGGTTTTGACTTTCGGCCGATTTGAATTAAGCAATCTGACTTTCGGATTGGATCAGATTGACTATCGGATTTGGCTTTGAATCCGATAGCCAATCCGATCCGATAACGATCCGAAAGTCGGATCAAATGAAAAATTTATCTACCAAATACCTAGTCTGATCCGACCGAATCCGATCGGATTGGATTGGACCGTCAGATCGGATCAGATCTGCTCACCCCTAGTTTAACCGTATGAACCAAAGTCGTCTTTTTTTCTTTTTCTCGATGCATCAACTTTTTTTAATGTCGAAAGCAAAAATAAATAAATACAAGAAAAAAAAACAAAACAAAAAACACCGACAAATTTAGTTAATCAAAACGAACATAAGATTATCATTCAACACTTAATTTATCTGAGTCATTTAAACACGATTGCTTTCTATCATCCGACATTCTTATTAATTTCAATGTTTTTAATTTAGTCTTATTATTAATATGAGCAGATCGAAGATATTGCTGCTAGAAACTTCCACGGGGGGTGACATTTAACGTCGGTTGGAACTTGGACCTATGTTCCAGTACAATAATAAAGCCACTGCTGCAATTCGAACGCAGAAATTTGCTTTAATTGAATTAATATACAATTAAAATAATAATACATAAAATAATTTATGATAATTAGAAGTCAAATCGTATTAAAGTTGACCCCAAAAAACTTGGTCTAGTTTCTTCATTTCCCACGAGATTCCCTCTGCCTTTCTCTTTTCTTCTTTTCCCAGGAAAACCTACTCCGCCATTGAAGGGTTTCAAGAGTTTAAGAAAAACGTCACTTTCATTAAAAATTTAGTCCAATAATTGAAGGCCAAGTACGTTACAACCACGGTAATACACGCAGTAAATTCGACTGCTCAAGCATAGCCCTCGAAGCTCGCCCAACAGCCATGGAAGACAAGAACTGGGGGCTGAAAAAGAAAACAAGAATCACATGATCAGATGAAGATCTACTGTAAAACGCCATCTTCTCCACTGGTTTCCTTCGCTTGCCCGTGTTTAGTATCTGAACTGTGATCCAGAATAGGTTTGTCCGAAGGACCAATGTGAAGGAGCCACGTTGTAAGAAACCACAGTTCGACCGTCGCTGGCCGTGACGGCGAAGGAGAGGCTTTGTCCGTTTAAGTTGGAGTTGCTTTGCCAGTTCTGGCCCCAGTTTCTCGACATTTTCTGCCACCCAGTTCTCGACCCTTTAATGGCTACGGCATGGATGTCTCCAGCTCCCCCCACGTTGGTCACCAGTACCAAGTTGAAGAAGGAATGGCCATTGATTGTGAATCTAATGCCCCCTCCTCTTCTGCATCTTACCCTGTGATTGAAATATCAAATTATTATCTCAAAAATTCAAATTATCTAATTATTTTATATTTTCTCTTAACAAAAGTAACCATGGTTTCCTATATCATGAGAAAAGATTTTGGAAAAATTGTTTTTCTACGTGAATTTAGTGTTTTTTTCTAAGTAAATTTAGTGTTTTTTTCGAGCGTAAATTTAGTGTTTTTCGACGGGAAACTTGAACCGTGTGAGATGAAATCTTGATAAATTTCACCTTCTGTAAGAAACAGGCACAACTCCAGCCCTGTACTGAGCAATGCGTTGGAAAATTGGCTGAGAGAGATCAAAATGGGGACGAGGAGGGTCACACCAGCCACCGGGCGGGCAGAAATTGGTCGCAGTGACTACGATCGATCCCGGAATACACGAACGGTCATTTACGCATCTTAGCTCGTAGCAGGCTCCACAGCTCAAACCATTGTTGAACAGCGCAGTGCTCAGCGCTGCAGTCCTTGTCCCGTACCCTTGGCTGTACAGGTTTCCATATCCACAAGCTCCCCCTGCAAAACCTCAAATGGTGTAATAAAAAACAAACCCTACTTCATGTCTTGGAACTAAAAAGCTTCCAAGTTTGGCGACTCACCCATTGTCCCGGAGGCATCACTCCCGCCATAGAACGTTGCATGGGCGTTAATCCAACCTCCGTAATACGCGTTTACAGAGCCTGCTAAGAGAGAGAATCCCAGCAGAAGGATCTTAAAATGAGCCATTTTTTTTATTCTGCAGCACTTCAGCGAAGATGCTTTGCTCGAGGGAGGGGTCGGTTTTGAAGAGAAATATGCAGAGATATCTGTCAACATCAGACCTTAATGATGCCAGTTTATGAGTGAATATCACTCCAATCAGAACCATCCAACAAATTAGGTTTTTTCTAAGAACCGTGATTTGAGGAAACAACGCAGATTCATAATTTCAGTGGCTGAAACCGAGTGGCAGTGTGAATGAGAAAATCTGTCTTCAACAATATCAGACCGACTCTGAAGAGAATTCAATTACAGTGTCGGTGGAATGGTAACCTATCAAAAACCAGCTAACCTGGACGAAAAATTGTTGCTTAAACCACATAAATGTCTCATTTCTGGATAGCTCCCGGTCGAAAAACTCGCACGAAAGACCTAACCGGTCAACTAAATTATAGAGATTTTCTTCGATAATGGATAAATCAAGCTAATAGGTTGGTGAAAACATGTATCATATGAAAGTAAAGACGACTAAAGATTCGGTTGAAAATAAGGTCTGAGATCATATTAGTAAATATCCATAATTCTGTATAATTTGAAAGACTCAAAATTGAGGGTTTTAGTTATATTTCATATTAGTACCAAGTCTTCCCAACTGGTGCACTCGAATCTTCAAGAACGCTATAAACACTACGATATAGATTGAGTTATTTGAGATTTATCGATTATGTTTTGATATTGTCTGTCAAACTGTGTTACATTCCATCTTTTAATAAAGTAAATTTTTTTTCTATGCTCGCAATTTTTTTGTTTTTTTTTGTTACGTCACTATCGGAAGGTTACGGGTTTTTGCGGCACATGGACATTGTATGAACAAATGGAGCCAAGGTTGGTGAAATGACCCAGCAGAAGTAAGAGCTAGGGTTGGGAAGGGTAGAGACATCCACATAAACATACACATGGTGTCTCTAATTTGGCTTCTAACTCGGTTGGGGTCTACTTGGGAAGTACTTTCTTGTTCTTTTTTAACATGCTTACACACATAAATATGTTAGACATTATTCATGGCTCCACCATCTTTATGTCAATCGGGCTACCCAAGAACCCTATTCTTTGATCTTCGGTATGAGCTTGGATATAGCTATATCTGGAGGGCGTAACTCTTCAATTCTCTTACTAGGGTTTCCCATTCCTAGATCCAATGGCTGATCAGAGAAATAGTCATGGGAAGCGATCTCGTTCCAACTCTGATTATGGATCGGCTTCTCATTCCATCTGATCAGATCAGTTGTGTCATTGGAAAAGGTGGACAAATAGTTCAGAACATTCGTAATCATACTTGTGCTAAATTTGCATTCTAAAGGATGATCATTTGCTTCTTTGTTCTCTAAGATCTGATGAACTTGTGCAGGAATGTGTCTAACTAGTAAGTGCATTTAATGTACTGTAATTAAAACAAGTATTCAAGTGAACTCTGTAGTCTTCTTTCTGCAATGATTCATGTATTGAGATTGATGATGTAAGATGCTATTTGATTGATTAGTCTTGACGATTTCTGCTAATGTTTGGCCCATGTTTGTTGCTCTTGAGACCTTATCTTCACTCTGTTGTTTGATTTTGAACTGGTTTGACAAAAAGATGCCAAAAGATGAACTTTGTGCAGTGATTTTAGGCAAAGTGATGGCATTTAGCTACAATTGTAGTAAATTTTGGCCACCTAACTCAACCCCCCTCCTAAATAGTACAAGTTTTTAGGGAGACGTTCATTGAATTCCATTTATGACAGAACCCTTCACTGTGCCTTTATTTTCAATGCATTCACATAGTCAACAGCATCATCTTGAATTGTTGGTTTTCATCCCTGTAAGTTCCAATTATACAGCCAGATTTTGGGCTCAAATTAATCGAAATTCATTAGTTATTTCGTCTGCGTTTCTTGAACTGATATGTCTGTAAAAGTAAGACGGTGGATAAACGATAAAGATTAGGGTGATTCTGCAGGACAAGTGAGGTCATTGGGCAGTCAAATCAGGAAGTGGAAGAAGAGTTTTGAAAATTGATTTGGCCTGCGGCTGAGTCTGTGAGTAGTAAATGGAACTGAGCGGTGAAGGACCAAAGATGCTCAGATTCTGAGCCTGTTTCCTCCTGTACAAGGAAGCTTTTAACATCATCCATGGCTTTCACTGTTACGGAAGAACAGTGAACTCTTTCACTTTCTCTCTCTATAAACACTTGCTCTCTCTTTCCTGATTTTCTCATTCCTCTCTTCTCTTGCCCAATTCTCTTCTTCTCCCCAAAAAATGGAGCTTCTTTGGGAAATCTCTTCTTATTCTCTCTCTCTCTAGAATAATATTATCTTTTGTGGGTATGTTTTGTTTTTCAATTTTTTAGCTGGGGTTCATTATGGTATGTGGTTCACTTGGAATAGATTCATCTATGATCTTGCATGCGGAAATGAGGTCATGTTGTGCAGCCAAGGATGATTTGCCGGAAATCGAATCTAACCCGTAATTAGCAAAGCACATCGTAATCTAAGTATTACTATGAATCGGTTCGACCAAAAAAATTATCGGCAAGTCATCTTTGGCTATACTGCAGCCGCCTTTTCTCATGCTAGATTCCCGATGATATCACACATGATCGAGATCGACCAGTAATGCTGCAATGGAGATTCAATTCAATTTCCATCCGATGGAATCTCTTAAAACGTTACCCACCTGCTCTGGAGAGTGAGACTCTTTATTCTTGCCCTTTTTTGTATATATAAACTCGTCATTTTCTTTAGGAGAAGAATTGGTCCGGTTTGGTGTGGTATAAGGTTAGGCCGAAGTCGGTTTGGTGTTCCACTAGAGAATCAAAACCAAATTGAGTATAACTTTGTTTATTCGGTTCGGTGGAATATCAATGTTGGTATTCTTCAATTTTTTGGTTTTGGGTAGGTAATTGCTTGATGTTTGGATCGGTTTAGGATGGATTCTTCTTGCAGTTTATTTTCATTTTGAGGCATTTACGAAAGAAATGGTGTGGAAAGAGGTGTTTTAAGTTTAAATTTGGTTTTGATATTTCACTTGTTTGTTGTAAATATTTAATTTTTATATTTTATTTCTCGTGTTTATTTTTAGCTTTGTAACGATTTTATAGTTTTTAGGGTTTATGAATTTTTATTTTTAGGGTTACATTGTGTTGCAGATTTTAATGTATTTGAATTTTGTCTGATGTGAGGCTCTATTTTTTACGGTTATTTTTGCCAAAACCGAACCGAATGTTTCAGTTCGGTGCAATTTCTACTTGTTCGAAGACAAGCACACGACTCAATGGAGGTATAGATTCTACGTTTTTTTGTTCGTTAATTGATTCAAAAGGGTTGATGGAATCAAGCGGAATGGTTCAGTTGCAATGGTGAGTCAACTGCTTCACTTTCCCTGAGCGTTCTTCCCTTTTTTGGGCCATGTTTTTGGAGCTGGAAGGAACAGTTGATCTTTCCTTTGTCCCAACTTTTAAGATCAGTTTAAGATCAACCGTAGCAGCACTCCGATTCGCATCCAAATATGCCTATAAATGGCCTGCATCCATCGCTGTTCTTCAGTACTTAGCCTCTAATTCAGCCTGTACAGAATATTTGAGAATTTGCCCGCCACGAAACGAAGATGAAGGGAGGAGCTATCGAGACGGCCGAAGCCAAGAGTTCGAGCCTCAGAGCCGGGGTTAACCGAGGCGCCTCGATACTAGACTTCATTCTCCGAGTCGTTGCGATTATCGGGACTCTCGGGAGCGCGATAGCCATGGGAACCACCAATGAAACTCTTCCCTTTTTCACTCAGTTCATCCGCTTTAGGGCGGAGTACAATGATCTCCCGACTTTTACGTAGGTTTCTCCTCGCTTTTCGGTGGTTTTTTCTTTCGGAGAAGTCGATGTACTTATAAATCACTTTGTCTCTGAATAGGTTTTTTGTAGTGGCCAACGCCATTGCCAGTGGGTATATAATTCTCTCGCTTCCTCTCTCGATCTTCCATATCATAAGGAGCAAGGCTCAAAGCACTCGAATTCTGTTGGTCTTTTCGGACACGGTAATTCTTCCCAGAACTGGAACACAACAAGTAATGTCCGATCCGATCGTCGAGAACTTAAGAGGGTTGATTCTTAATGCAGGCAATGCTGGCGCTTTTGACAGCCGGAGCCTCGGCGGCCGCGGCCATCGTGTACTTAGCCCACAAGGGCAACGCAAAGGCCAACTGGCTGGCCATTTGCCAACAATTCAACTCCTTTTGCGAACGGATCTCCGGCTCTTTGATCGGATCTTTCGTCGGAGTTGTGATGCTTGTTCTGTTGATTCTGTTGTCGGGAGTTGCCCTTTCTCGACGTTGACGTGGGCTTAATATGTTCACATTCTGTGTTTTTAGTTCTTCTCTGTAAAAGAATCAACAATATGTCGCAGTATGACCTTGAATCTTTACTTGAACTTCTTTCCTAATGTTTTATACGAGGATTGGTACGAGGATTTGTCATCAGTCATTATAATTTTTTATTTACCGTTTTAAGTATACAAAATCATTTTTCCATTTGAAAATTAAAATAATAAATAATAAATAATTTTCAGATCAAAATTACTTCTTCAAAATTTATGAATTTCAGACAATGTATCATGCTATCACTGTTTTGAAGTTTGGATATCTGATTCGATCCGAACCACCCATTTGCAGCCACGAGGCCGTCTTCAGTTGTCGGGTAGGAGGAGAAACCCGTGCGGTAATTGGTGATGGCCAGGTTCGGCTTCCGTCGGCTGCGGCGGCAGATGTTGACTCCGTACCCTCATCCATTTCTGACCGTTGGATCAAGTGAGTTGCCGAGTCGGCTGAAATTCATCAGAATCAGGTCAATTAGCCACGCGTCATTAGCGAAGTATTAAATGGCTTCATAAAAAGGATGGTTTGGATAATTGGAGCAGTCTTAAATAATTAGAACATTAGTTTGATAAATTAATTAAAATTTTGAATTTTAATATTCGACTGATTCCTCGGTTAAAAAAAGCAGGTCTAGCCACTAAAATACAACTTTTAATTGTGGAACGATAATCCGACAGTAACAAAAAACATGAATGGAAATCACGTCCAATTGTCGTAATATGCTCGGTTCATGTCACGATTATACTGTACATGATAAGACACAAAAATATTGCAAATAAAGATACGAATGATAAGGCACCGTTCGACGCCTGCACTGTTATAGTGTGAGAGTCGTTATTTTTAATATGGAATAATCTCCTTATGACAACAAGTACGAATTTTTTATTTCTGAATTGTTGAGTTATTGTGATTTAATTTTTTTATAAACTGTCAAGTTGAAGTGTGAAGACATAAGTACCCGTAAATGGCCATTTTAGAATCATTCAAGAATCGAAGTAAACCAGTTGGCGCCGTGACCTAATAGAAAAGGCATAGACTTTGAATTCATTTTTAGGATTATAAATGACAGGTAATTACTGTTAAATAGCCAGTGATGAATTAAATAAATAGAGATTAATTAAAGTTAACTGCATTCAAATGAGGTGAAATGATCTTGGTCAGGGGATGAAAGTTGAAAACTTTACCTTCCAATCCACGACTCTGCCCCTAAGAACCCCTTACCTTTTCTGCTAATTTTTTCTGAAAAACAGTGTGTTTTTAGAGTAACCCATTTTCAGTTTTTGAATATTTTCTCAGGTTTCCGCCATGGAAAGCCTAAAAGCTTCCAAGCTCGATCAAAGCTGCGACCGAATAGAATTACCACCTGGTATTCGATTCCATCCCACCGACGAAGAGCTGATCACCCATTATCTTTCGCCGAAGGTTACGAACAGTTTCTTCAGCACGATTGCGATTGGAGAGGTCGACGTGAACAAGTGCGAGCCCTGGGAGTTTCCCGGTGAAGCTCCGACCAGATAATCTCTTGATTTTTCTGTGTGTTCATGGAGTTTTGTTTCTGATTTTCGAGCTTTTTTGTTGCGTAGGAAGGGCAAAAATGGGGGAGAAAGAGTGGTATTTTTTCTGCGTTAGAGACAGAAAATACCCGACTGGGTTAAGAGCTAACAGAGCCACTGAATCTGGGTACTGGAAAGCAACAGGAAAAGACAAGGAGATTTGCAGAGACAAAATCCTGATTGGAATGAAGAAGACTTTGGTTTTTTACAGAGGACGAGCACCCAAGCGGCAGAAATCTGGCTGGGTTATGCACGAATATCGATTACAAGCAACAGATTCTGTTCACAATCTTCAAAAACCTTCCAAGGTTTGAGGTTTTCTTCTTCGATTTCGTTCTGAAATGGGGTTTGATGGCGGATTTCTGAGTTTTTTTTTACTTTTCCAGGATGAGTGGGTGGTCTGCAGAGTTTTTGAGAACTCTGGTTCCAACAAAGCAAAGATTTCTGGGTTTGAGCTGAGTTCTTCCTCTGTTCTTCCGCCATTAATGGACTCATCATCTCCAATGGAGGACACGAAATTAAACCCATCTGAAATTCTCTCTATTTCCAACTCTTTCCACCCAGAATTTTCTGAGCTGCAAAACAGCCATTTCCTCAAATTGCTTCTGGAAAATCAACTTCTAGACACGAAGCAGATTTCCATCTCTTCCGAACCAGGATTCAGCACTGATCTTTCTTCCGCAACACCGAATCATGAAATCGGACAAGACGACCCATCAACAGAGCCTGTTGATCGTGATTATCTGTGGATTTATTGAAGCCTTTCTCGGGGAAAAAAGGGAACGTGATTCACAAATGAAATTTTTTAATTTGTACAGAAATAGATCATCGGGCCGGCATACATACTAAATTAGAAACATAGTGCATGTATTACTATTATTGGCAATTCGATTTTTAATCTTGCTACCTAAGTTTACTCGTTATTTTATTAAACGATCAAATGTATTAATAATAAATTCAAATTCGATAAGCTAACTTTGTTGATTGAAAATTACGATTTGACGAAGTTCAGATGGACAAGTAATTTTTGTGGAATGTAATTTACGAGGGACTAACTAATCCACACGGATGTGTATGATCGTACATAGCTAATGTAGAGTTACGCGATTACTAAGTGGAATTTTAATTTCAAACTTTATGGTATTCTTGCAATTACTACCTAATTTTGTATCATATAATTAAAATAAAGAATTAATTCAAGAAGCATGTATTAAAAGATAAACATATAGTTTTTTTAAGCATTTTGATTTCACATAATTCTATGTACTTTACTCTTCCTTCTACCCGAGCATCGGCTAGTCTTTGACCCGAGATGGTTCATCTCGGGTTTTCCCAAAGTTCGATAAAATACACCGACAAATTGGTCAAAGTCCATGTGTGGGTTGGGCCCAAGGCCCAAGCTTTACCGTTGAAACAAGATTTAATTCTATAGAATTAACGGCATCGTAAGAATTTGATCGTTACACTCACGTAATGTCACATTTAATTTTTCAATCTTATTATATAGTTTTTATATTATTAATATAATAAATTATAAATAATTAAATATAACTATATTTGTCACGTGAGAGGATGAATTAGGACTAAAGAATATGAATTAATTCAGTGTTGGACCGCACACACAAAAGGCTATAAAGCTGGCAGTGATAAAAGAGTAATTAACTCTTGGGGCCCCACTGTCCTTTCCTGAGATCTCAATCTTGGGACTCTCTCAGCCGTCTGATTTCCCCACCCACCACATCATCAAGTCTTCCCTCCCACTTTCTTTTTACTCACGTGGGACCCAACCCTGCCGTCTATTTAAGAAGTCCTCTAAAGATATCAAGACAGCCCTTTGATCCCATCAGGGCCCGCCCACGTCCTTAATAGATCTCAGTTTATTGGAAATGACGACTATACCCTTTTTGTGGCGTTTCAAAAAAGGGTATAGTCGTCCATTTTGTTTTATTTCTCGAACCGGACCATTTCGGTCCCTTCTCGACGAACCAATGATAGTTATTTTTGTTAAACGATCCAACCCAAAAATTAAAGTTTGAACTTTGATCGTTCTAATACGACGTCGAATCTTTTTATGTCGAAGTGAAGCGACTCAAGTCGATCAAAATACAACCTGAATTCAAGTGGATAAGATTAATTTCTGTCGAGTTTTAGGTCGTAAATTCATCTCAAGGTTTGTCCGAAGTTTCTTTTAATGGTTCTACGATAATTAACGACCCACACTATTTAATATAGTAAGACGCAAAGGCGGGGACTTCCAATCCCACTTCACCCGTGAGTCGGTGAGCGGAGATAGAAAATGACTTACAGGTCGAGTTATCGCTTCTAATAAACACGACATATTTTTAATTTAGTGAACAAAGATGCGAGCGATCTAGTCCAAAGAGAACGATAATAATTAAGATTTATAAAACATTATTAATTAATATAGTAAAGTCAATTCATTAATGTAACTAAGTATGATCAAATGATAATAATTAAGTCAATTAATAGATAATGTTGGAACAAAATAGTAACCTAACACGGACCACCGTCACAATGTGTGACACGCCGAGTTATATAATAATCTTAATTTTTGGATTAAATTGATATTACCCCTTTAGGTTTATGGTAGGTATCATTAATAAATAATTACTCGAGTAGATAGAATGGACCATAATAATGACAATTCATAAATATAAGATGTCCAAATTTATGTGGTGAAATTTAAATTTTTGGACACATGAAAAGTTAGGGTTTATGATACTTAACGGGAATACACATAATTTACGAGAAGACTAGTGCGGTGTATTCTTTTTTAGGGTCGATCTTGTTTATAAATGTTACTCATTAAATGGCAAATCGACCCGAGCTTTGAAGACTAGAAAAATAAATCTCAATTGAGTGAACTAAGATATTCAATACCTAGTTTCGATCTCGAGTTTCAGTTCTATACCTAACCAAGAAAAACTACATCACCGAGTTTAGTTCAGTTCTTACTCAATGGATAAGTCTTGTCGAGCTCTTGAACTCATCAGTATATAATTATCCGCTTTGAACCCAAAATCTACGCAATTTTGTTCTTTATCGTGTCCAAAACATGTTATACTAGTTCTATGGTGAGAAAACTCATTTATGAAGCATCTCCGTCGTTCATCCCTGATTGAAGTGAACTGGAAATCTCTCCCGCCATCGAGAGTCGAGTCATTACAAGTCTACTCGCAGAACAACGAGGCTAGTAGAAGAACAACGAAATTCACAGCAATGATAATAATTGTGAGCACTATAATTGGTGTTACCAGTTATTACGGCCGGTATGATTATGATCAATAATTGAATTAGGGTTAGATAAGGGTCGTCTATGGTCAAGGGGGTGTTATTAAATAATACAATTATTTATCTTACATTACACGTGAAGGTCTACACAAAGACGGGTAAAATGATTTGCTTCTCCACAAGGCTCATAATAGAAATTATCGCGTGATTAACGAACATGATACTATTATCATTAATGACGGTTAACGCATGATGAGATAATTGTATAATCTTATATAATTTGACACATGCAAAAATGCGGAAAACCTAAAACGTGTTCGCTTTGGACCAAAATAAACAACGATGTAATAGTTTGATCTAATCTCTGCATGCGTCTCGTTGTCAAAACCGACTAGAAATGTTTCCGATGTAGATGCCGGAGACTTGAAAGGAAATTGATGACGAAATTGTCTTGTAAAAAGGGAAGATATCCCATCGAAGAATTTGCATAAGAGCTTATTGCACATCGGTTCATAAAGATTATAGAAAATGATTTATTCGTAAATTCTATCATTTAAATTTTAATCTTACATTTTTTACATAAAATAATAATCATAATTCATTATAAAGAACTATAATTTAATTATAGACAAATTAGCCATCAAACTTTCAAAATAAACAAATCAGTTACTCGTTGTAGGTTTGACCATCCACGCCAAACAAATTGACCAATAGAAGACAAATCATGTATCAGTGACACCTGCTGTGCAACAGGTCAATTTTTATAAATTTTTTGTTTAATTTTTCTAGATAAATATTATCTGAATGATCTAAAATTTTTACCACACACTCAGATATTGTAAGAAAATATTCTAAAAATTTTCATAAATTTTTGGAACTGTATGATTTATTGAATGTAAAAAATAGTTTTTTAGTGAGTTTTCATTTTTGCGTTTGAAGAATTATAATAATTCGTACAACTCCCAAAAAGTTACAAAACTCTGTTGAATATTGTCTCATAATATCACAATATTCTAAATGTGAGGTAAAAATTTCAAGTCATTTGAATAATATTTGTCTAGTAAAATTAAAAAAATAACAAATATGACATATTGCGTGCTGCACCGACTTGTCGCATCTCGACATAGCGCAAAAGGTTCTAACCATACGCGACTTGCCACATGTTGGTCATTTTTTTGTACAAACGGTCGAACTTGTCGCGAATGACTAGTTTGTTAAGTTTGAAAGTTTGATTCATTTGCCACTAAACCCCTAATTAAGTGACAAATTCAGTTTTTACCCTCAAATAAATTAGTCATCATGATATAAAATCATAGTGTACAACTAGCATTACCTTTGTAACATATCATTTTGCCTTATTTTTTTCATAACACATGCACGTCTAATGGTATCGTTATGAAATACTATCCTCTCGAGATGAGAGTGTGACATGTCTTTTAAATAATTTATGAAGATGTGACACATTAAGGTACATCGCCTAGCATGTAGTAACTCGATTAACAAAGCTGAAGCTGACCATGTTCAATGTTACTCTATTTAGAATTGAAGCAATGGGTCATGTAGTTTAATAATAGATAAAATAAAGAACACAAAAAAAAGGAAACAATGGTAATTTGACTCCCAAAATTTGTACTCACTTTCTATCATGTGCACATACATGACATTAGTTGGAAATTGGCTTGAACATTTGTCGTTGTCTCATGTATGCGCATGTGTCACGTATTTGCATTTACTTTACAGATTGATTAATCGTGTTATCGTGGAGTTTCTTAATACTCGAAATAAAGTGTATTTCGTTTTGTGTTGGATCAGGCAAATATTTGCTTTATGAAATTTACCCAAAACACGATATAATAAGTAGATACAACAACCGATAAGAATTATAATTAACTTGTAAATAGCTATTTAAATCGTACTTAAATTCGGGTCGTTAGTAAATAGAAGAAAGTTCATCGGGATAAAAAACTGATGAAAGTATATCGAGTGCGGTTGCCAAGCATGAGCGTTGAATCGACACGGTCGATTGTAAGTCCTCTTGGTTGTTATCGAATAAATTTAAGAGCTTAATGTAAGATAATTTTAAAACCTAAAATCATAAAAAAAAAAATAAACTTGTAGATTTAAGGAGCATGAAAATTAAAATTGAAGAATAATTCCATCTTATTATTATTTTATTATAATATATAAATATTTTTAATAATTCAGAGGGGTGATGAGACATTTGCTACTTCAATCCTCAACCTTATATAGTATATACCTTAAATTAATAAATTTATTGCCAGGCAGAAATGAGTCTCTTCTTTCAATTATAAAAAATAAAAAAAAAGATATAAATTCCATTTAATGAAAATAAATAGCTCTGACACTATTTAAATGCAACTATTTTTTAATTTAAAATAAATAAATAATTGTTTTTTTGTGTATTTCAATTTAACCTATAATTTTATTAATTTCGGCTTCAAAATTGGTTACTTTTACATTTAGTTGAGCTAGATATGACTCAACTAAATTTGCTTGCATCATAAATCGACTCGAGTCAAATTTTTTAGTCGGATTGAGTCGATAATACAATTTTTTTTAAAGTCAGTTTAGCTCAACTCAGCACGGTATCTAGCTCGGTATCTAGTTTGTCAAATAAGAGACAACATAGTCCGTAATGTTTTAATTTATCAAATATTTGTAACGAAATTCATGTGTTTATTTTTCTTAATTATATGTTTTCTTATAATTAATAATTAACTACTACAATTTTAAAAATTATTTTTTTAAATCTGCATTACATTTATATAATTTGAAAACATTTATGTTTGTTTGTGTTATTAATCTCGACTAATTATGCAACAGACATACAACATACATGTAAGAAAGACCAAACCCAGTGTTGATTGTGTGAGACCATCTCATATCAGACCTGTGGATGCACAATCTTACGTCGTTTGTTTATAGTGAAATTGTACTTGTATATTTATGAGTAAGTTTAAAGTTTACTCTCGTACTCTAACTCCTACTGTAACTTATTAAAATTATGACATAAAATTAATATGCATACGAAGAATCAGTGAGTTCATAAGAGTCATCAGTTCTGTATGTATTTATGGTAATTCTCCATCCCATTTATGTCGCTGAACTTTCTTCTCTGCCCATTGCTCTTCTCTCTCTACCCCATCTCTCTCTCTCTTTCTCTCTCTAAATCATCCAATCTAAGCTGAGAAACATAAAAGAGGAGGAAGAAGACCAAGTTTTCTGCAGATTCCATCTGCAAAAATGGGTAGGTCACCATGCTGCGACAAAGTGGGTTTGAAGAAAGGGCCATGGACGCCTGAGGAAGATCAGAAGCTCTTAGCTTACATCGAAGAGCACGGCCATGGAAGCTGGAGAGCTTTGCCTGCAAAAGCTGGTAAAAAAACTGTTGCTTTTTTCTCCCCATATGCACTGCATTTTCTTCCTTGTTTAACATTCTAAACTTTCTTTTGAACAACTCTAGGGTTGCAGAGATGTGGAAAGAGCTGCAGATTGAGATGGACTAATTACTTGAAGCCTGATATTAAGCGAGGGAAGTTCAGTTTACAGGAAGAACAGACCATTATTCAACTCCACGCTCTTCTGGGAAATAGGTTTATAATTGTTTTTTCCCTTATTTCTTGCCATGTTTTTCCGGTTTCAATTTGATTTTGAAGCTGAGTTTTTAGAGATTCTCGATGCAAAGATGAACTTAAAGACATTGACTTTGATTTCAGATAATCAACAGCCATTAACTTTGATTTTTATTTGCATGCATTAAATGGAATGGACTTGTCCAATTACTCCTTGCACAGACTCTCATTTTAACCTAAATTTAATGCTGAATAATAGTTCATCATCTGACATTACATAATTCAGTTTAGTTTCTGCTTTTTTAAGTTTCAAGGATTCCCCAGATTTTAGTTTGAAACCATGAACAAAAGAAACGTAAGGTTTTTCAACTTTTGATGATTTTCATGGCTTTTTTTCTCAGTTTCTGAGGCCTGTTTCTGTTATTTCTCTCTCTTCTTCACCAGGTGGTCCGCCATAGCCACCCACTTGCCAAGACGAACAGATAACGAGATAAAAAACTACTGGAACACTCATCTGAAGAAAAGATTAGCTAAAATGGGGATCGATCCAGTGACCCACAAGTCTAAAAATGAAGCTCTTCTCTCCGTCGAGGGTCAGTCCAAAAATGCTGCAAATCTTAGCCATATGGCTCAGTGGGAAAGTGCGAGGCTCGAAGCAGAAGCTAGATTGGTCAGAGAATCGAAGCTTCGTTCCCATTCTTCTTTCCTTGGAGGCCCTAAGTTAGCTCCACCTTCCTGCTCTTCATCTTCTTCTGCTTCTTCGACGTCCATTGACGTTTACAAGCTTTGGAGCAACGGAGTTGCGCCCAGTAGATCGGCCGGCAACTGTGATCTCGAATCTCCGACCTCGACTCTGACGCTTTCCGAGAATGCGCCGATGAGCATGGCGAGGACCATCGTCAGACCTTCGTGTTCTTCGTTGAAGGAAGAAGGCGAGCAAGAATGGAAGATCTTCGAAAATTCAGTTTCTTTTCAAACGAATCTTCATGATATAACATTATCAGTGGATGGAGCATCGTGTCATGGACATGAAACTTCGAGGGTAGAAGAGGGTTTTACTAATCTTTTGCTCGATAACTCCGGCGACATAAACAGCCTCTCCGGCAGCAGCTCCGGCTCAGAAAGCGGTGCCGGAAACGGAAACGAAAGCCGGGATGATCAGTACTACGAAGATAACAAGAATTACTGGAATAGTATTCTCAATTTGGTGAATTCTTCCCCATCAGATTCTGCACTCTTTTGAGAGACGATATAGTTTCCAATTATTAATCTTTGTTTATTTCTAATTAATTTAGTTTAAGATCAATAGGGTCTAAATCAGAAGTAAATGTGCAATAAAATTGCTTGAAACAAAGTTTATGTATTATTATTAATCTTCGTCACGTCGTAATTATCTACCGATGCTTAGTTATGGACGATGGTTAAAAGAGGCAAGTAATTAAAATGCTAATGAGGATGCCGATACACTATTTTGATGCAATCGAAAAAGCAGAAATTAAATAAAAAAACAAATCTTTATATGATTTGTGACAAAAATTAAATAAATTAATTGTAGAGGATTGGATGTTCTTGAATTAGAAGAAAATGATTAGAACAAGATTGCAAGAGTG
This sequence comes from Begonia fuchsioides, assembly GCA_003255005.1. Lineage (NCBI taxonomy): Eukaryota > Viridiplantae > Streptophyta > Magnoliopsida > Cucurbitales > Begoniaceae > Begonia > Begonia fuchsioides. The sequence continues at coordinate 181,395 of QAOC01047150.1, forward strand.
CAGCCAGAAGACACGGCATTCAAACATGTCCTCAATTTCTGCTCCATTTCTTCTTATTTCTATTAAAAACAAAAAAATAAAAGAAAATTAATAAATTAATAATCATTTAATGTGTTTGATCAATAGAACATCAATGTGTCTGATAGTGTCACAGCACTTATACTGTGTGAGATGACATAGTTTAAAAATAATGGGACACGAAATTAGTGGATGAGGTCGTCTGAATGAACCAGTACCAGTGCCCTACTACCAACCCTATATTATTATTATTTAATATTTCAAGAATACAAGTGCAAAATGCAAAGCAGAAAACCAGAAGCCAAAAAAGAGTGTTCCAAAACAGAGATCAGCGGCCAAAAGCAGCTTCTGCAGTAAAAACCAGAGCTAGAAACAGTAAAAAAGCATGATCCAAAAAGAGAAGAACAGTGCACCGACCCTCATAAATCAAGAGGAAAGAATCAGTCTCTTCCTCCAGTAAATGCAAGGCATGATGATGAGGGCCAGGCTGTGTTGAAAGCTAAGTTGAGTAATTGTGAAATCAATTCAGACCACAAATTATTAAAAAAAAAAAACAGATTTTTAGAGAAGAAACTTACCTTACACTGAAGAGCCTCACATGGGTAGCTCTTAAATCCCCTCCCCAATCTCTGCAAACCCAACTGCTTTTTTGCTCATCCTCTCTGTCTTTGCAATCCAAATAAGCATGTGAAAAGCTTGGTATCAGATTTCCAAAACTTTCAAAACAAATAACCAGATGAGTAGCATGATTGAAAAGACAAGGAAGCATTGGACCATTGCAAAACCTAATATTTAAGAACACTTTGACTTTTGCAATAATCTCACTGGGTAGCAGATGACAGATAAATAATAACTAACCAGTCGAGTTCCAATACTAATCTTCCTACCCTTTCTTTAATACATCAAAGGAATTTAGGATTATCTAGCCAGGAAGTAAAATTCAATAGAGGTGACTTTAGAGAGGGTTGATTGTTCAGAATCAACCAAGATCAAGAACAGTTAAACAAAAAAAAACAAGTGAAGTTCTATTTTATTGTTTAGTGAACCAAGTGGAAAGAATATCTCTGGACCTTCACTAAAAAAGGTTATAACAGGCAGTGATATAGATCAAAACTGCCTTTGGAAAATAGTTTTGAGAATTCATATATAGTTCTTTATTTCTCCATGATTTAAGAGGAGAAAATCTTGAAGCAGTGTTTCAGTACCTTAAACATGTTCACAAAGCCTCCGTCCATGCTTTAACACCTTAAAAAGCTTTATCACTGCAATAAACTGATATTTATGGACAGAAATTTTTTTCTCATCGATGGCCAGATTACCTGCAGCTTACAGAAATTGATGCTATATGGAAAATTGGACCTAAAAAGACTATGCAAATCGAAAGAGAGATAAAAAATACTATGCAAATAGAAAGACACATTATAGGCACATCTCTCGCTATAACTTTAGCCCCAACTCCATCGCGTTCAGCTCGAATCTGCACAAAATGTAAGATCATGGAAATTTGAAATATTCATCTTAGCCTCTTATTGGAGTCAGAATTGAAACTACACTGTCATCATCAGACAAATCATGCTTCAACATCCAAATATGTGCACTCAAAGCTTTAGATGAATTGTGCTGTCAGAAGCAGACCAAGTGCATGCATTTACAATGTTCAGAGACAAGAAAACAATGCATTGATGCTTAGATATCCCTTAGATGCAACCTTTCCTGCTCATTATGAAAAGAAATTGAACCCTTTCCTTCACTATTCACTTCCTCTCTCATATCATTGAAAATAAAAGAACAAAAGGAACTGACCTGAAATATTCACAGCAGACTAATAGAACTGCATGAAGAGAAATGACGCATAAAGTTACAATGGGCTATCTAGTCTTATAGGAGACAATCATGCTAACATATTGTCAATAAAGAGCTTAAATTGACGAAGGGGAATCATTCTGGAGAGAAAAAAAGAGGTCACATTTATAAAATTTCTGAGTAGTCAATGAATGATCAGCATAAAATAAAGACTTTTAGCTGCTGCAAGAGCCTAGAGCCAACTATCATCTGCACATTACAGATCTAAGATGAAGAGAGAAAGTCAAAAGCTGTTAAGATTACAGAAAGATGCTAGTGGACATTTTCTCAATAATTTACACTATCAGGGCATTGGGTAGATGTGTTATAGAATATCCTGGCTTTCACTTAATTTCCTGACGTTTAGCAGATCTAAACTACAACTGAATTTGTGGAAGAACACATCTATCACCAAAAAGTTTATTCCTTATCATTTTATGTTAATTAAAGATTAAATTAAACCAGCACAAGGAAGGTATCAAAAGAATTTTACATTTTCATTTCTATCTGCAAATATCATCCATACACAATCAATGGATATCCATTATTCAACATTCGCAAAAGAAATTTTTCATACATCTCCACAAACCTTCGAACAATTACTGAATAGCTGGAAGGCTAAGCGATCCAATGTTAAGCACTCTCGGGAGGATCTCTCCCAATCTAGCATTGATTTTTAAAGGCACAAAATCATCAGCTCTTGTCTTACCGACATTGATAATTCCCAAAGAAGCACCAGCATCATGAGCAGCTTTGACAAGCCGGAATGCAGACATTGTCATCACAGATGAACCAAGCACAAGAAAAGCATCACAATTTCTAGCAGCCTCCATAGCCTTATCAGCTCTGTCCCTAGGGACATTATCACCAAAGAACACGACATCTGGTTTAAGCACTCCATTACACTTCTGGCAAGTGGGAATTAGAAAATCATTCTCCCAAAACTTTTCATCAATCTCAATATCTCCATCAGGTCTCTGTTTCATACCAAAACTCTTTTCTGACCCAGGCTTGCTGGCAACAGATTCCAAGCTTTCAATCGCCTCGGCCCACTTTGGATTCATAGCCTTCACTTGATCCTGAAATATATCCCGGCAAAAGGAGAAACCACAATCTAAGCAAGCTACAGTATATACAGTTCCGTGCAATTCTAAAGGATGGCTTCCAGCACGATGGTGCAGCCTGTCCACATTTTGTGTGATTATCAGATTTATACGGCCAGCTTTTTCTAGTGCTGATAGGGTCAAATAACTGGGACCAGGTTGTGCAGCTGTAAATCGTCTCCATCCTGCATAACTTCTCGCCCAATATCGTCTACGGGCACGAACTGATCGAAGAAACTCTTGATGAGTAATGGGTTTGAAACCAGAACTATAAGCTCCGTTTGGACTTCTGTAATCAGGAATTCCGCACTCTGTACTCATTCCAGCTCCGGTCAGCACTACAAGCTTGTTGCTAGAATCAATAAAATCATGTAAGAGGTTTATATCTTCAAACCTGGGGGGTTCTGAATCAGGAATCAATTTCTTGTCCCTAAAAAAATCTGGTCTAACTTTTACTTCTGCTGCTGTTGAGGTAGCAGAAGCAGAACTTTGCCATGATGTTTGAACCCAGTTCAGAGGGCGATGGCGCAACAATAATCCCCTTTTTTCACGAAGAGCGATAATTTTAATGAAGCTCCCAGCAATCTCCCTCGTGCTTATGGAAGAACATGAGAGAAGGTTGCGAAACAGAGGCAATACCATCACCATTTCAGATTGCGGTTACGTTCAACACGTTTTTTCCTCAGAAATTCTTTGAAAAAATGATCAGCAATGGAGCATGAATCCAAGAATTACGCGACCCAGCCAGAACTAGATACCCAGTTCATTGCACAAGAAAACTCATGAAATAGAAGCTAAAATATATTCAACGCAAATTGAACGTTTTCATGTACTGTGAATATTGCTCGTCAAAATCTCAAACCAGAAACTTCGGCATTCGAAATCAAAGCAACCTCTAATACATCAGAGCAGGAAAATTTACAGAAAAAATCTAATGATTGAACTAGAATATCAATCAGAACTCGACGACGACTATCATACCGTCCATCATTACAGGCTGTACAGACTTCGTCGATTGAGATGAAAAAAATGGTGGCTCAGGGGAGTTTTCGTAGGAAACACACATCGGTGATAACCTCATCACGACGTGGTTTGAACTGGACGGCTGAGATGCGTTTGGTTCCATGATCCAGGACGGTCCGAGTCTTTTGGGCCAACCATTGAGGCCCACCAACATTCGAACGCTACCACTTTAAGGTTGTTCAAATTCAGCCTCCGAAGGTTGGACCGGAGTGGTCCATGAAAACCGGTTTGGACTGGCAAAAGCCTAATCAACAAAACTAGGCCATTCCGAATCATAGATAATTGTCTTCGGTTTGGTCTTATCGATCTAAAAGATTTTAAAGAATTTTCAAACTCGATAATGTCATGGCAACTTCAAAGTCCTCAAAACCTACAAAAATGTGGCAACTTCATTCGATCCCCGATACAAATGGGTCACGACGGGACAATAGCACCTCACTTGAAAGCATTACTAAACTTCGTCCGTATCAATATGTGTTAGCACGATTTCAGAGTAATTTTTTTCCTCGTCGACAAAATTATCCATCCTTGCTCCTAACTTTACTTGAATGAAGCAGATCAAAATCTATCTTTTTAAATTAAATTCGACCGGATTCATAAATGTGGTTGAAAATGTCGATTGGTTAGAATAGTTATAGAGTTATCCTTTTGTCAAACATTCTTACGTGTTACCACATAAATAAATTAATTTAAAAAAAAATTTATAATGCATTTTAGCGATACGTCTGAAGATATAACAAGATGGTATCTTAGACTAACTCAACCGATAAACTTTGAAAATGTCGCTTGGGGCATTGAAAGTACACAAAGCGGGATTTGTGACATGGCCAACTTGTGCTTGTCTTTTCCAGACTGGATTCCTTCGTTCATTTAATAATGTTTTTGTCGAGTAGTCTATCTATCTTTTTGTTCTACCAAATAATATTCCAATAAATGCGAATAATAATTGGTTCTTCATTTTGTACATACTCATAAATGGTGGATATCAAGATATTAAGCTTTATTAAATCACTTTTAATGATAACCATAATTGATTAATGCATAAACTATGAAGAAAGTATTTTAAAGCGACTATATATATATTTATTTATTTAATTATATTTATAGAAAATTACTTATTATATTTTCTTTTTAATCAATTTTATCTGATTGTTTGATTAAGGATGTTCAGAATGTTCAAACGCCTGTTAGCCTGAATACCGAATGCCGGTAAGATTTAAATACTAATGTGAAAAATAAAAATTAATCTCTAAATTTTTAATGCCCCCAAGCACTAGGGCAGGTAGGATTTCTAGTTCAGATTGGACGCTAGAGATTGTGACACGTAAAAAATGATCAATTATCGTTGATATTGCAGTGGGCCCATTCAAGTAGAGAAGAGAGACATCTAGCTTGCTCGTGCGAGTTCACCTCAGTAGTTTAGGGATAGTAAATCTGGTAACAAGTGTCGGAGTTTGAATCATACGCTACCCTAGTGTGATAGTTGTTACCCTTAATATTGAGGTAGCTCTTTGGGACATCAGGAAGAAGACCTCTCATCTCTGTACTGTTGAATCACCGTAACTTATCTTCTCACAATCTGTCAGGCCGATGTGTGAGGCTAATGAGAACGAGAGATTTTATTTTTAGTAACAAAAGACCTCTAGCTTTTTTTTTAATCTAAAATAAAACTTGTTTAACTCAACAATTAGTAGCCCACGTCGGCAAGGGGGGAAACTACCTATAGTTAGTTGGCACAGCCTGACCGTGGTTAGTGATGAACCCAAAAAGGCCGCGTATATAAGTGAATTTGGTGGACGCCGAAGCTGTGCTCCATTTCCATCTTTTGCATTTTGTTCTGAGAGAGACGCCATTGCCGAAAAGCCTGCTTTTTGATTCCAACCCGTTGCGTAAATGGCTGTCTCGTCCTATGCCAGAGTTCTCTCTCCTGCCTTCGAATGTCGATCCGACCCTGACTTCTCTGGAGTTCCGAGGATCGAGAAGCCTGGATGTGGCCACGCCGGTGGAATGAAATCGGTTCGTGGGTCGCTGGATTTTTATGTATTTTCTTCTCGGATATACAGGTTTCCACCTAACTTTGTCCGGCAGCTAAGCACTAAGGCTCGGAGGAATTGTAGCAACATCGGAGTTGCTCAAATTGTGGCCGCTTCATGGTCGAACAATCCATCTCCGTCTTCCTCTGCGGCGGCTGCGGCCGCCGCTGCTAATGCAGTCGACGTGGCCGCAGCTGCCGCATCGCCTGTCATTCCAGCTGAGCTGACAGCTGGTGATGATCTGGTAGTGTCGGATGGTTGTTTTGGAAATGGGGGTTTGCAATTTGACGGACTGGTTGATTCCAAAACCCCATTTTTGAGATCAGACGGAAGCATAGCAATTCATGCTGGTAAAAGACGATTGGACTAGTTGGGATTTTTGGCGTTGAACTGTTGTTTATAACGCATGGCTCTATGATTTCAAAGTGATAGGGATTTGTTTTTGCATGCAGGTGAAAGATTGGGTCGCGGTATCGTTACCGATGCAATTACTACCCCTGTAGTAAATACTTCAGCTTACTTCTTCAAGAAAACTGCTGATCTTATTGATTTTAAGGTATTTGTTTAATTTCTGATGTAACTGAGATTAATGTGTTGAATCTTAATGGTGTATTATTACAATTGCATTACTTTCCAAAGTTCGCCAATGGCTCCTTTGGAAACCTGATTGTGGCAGTTGCTTGCTTCACGAACTTTCTTTTATGTGCTTTTGCGTTTGATAAAATTGGTCTTCATGGTGATGATATTGTCTTGCTTCCTTTTACATCATCGGATTGTTTTCTCTTCTATTGAAGGAAAAACGCAGCGTTAGTTTTGAGTACGGCCGTTATGGTAATCCTACTACTGTTGTTGCAGAGGAGAAGATAAGGTCTGATTTTTCCTCCCTGATCCTCAGTTTTCGCCTGTCGGTTTAGTACCAATTGGAAAAAATAGTAACATGTAATATTTTCATCCCCCTTCTTCTATCTTCACCTCGTGCTACAGTGCGCTAGAGGGTGCAGAATCAACCCTTATAATGGCATCAGGGATGTGTGCTAGCATAGTTATGTTGATGGCATTAGTTCCTGCTGGTGGCCATCTTGTAACTACCACTGATTGCTATCGAAAGACTAGAATTTTCATCGAGACTATTCTTCCGAAAATGGGGATCACTGTATGTTGTTAATGCTTTCATATTATTTATAAAGTTTCTTAATTGGACAGTGTAAATTTGCACTTTGTAAAAAATTCATTCATCATGTGACCTACTTTTAAAAGTGGTTTCTCTTTAATACTCCATACCTTACGATATCTTGGCATCTACTTAGCATATTGAATTAATTATGGTGATTTTTTGTGTAATCTTTAAATTCAGGCTTCTGTGATCGATCCTGCTGATGTGGATGCATTGGAAGCTGCATTGAATGAGAATAAAGTTAGCACTAAATCGATTGATTCAACCCTTTGTTGTAGAAGTGATTGGTAATCCTTGAATGAGTTTTACTTTTATGCAGGTTTCTCTTTTCTTCACAGAATCTCCTACTAATCCATTTCTAAGATGCGTTGATATCAAGCTGGTATCAGAGCTATGCCATAGAAATGGAGCGTTGGTATGTGTTGATGGTACATTTGCAACGCCTCTGAACCAGAAGGTGCTTTCCCTTGGAGCTGATCTTGTTCTTCATTCTGCAACTAAGTATATTGGAGGACACAATGATGTAAGTCAACTCACAATAGTCAAACTAGACATTGAAAGTACGAGGTTGTTTTTGCTAAGCATTGTTAAATGCTGCCTGTCTTTCCAGGTTCTTGCAGGTTGCATCAGTGGTTCGTTGAAGTTGGTTTCGGAAATTCGTAATTTGCATCACATTATTGGTGGTGCTCTTAATCCTGTGAGCAACTCAAACGAAGTTTGGTGTAGAATATTAAACAAAATATTGAATGGTCTATACTTCCATTTGATTATTTTTAAATTGTACTAAGAACTAAGAAGCTTAATGTTTACCACCTATTAGAATGCTGCATACTTGATCGTCCGAGGCATGAAGACTCTGCATCTTCGTGTGAAGCAGCAAAATTCAACTGGCCTCAGGATGGCAAAAATTTTAGAGGCCCATCCTAAGGTTGGAGTATGATTGCATTCTTATGTAGTTCAAGTTTTTTTTTTTCTTGAAGAAACTCTCCATCTATAGAAAAAAAAAACTATATTCTTGTCCATTTATGAATCGATACCACATAATTAGTGGTACTAACTTATACATATGTGTGCTTGCATTTTATGATTTCGATGATAAGACATTATTTACAGGTGGCTCGTGTATATTACCCTGGTTTGCCTAGTCATCCTGAACATAATCTTGCCATGAGGCAGATGACTGGCTTTGGTGGAGTTGTTAGTTTTGAGGTAAGTAGGGGCATATAAGCACTCTAAACATACTAGAATACGTAATATAATATTTGTTTTTAACTGTTTAGGTGGATGGGGATTTGATGAGAACTATTAAATTCGTCGATGCGCTGAAGATCCCGTATATTGCCCCTTCGTTTGGTGGCTGTGAAAGCATTGTGGATCAGCCGGCAATAATGTCGTATTGGTACGCCTTATTCTCAACGGCTTTCTAATTCGATAAATCTGTAAGACCTTATTGAATTGTGCATAATTTAACCAAAAATAAAAATAAAAATAAAAAAGCTATATAGCTTCCCCTCGTTCTAAACTAGGCTCTGATAAGGATACCCCAAGGTCTTGGCTTTGAAAATTTCTAAGAACCCAATACACATGACTCAGTCAAAGAGTCAAATTGTGCGAAAACTAGCTTGCATTCATGGTTATCACCCAAAAAAATGGGATTTTTATTTGGAGGTTAGCTATGATGTAGGAATATAACATTAGGACATAAGGTTTAAGACAATTCCAGATTTAATTGTGTGATAGCTAGAAATTGCTGACAAAGAATGTAATTAACGATGTCTTATTTCGTACATATCTTGTTTCTTGCTAAAGAAAATGTCGTCAAACAAGGGTTAAAACTCTTTCAAATGCATGTTTTAACAGGGATCTTACCCAGACAGAGAGGCTTAAGTATGGGATTAAGGATAACTTGGTTCGGTTCAGCTTCGGAGTAGAAGATTTTGAGGATCTGAAGAACGATATACTTCAAGCTCTGGAGTTCATCTAATAGTAATGGTTGTTTCTCTCTGTTTTGGCTATTCAAATTGACCTTTGATCATCTGACATTCTGTCTGGTTTCGTTGAAACAACCTCTGAATTATCTCAAATCTATTGTTGGATGGATGGTTCTCCTGTTCTCCACCTCTCTTTTTGCGTTTCATAATCTTGGTAGATTTTTCACTTAGAGAGTCTGCTCCATTGATTTCGCACCCTGGATCGTTAAGATAATATAACGATTGATGCTAAGTTTATTTTTATATCGCACATACATGCGTATGGAACATTGATCGATCGAATTAAAGTATAGTAATTATATTAAAATATAAATAATTAGTTACTCTATTTAATATATGAATTACAAGACAATAATTATATTAAGAAGGTAAAATAAGTAAGCAAGAAGATAACTTAGAACTAGCAATTAACGGGTAACGGAAATGTTCAGGAAGATTAAGATTCTTCATTTCAAACCAAGACCATGAAAAAAACAGACAAAAGAATTAAACTAGGTGACTTTTAAAATCTTTTTGTCTACATTGGCATGTTAATGTTCATGATCAAATTCGCATAGAAGAAGAACAAGAAACGTTGATGCTAGCACGGGCATAGCTCAGTTGTCTCAGAGATGATAAATTTGGTACAAGAGCCTAGTTTCGACGTCTGCGCTGTCCTAGTGTGAGAGTTGTTACCTCCAATGTTAGGGTAGCTTCTTGGAATATCAGGTAAAGACCTCATATTTCTAGGCCGCTGAGTCACCGTGATTTAACCCCCTCACAAACTGTCGAGCCGGGGTGTGAGAGCCCTAGGGGCGAGAAATTTCGTTTTTTGAGTACAAGAACAAAAAAAATCACAAAACAAAATAGAAAGACAGGAAACCTAAGTTGAAGTTCAACTTTGAATATTTTAAAATATTTATTAACTTGTGAAATAAATTTAAAATAAAATAACTTTGAAAATTGTAATATAAGAAACTAAATCAATTAAAATTCGACCCAAAATTCAATAATTCTATTCTAAATATATAACGGTCTTAATACTCAATACCAACCCACACAAAAAAATGTAAATACCATAAAAAAACATTTCTTTAAATTGGACCCAAAACTTAGTACATGGTTTAGTTTCTTAAACTAATGGTTTCTCTTCTTGTTTTCGAATTCTAAAAGTGTGCCGGTTCAAGTACCCAACTCGATTGTCCCCACACCTATAATAACAAAGGTTGACAGTCAAATCAGATCAACCTATCAAATTCACTAACCAGTTGAGTCAGATCAAACCAAATATTAACTTTAAAAAAATCGATGTGAACTTAAAATTTTAAGTTTATTATTCAATCAGTTTGAATTCAGATTCATTTTTTTATAAATTGACCTTCTAAAATGGGGCGTTAACCGATCCAACTAAAAAGTAACGCGGGATAATCAAATTTTGGGTCGAGTTAGATTTGGAACTCTTTGAAGTGATTTTGACGGAACCTAAAATTGATCGACTTGACAATCTCTCTTTAATAAGTGTAATTTAATAATTATTCTAAATATCAATAATATTTTAATAGATTATAATAAGAAAATAAATTTATTAAACTAAATATTCATTTATTAATAAACTAATTAATGTAAATTAAAAATATATTAAAATAATAAGGTAGCGAGATCAAGTTCTGGAAGGTGTCTTCTCCACTCCGCGTTTGATCTTCGCAAGAACACACTCTTCTCGCCGGTGGAGTCTCCGTAGCTTTGAATCACACCTTCTCCAATGGCGGCCTGCGTAATCAGAGTAGCTCAGGACGGCACCGGGGACTTTCGGACGGTGCAAGAAGCAATCGACGCTGTTCCTCTCAGCAATACGTGTCGAGTAGTGATTCGAATCTCTCCAGGGATCTACAGACAGCCGCTCTACGTGCCCAAGACCAAGAACTTTATCACCTTCGCCGGTCTGCATCCTGAGGAAACTGTACTCACTTGGGACAACACTGCTACCAAAATTAATCACCACCAGGTGACTTCAATTTTCCTTCGCTTGATCCATCTGGTTGAATGCGATTTCTTTTTTATCTCTGAGATTTTACAGATTTCACGAGTGATCGGAACTGGAACGTTTGGGTGTGGGAGCATTATTGTGGAAGGCGAGGATTTCATCGCGGAGAACATTACTTTCGAAAACTCTTCGCCTCAGGTCCAGCTTGATCCTTTACTATTTTCCTTTTCGTTATTAATTTATTTATTGGTTAGCTAAGTACGGATTTGAAGTCAAGCTTTTGGCCTCTTAGTTGCTTGATTGGATCATTTGTTTTAGAAACTAATTTTAAGAAACGATCAATTTCACCTTACAGCTCAAGTTCCTGTATTCCATTATTCTTCTCAGTTGTGAAACAGGAAGCCCCCAGAAAAAGTAATTGACGATGTCTTAGGATTGAGTTTGATATTCTGGCTGTCCTACTCGTGTTGTTCTACTACAGTAATTGGGTATTGAGCTTAGACTCCTTTGATTTTTTGGCAGGGCTCTGGCCAAGCTGTTGCAATTAGAGTTACAGCAGATCGATGTGCATTCTATAATTGTAAATTCCTCGGATGGCAGGTATGTTCATATACCATTTTTAGAAAACATGTAGAGGAAGACTTTAAGTAATCCCATGGATAAATGTTATACCGTTTGTTGTACATTCTAGTTCTCATTTTCTAAAGGAGATATTTGACATCTTAACTCTAAGAGGTTTGATTGTAGTTTCTACTTAAAAAAAATTATGCAACCGGCCCATGTTGTATGTTATACCGCTACATAAATTTATATGTACTCCCTCTTCCAAATCAAGGTTGTGATTTTGATATGTATCGCTTAAGAATTTCTTGTTTGATCATCTTTATGAAGGACACACTCTACTTGCATCATGGGAAACAGTATTTAAAGGATTGCTACATTGAGGGAAGCGTAGACTTTATTTTTGGAAATAGCACAGCTCTTTTGGAGCATTGTCATATCCACTGCAAATCAGCTGGTTTTATAACAGCACAAAGTAGGAAATCTTCCCAAGAGACTACTGGCTACGTATTCTTGAGGTTTCTCGTTTTTAACTGTATATGCATTCTATTCACAAAATGTCAATGCCCGCACTGTGTGCACTAATATATTCTTCTTTCTACTTAGTATGATAAACAGTATTCTTTCCTCTTATCAGTACCCATGATTTTGTTCCATAAATACAAGACCTGAGCGTATTTTGATTAGATTGGAAACTAGCAGTCAGTAGTTATTTTGCGAACTCCATCCTAAATCATCTCTATGATGTGAGTTATGTTGTCTATGCTTTTGATTTTCGAGGAAACATGTATCTATCTCATCGAAGGAATTCAATCTCCTTTGTAGCAATTTGAAGTTGCATCCATACTCACTCTACTGCGTCCCAAAACTTTGCCGATAGTGCCACATTAACATGTTCTGCTAATAAAATGTTTACTATCGCTGTAGAGTATATATTTTCGTCAAACCAATTAACTGCATTAAATGGTTTTTGGCTTTATTTTAGATGTGTGATAACTGGCACTAGTGGGTCTTCAAATATACATCTAGGAAGACCTTGGGGACCGTTTGGGAGGGTGGTTTATGCATACACGTACATGGACTCTTGTATAGCTCAAGCTGGCTGGAATAACTGGGGCAAAGCCGAAAATGAGAGAACTGCTTGCTTTTATGAGTACAGGTAGCTTTTCTTAACCATCTCTTCTATCAATTGTGCATTTTTATGAGGTAGAATGATAGGTTTGGTTCTTGTAGGAAAAAAAAATGATAAGCTTTCAGATATGTATTTGAGATCAATTATTAGGCTTCCAACACAAAATTAGAGGGTATAAAGTGGACTTTTTTCAATTGTTGTTCAAAGATTTGAGATTCAGCTAAGCTAAGTGAAAGGTCCGGAGGATCAACATCTAAATTGGTTTCTCTCTCGATAAGAGGAAAGAAAAAGGCCAATTTTGTTACCGAGTCAAACTTTGAATTGCATGCCTTGAGATTAAACATTGCTGGGAAGTGTAATTACACTTGACTAAATAGATTTCAGCATAAGATAAATTCTTTGACAAACTATTATTAATCACAGGTGTCACGGACCAGGGAGTTGCCCTTCAAAACGAGTAACATGGGCGAGGGAACTAATGGAGGAAGAGGCAGAACAATTCCTCGTGCATCGATTTATCGACCCGGATATCGAAAGACCTTGGCTATCTCAGAGAATGGGCATGAAGGTACCACATTCTGCATAGGAGATCATTGAAACTCTAGTTTTGGTGCGCTTCTTAAGTGATCTGCTTGTTTGAGTGTAACATGAGACACAAACTATCTTAGACTTTTCTCCTTTATAATATGTATTATACGGTCTCGTCTACATGCATAGCCCGGAACAACGAAGCATTATGGTCGTCTTGAATTTAACACGAATGATTTCTCGGAATGGCTGGAACTAGCATATTACCTTCTTTTTTTTATCGTATTGAAACAATATCAAACCTTTTGGGAATAGATATACTGGTCGGTTTGGGATGATCTTTGGGTACACATTGATTGATCTAATTCGAGCTTGTACATTCGCAATATAGTCATAAAACTCGATGCAGCTTGTGTGGATTTTTCTATTTTATCTTGTTTTTTTTGCATAGTACCTTATAATTTATCGAATTTAATTTACGAGATTCTAACTGGACTCGGACTAAATGCAAACTCCACAAGGCTGGTTGTTTTTTGTGCTTGTCCTCACATCCAAAACTCGAACAATTGAATTGAAGATGACGATTTTGAGTGAAAATTCACACGTCAGTAACATATGTCTGAACGAGGGTCATTATGTCCATGAGGGCATCCAATACAGACGTAATGACTCTTATTTAGACGTCTGATACAGATACAAAGACTCTCATAACGTACGATAAGTCTTAAAATGATTTTTTTTAATTTAAACATTTTTTTTTTAATTTTTTCAAAACAAAGGACCACAAAACAACTTTGACTCTTTTGAAATTTTAAAATGTTAAACTAGTAAATTTAGAAGAAAACATCTCATTGGAGGGGAAGAGAATCCAGACAAAAGTAAAGAATTGACTCTATAAAGTGATTGACCAAATGTTTTATCATAGTTGTTCGTTATAAATTATTATTTGTTCAAAACAAAAACATTTGTTCGATGCACCTCTGTACCACTTCACCTTACAAACGATCGTGATCTGTCCAATTCTTTTGGATTTTATTACTATTTGAAACTTGATGAAACTTGGTGCTGGCTTCTTCGAACGTCTAATCTTAACCAACGTGGCTCGCACAGTTTGCTGTCTTGTTCGTTCGTTTGAAGCTGGGCCCATCTCAAACCCTGTGGGATTTTTGAAAGAGGATTTTTCGATGATGGAATTGTATTTTCCCAAAAATGGAAAAAGCGAAAGTCTTCATGAAAATTAAAGCATCAATCTTCAATGGCCATGGGAGCCACGCCCATTATCAGTTTTTCTTAAATATCAAATAAAGTCGTCTGCTTTTTGCATTTTTAGGTGGCACCTCTGCTCGCAAATCTATGGAGGTTTTAAATATTGAGGCCAGCAGTGATTTGGCTACCTGTTCTGTCTCTTACCAGAAGTATTTATCTTCTCAGCTCTTGCATAGCCTACCTCTCTCTCTGTACTTCTGTTTAGGTTCCGATTTCGGCTAGTTATTCGATTTTTCACAGGTGACCTAGTCTCTCTCTTCATCTTTATGCTGTTTATGTCGAAAAGGGTTTTTCACGGAGTTAATCGTTTTTGCTTTCTTTCTGCCTTATCCATCTATTAGTTTAGTCGTGCTTGGATTAGTTACTTGTTTTAACCTGATAAATCGTGTATGCGTTCTTTTTTCATGTTCATAAGCGTGTTTTTGCTTAGTTTTGCTGAAATAAGATTGAATTCCTAACATTTTTTCCTATTATGATGTCCATTTCCCCCTTTACGTGCAGCTTTTCTTCGTCGGCCCAGTCGGCTGTTCTTTTGCCCTTTGTTGAGCAATTGAGAATTGGTTTTAAACATATTATAAAGGGATGATTTTATCAGCTTTATTAACTTCCGTTGGAATCAATGTGGGGCTGTGTTTTATCTTCTTCACTCTGTATTCCATATTGAGGAAACAACCTGGAAACATCAAGGTCTACGTCCCACGCCTTGTCTCCGAAGGAAAATACAGAGAAGGAGAGAATTTTAACTTGGAAAGATTACTGCCAACTGCTGGTTGGGTTAAAAGGGCATGGCAGCCCTCTGAGCAAGATATTTTAACTGACTATGGATTGGATGCTGTCATTTTCATGCGCCTAATCGTCTTCTGGTATCGATCAAAGTGAATTATCGGTTTCTTTCTTAATAATTTATCATCCATTGTTCTTCTTCCTTCATGTCTTTTTTCTTTTCGGTTGATCCATCTTTTTTCTGATGTTTTTTACAGTCTGCAAATATTTACAGTTGGTGGTATTATTGGAATATGTATTCTTCTTCCAGTTAATTATGTTGGGACTCAGCTTAGTGATGATTCTGATTTTGTGGACAAGTCCTTAGACTCCTTCAGTATTTCAAACGTCAACGATGGCTCGAACAGGTGACAATTTAGAGGCCTACTCATAAATCTATTCCCTTGATTCTTTTGAAATTTTACTATTTGACCGGTGGAAGATGTTATTCGGCCAAGTGGAATTATGTTTTTCAAGTAATGCTAGTTTATCTTCTTAACATTCTCTTTTAACATACTTTCAGACATGTCGAGCTATGATTGATACGATAAATATTATACATAATTATTTAAATTGTAATACATAAAAAATATTTTAATTGGACTAATCAGAACTCGACACATAAAAAAACATCTTAACAATGGACGTTAAAAAGTATATTAAGAATGTATATTAATAAAATAAATCTAGCATTGCCCATGTTCTTCGGTCGAAATTTTATGTTTTTATATTTAGTGATCAAGGAATCCTGATTATTAATTTCATCTTTTGAAGGTTGTGGTTACACTTTTGTGCTGTATATGTGTTCACCGTATTCGTCTGCTATCTTCTTTATCGCGTAAGTCGAATTCTTCATCAAAGAAGTCAAATTTCAAGTTTTCTTCTGCAACTTATAAGTGATGAGTGTTCTAATTTTCAGGAATTTACCTATATTGCAGCGAAACGAATTTCCTACTTTTATTCGTCGAAACCTCAACCTCATCAATATACGATATTAGTTCGTAGCATTCCAACGTCGTCCGGCATTAGTTACTCTGAATTAGTCGAAAGATTTTTTACAGAGAATTACCCTTCGTCTTATTTATCACATTCAGTGATTCACAGGACAAGCAAACTTCGAGGTCTCATTGTAAGCATATGATTCAACCTTATCTTTAACTAGCAGTCAAATTTCGATATGAAATGTCAAAGCTATGACATTAACTTCAAAACTTGAGCTTATGTTTTTTTTTTAATCGCCAGAAAGATGCTGAGAGGGTATATAAAAAGATCTCCCACTTACAATTGAAGAATGATTCTTCAGAAAAACATCATAAAGATGATGATTCTAACCACTATGACCAACAATTGAGAGATTTAGAAGACAATGTCAGAATGGAGCAATCTTTGGGGGGAAAGGTTACATTTTTCTCAACAAAACATCATAGTTTTTTCAGAAAATTTCCTTTTTTCTAATGTGATGTTTTTCATCGACAGGAAGTGCCAGCAGCATTCGTCTCTTTCAAATCACGATTCGTAGCGGCCCAAGCTGTACGATTCCAACAAGGGATCAACCCAACAGAGTGGGTTACAGAAATGGCTCCCGAGCCCGATGACGTTTACTGGCCCTTCTTTTCCGCATCTTTCGTACAAAGATGGATTCGAAAAGTGGTCGTTGCTGCTGCCTACATAGCCATCACTCTCCTTTTCCTCATCGCAGTCGTTATAGTTCAAGGATTGGCCAATCTACAACAGCTCAAAACATGGTTCCCTTTCTTAACAAAAGTACTAACATTGTAAGTTGCTCATTCCACAATGTTCGGCTTTTCATTTTTTGTCGAAAATACAACATTTATTTTTTGCATTTGCAGGGCATTTGTGAGTCAGGTTATTACAGGATATCTTCCGAGTCTTATTCTCCAGCTGTTCTGGAAGAAGGTTCCGCCGGTCATGAAATTGCTCTCCTCGATTCAGGGCTACATTTCTACGAGTCAAATCGAAAAAAGTGCATGTTCGAAAGTATTATTGTTCACTATTTGGAACATATTTTTTGCAAATGTATTATCGGGCACCATTCTATATGAAGTCAGCATATTTCTCGAGCCCAAAAATATCCCGGCTGTGCTCGCTATTGCCGTTCCAGCTCAGGTAAGAGTTATACATCCAATGAGATTACTTTTGATTTGATTTGTACAATTTTTGTTCCATAAAAACATACAATATGCGAAAAACTGAAGGGAATGCCTAAGAATTCTCTATTCTATGAAATGCAGGCATCGTTTTTCATTTCTTATGTCGTGACATCGGGATGGACAGGATTAGCCTCGGAAGTATTTCGGACGTGCCCGCTCATTAAGAACTATTTAAGAAGAATCTTCCGGACGAAATCAGCAAACGAATTAAAGGTTCCTTCGATGAGTTATCACAGCTTCATTCCGAAAATTCTTTTATTTCAACTTCTTGGCATCACATACTTCTTCCTTTCCCCATTGATACTACCTTTCCTTTTGGTTTATTTCTGCCTCGGATTTATAATCTTCCGCAATCAGGTTAGTCGTGTTCATCGCGATACTATCCTTTCATTGTTAAATTTAGTTTGATGACTTTAAGAATGTTTTTTTCCTACAGCTATTCAATGTGTACAAAGCTAAGTATGAACTCGGGGGAAGGTTCTGGCCGGTCGTCCACTGTTCAACGATATTTTCATTAGTTTTAATGCATATTATTGCAATCGGGATATTCGGCCTCAAGGAATTACCGCTAGCTTCTACTTTGATCGTACCCCTTCCGATTCTCACTCTTCTTTTCAACGATTACTGCCTGAAACGATTTCTTCCCATCTTCGAAGCATATCCTGTCGAGGTACATTCTTGATGAATACGATATAAATCGATTACTTTGATCCTTAGGAAGAAGCTTGATTCCTTGTTATCTCGAGATATTGTCTGATTTGTTTGATGTATGTTTCAGTGTCTCGTAAAGAAAGACAAGGAGTACGAGAATGACCCGGCAATGGAGGAGTTCTTCAACAAATTAGAGACTGCATACAAAGATCCGGCCTTGATGCCGATGCAATATCCTGGAAGAAACGATCAGCGCAATACTCCGCTCCTTAACGATGCTCGAGTTTGAAGTCGTGGGTTCGTCGACATGGAGCTCAGCTAGTTGTATGAATTGCATTTGTCCGCGTGAGAACTTGTCCGGTTTTTTGTGTAAATCTGTTACCATTTATCGTCATACGAAATATGAATAAGACAGAAATCTATCTTCGTAGATCAAGAAAACTGCGGAGAAGAAGCCTTGTATGTAACAAATACAAATATAAACTCAGAAAATCCATTTTTCCTGTGTTAGTAATATGCATGAAGTACAAGATGACACTTAATAATCAGGGATAGAAGCAAAGCGATACCCTTTAACACCTCTCCAAGAATAATATGCAATCCTAGTCTCGTAAAACCCTGCAATCAAAATCCCAATTGCTACCATCATGATTTTAAACAGAATCATTCTCAAAAGCTGATTATTGTACAGTTCATGATGTTGAATTGTGAAAGACATAAAGAAGATGGGGATTACCAGGAAGGAAAGTGACAATTCCTATGGTCAGAAGACCATAGGCTTGCGATCGATCGCCTCCCATGTGGCCGGTGAAGATGAAATACGAAAGAAAGAGGAGTAAGGATCCTAAGAGGAGAAGAAAAATAGCAAGAGCAATGGACTTCCATGGGATCTTGTCAAAGGATTTTGGTGAATAGTCAAAGCGTGGGTCAAACTGTCTTTTGTTGCCATCGTATTCATCTTCGTCACGAGCAAGAGCACTATAACGAACATTCCGCCTGGATGCCATAATGAGGATGCACCAGCAAAGCCTGTAGTTTTAGAATCAAATCCAAAACAAACCAGTAGATCAGAATAAACGTACAGTATTCCTCCATCATGAGATCGAAAACAAAACTAGAAATGAACAAATAAGGCGATTACAATGTCTTTATCTTCAAATAACACCTCATTTAAGGGATTCCAGCTCAGAAATGTAAAAGATAGAAAAAAGATCAAGAATGACACTTGGAATTCTGGATCGAGCGTTTCCTACTTGGAATTTCACATTTATTCCATCCATAAAGCTTTAGCCATAGAACTCTAACCAAGCATATTGCAGACACCACGACCGACCAAAGTTTAAAACTTAAATAAACACAGAAAAACATGATATGAAAGTTATCGAAACTTCCTAACTTGAAAAGAACAACATCTGATTAGGGATGGATCCATCATCCAAAAGCATTAGACCATAAAACAGCCAACTCAAAAACCTAACTTCGTTAATTCATCGAATCTCCAAAAAAAAAATCCAAATCCAGCAACAAATTAAATTCAGAAAACATACCGGGTAAAGCTCGATCAAAAACATTCAAATAAACTAAACTTTGACCTGGAAAAGATTGGGCGAAACAGCAGTACCCCAGAAACAGGACCTATCCGAAAAAAATTCGTCCACTGCAGTGCCCAGGCTGCCCTAACCCCGCCCTTTACCTGATTTGATAAACAAAGAAAGAGTTGATTTGTCGAACAAAGGGGATGAGTCAAGCACAGAGCTTTCAACAAGGCCAGATTGAAGCCTAATGTGTTGCTTAAATTATTTATAATATATTAGGAATAATAAAAGTCAATTAATTGGACGACTTTTAGTTATTAATAATATATTACAAATTTATGTTTTAAACGTCAAAAGATGCGAACCGGAGTGACAGCAGGAAAGTTTTAGGTCTGTTGAGGTGTCGGTGGGCGCTGACTTTGGGCTGATTGAAGCCGGCTGTCGTGCGAGCCACGAGAAGTGTCCTCGGCCCGGCGCTGGCCGTGTCGCCGTCGCTGATATGCCCAGTCCCGACTCTTTTATGCAAATGAGAGTTTTTAAACATTCATTTTCATATGGTTTCTTATTTTAGCTAACGACCAACGAGTACAGAAAGAGCTCCTTTTTTGGGATTTTCATGGCGAACAGATGTCGGAATGGCAACTTCCCTCTGCCAGCGAATTTCGGACACAAATGAACCAAAGCTCGAGAAGCTGATAACGACAAAGGACCCCTCTTTGTGAAGGCATTACGCATTTAGACATCACGGCTCATTGGTTCAATCTCTTTTTCATTCTATCATTTCGACTGAAATCTCTAAGGGGTTTTCACCATTTTGGGTGTTGTGAAGGAGGGATCGTTTTCTGGGTGTTGCCACCCGGATCCGACTTTGTCGGACCCACCATCCTGCCCATGTGAATCCTCCCTCTCTTTATGTCTTCGTTGGGGAGGGAGAGGGACTAGAGACAGAGCTGTTCTCAGCTAGATCTGAATCCCACTATTGTAGGTAGATTCTGATTTTCTAGTCGTCTTTTACCTTCCTGGATCTTCAATTGTGGGAATGCTTCGTATTTGGGATTTGTGGTGATATTTTCTATTTTTTAATATGCTTGCTTTTAGACGGGGGTGTCTTGAATATTGTTCATTTATAAGGTTTGATTGTCTTATAATGCTACCACTGCTGTGGTGGACCCTCTGGACTTCTATTTTATCTTCTGCTCCATATTTATTTCTCCATGGGAAGGTATCACTGAAATTTCCTGTGAAGTAGAAACTTAAACCATCTACTCTCTCTCTCTCTCTCTCTCTCTCTCTCTCTCTCTGTACTGATTGTTTTCTGGTGAGACTGATTTTTTCTCCTCTCTTCCCTGTTTGTTGTTTTGCTTAAAATAATTATTCCGTCTACTGCTCTAGTTTCTAAAATGTTGTCAAAACATTGCTGATCATCTTGCTAGTGAAGTGTATGCATACTCTCAAAGAATTTTCTGCTATTCTCTTCAATCTTGTCTTCCAAAACGATTTCGATCCTCTTGCAAGAACATAATTGTTATAATAAAGAGAATCCACTGATTTCTGATTTGCAGAAATTGCGTTGTAGCAGAAAAAAATTCTTTCCTTTTGCAAGTGGAAATTTAAGAAGCATCATTTTCTTCAACAGGGTATTTTTCAAGAAATAAATTTTAATGGGTAGTTGTCTTTCTACACCACCTAAACAAATCAAAACAGGGAAAGCCTCAATTGGGAGGATCAGAAAATCCCGTAGAAAGAATCGAAGCTCTTTGATTGATGCAAAGAAGAAAAAAGGCAGTCATGGAGGGTCGAGGGTAGCAAATTACGCCGAAAGTGAATTTGTTCATCTCGATTTTGAAAAGGGTTCAACTACAAGTTGCAGACGATCTGAGGTTTCAAGGTCAACTTTCCACCTAACTCAGTTGCAATGGCAGCAAAGTCACCAACCTGATCAAAGAGGTACAAGTCTTTCCTTCAATTCAACTTAAACTATTCTGAGATCATCTACACAAAACTTAATCTGGAAGTCACTTAATTTGTGAATTAAATCCGCATAATAACTCGTTTGATTGTCTTGGGGATTATAGAATCAATCATTCAAACCCTTCATGTAAGTTCCTGATAAATGACTCATCCTATGAATCTATTGTGATTTACATGTCAATGCAGTTGTTTCTCAAGAGGAAAGTTGGTTTGATTCGGTCAGTATTTTGGAGTCTGATTCTGATGATGACTTCTGCAGCGTAGTCGAAGGTAATAATTTCTTCTCCTTTTGATGAATACTTTTATGGAACATTAGTGAATCTTGACGGACATGATTAAGCGATCGTTGAATCTCTTCTGTTTTTTGTAGATCCAGTAGTCAATGTTAATGGTAATGCTTCAAATGGCCTGTTGCTTCAATACAAGCGCGAAGAATATCACGAAAGTTACCTGAAAATAGATGGAATTAAATCAGAAAAAGTAGCTACGACGAAGGATGAATACAGCCAGAGTAAGAAGATGTTAAGTCGTTCTTATCGAAGCTTTAAAGGTTCAAAGGAAGATGTGGGTAATTCTGAAGGGGAAATTCATGAGACCACATTGAAATCGAGCTTACCGCGATTGTTTCCTTCGATAAGTTTCAATGACACGAATCTGAATTCTCAAGCTTCACCTTCCATGAAAAAGCAGTCTGCAATGTTTAGGCTTTCTTTCAAGAGAAGATCATGTGATGCAGATGAAATCATTGAACAGTGTAAGTCTCAAACCAATCATATGTCAATAAAAATGAACCCTTTCATAGTCAATTTACAAAAAAAAAGTCATAATCTTTCTATTGGTATGTATTTTCTGCAAAAAAAAAGTCATTATTTTGTGAGACCAAACAAAGAAGACAACATTTTGATGAGTCTTGTAGGTTGATTTACAAAATTCAAAACGGTATTAGCATACTTTTTTATTGTACACACTAACGTGTTGTGCTGTGATTGATGTAATAAATATTATAAATAGTTATTTTACTTGTAATACATTGATTGCACTTTAATTAAACTAATCAAAATCTAGCACGTGAACATGTACGTTAAGAAGATATGCTAAGAAAGTAAACTTATCATTCATCAATTCAGAATGCTTGGATTTTATTATATTTATTTGGATGATATATATTCAGGTCAATCTAAAAAATACATATATCGTCCCAGAGCGGGACACAGCATTCCGTCATGCCTCCTAGAGAAGAAGACTCCTGGTTGTTGGTCGAAGATTCCTCCCTCGACTTTCAAACTTCGAGGACAAAGTTATTTCAAGTAAGTCTACTGATTTAGTTATTTCAAGTAAGTCTACTGGTTTTTCCGAGGCTTTTCCACATTCCTTCTGTTTTCAATGTTATTGAATGTGGCTTTTTTTGCAGAGATAAGAAAAAGTTGCCTGCTCCCAGTCATAGCCCGTATGTTCCTATCGGTGTTGATTTATACATGTGTCCTAAAAAGATAAACCACATTGCTCAGCACCTTGAGCTCCCTATCGTGAAAGCGGACACAAACCTTCCTCCACTCCTCATCGTAAACATTCAGGTTTTCTTTAATTTAAATTTCATTTTCATGGCAGAATTTGATTTCAAGTGTTTGTGCCATTGGATTAAAGTCACTCAAGTTGTTTTTCAGTTGCCTACATACCCTGCTGCTATGTTTCTAGGAGATAGTGATGGAAAAGGGATGAGTCTAGTTCTTTACTTCAAACTTTTGGAGAGTTTTGATAAAGATATATCTCCACAATATCAGGATAGCATCAAAGTAAATGTTCTTATCTTCTCTTTCCATTGTTTCTATTTTGTTGAAAGCTTATAAACTAGTACAATATAGAAATTCGTCGAAGACGAGATGGAAAAGGTGAAAGGGTTTCCAAAAGACTCGACTGTTCCATTCAGAGAAAGGCTTAAGATCATCACAGGCATCGTCAATCCCGATGATTTTCAGTTCAGTTCTGCTGAAAAGAAGCTCGTCAATGCTTATAACGAAAAACCCGTCCTTTCTCGGCCGCAACACAGTTTTCACAAGGTATAGCACAAAGTAGAGAAGGAGATTATCCAAAATGAGAAAATTTCTGATGCTTAATCATACTTTTTTTCAGGGCCCGAATTACTTAGAGATCGACTTAGACATTCACCGTTTTAGCTACATATCGAGAAAGGGTCTCGAAGCTTTCCGAGATAGGTTGAAAAATGGTATACTCGATTTGGGTCTAACTATACAGGTAAAAACTACATTTTTCAGCTTCAACTTTTCATTTTTCTTGATCTCTAAATGCATTGGTTTGCTATGAACAGGCGCAAAAACCAGAAGAATTGCCAGAGCAGACTCTTTGTTGTGTGAGGCTGAATAAGATTGACTTTGTTGATCATGGCCATATTCCCACACTAGTTATTCTTGACGATAACTAATTATCTCTCTGATGACCCTTCTGATTACTTCATCTTCTCTTCATGTAATTTAAAGACGAGATGACGGATTAATTGATCATATTATAATAACACATTACCGACTTTATATCGAATCACACTGCTTTGCTGAAACATCTTGTTTTTTGTCCTAAATTCTACACTTCGATTTATAATTTCATTAATAAATATATAAACGTCATATCAAACCATTTATCTTGCTCTTCGCGTGTTCAGACCGATGGAAAATTATCTTCAGTTCTTTCAAAATTGTGTTATTTTTCAATTTTGGTGACAAGTTCATTGAAGTTGGATTGAAGCAAAGAGAAGATTGATGGAATCAGTATTTTTTGAATGAAGAGAATCTCAATCTTTACATTGTGTATTGAGCATTTTTCTTTCCTGTGTTGTTCTAGAAAGTAGAAACATAAAACCTGTTGCTTGAATCGACATCGAACTCAGCTTCGTATGCAAAAATGGGTGAGCATGCCGCTGTTCTGACTTGCAGGATCCGAATCACACTGAGTTTATGAGGCTATCTTCTTCGATCTTTGCCGCCATTCCATCCTCGGCTATTCCCTTCTCCATCTTCTGTCATTTCTCTGCAAAAAAAAATAACACACCCATAGTTCATCTCATTCTTTTATTTCTTTTTTTTTTGGGCAGAATTTGAAAATAAGAACAGTTTCAAAAAATGTTTTTTGAGAAGCTGGTTTTCTTTTTTTTCAAAAGTGAATTTTCAATTTTCAGTTTGTGTTTATCATCTGCTTCATGCATGTTAACCACCAAGGAGGAAGCTAGGAATGCATAATCATATTCAAATTTGCTACAAGAAATATCACAAGATTTGAGATTGCCATACCTATTTCAAACCTTGATTTCCGAGCAGCTCGACGAATATGACTTTCATTCCTTTGCAAAAGCTCATCCATCTTATGTGGTTGCATTAACAATGGTCCTGAGAATTCAATATGCATCCCTTGATCCTCAGAGTCCTATTAATGTCATTGAAAATTGCAATCAGTTCGAAGTCTCAAATCAAGAAAGTCATCGTCCCTTATGATTCCGAGTCTAAGAGATCGAAAACAAATTTATTTACCAAATATGCCAAATCATTAGGACAAGGTTTTTGTTGGAGTTCCTTCGACATGTCCATTGAATAAAACGCACTCGGTGCATCAAAAGACTTGGGCAGATCAAATCTTCTTCTTTGCTTAATGTTATGCTTATGCAGATCCCGAGAGGTAGAACGATCATGAAGATGCTCGTTCTCTTGGTTTGAAAAATCAATTGCAAAGTTTGCAAAGTCGAAATTACTAATCTGGCTTCTCAGGCCGTCGGAAACAGTGGAATTGGCATCTTCTGCTCGTCTCCCCACCCATGAAAGGCCGCTGGATGATGCAGTTACTTGAAGTGGTGCAGTGAGTCCAGATGATGCATTCACTTGAGAAGCCACTGACATGGTATCAAATGATGGCTTCAGTGGGTCCCTATAAACGCCCCCAAACTTTCCCTTTGGTAGGTGACCGTTGGTTCCAGAGTTAGTATTATATACATCCTGCATAGTCATTAGATAAATTAACAGAGAGGAGGTGTGAAGGAGAAAGAAAGTGGGAGAGAGAGAGAACCTCTTTCTGCGTCGATTTACTGAAACTCTTTGGTTCGTGTGAAGCCTTACGTACCCTTCTCGGCTTTTGGGTGGTCCCAGGTCCTCGCCCTCTCATGCTCGGCTTTTTCCTACAAGTATTGCAGAGTCAAAACTCACAAAATGCCGTGAAAAAAATTCACAAGTAATTCTAAATCGCATACCAAGAGATAAAAAAAAATAATGCTAGGTTTACCTTCTTCGCATATCTTTTTAGCTAATCTTGATGTATCGAGTTTTAATTAGCTCAATTAAACTATTTTTAATATATTATAATTAAAATAATTATTTATAATATTTATTGCACAGATCAAAACTCGACACATAAAAAGGTAAGTAAAAATGAAATAGTAAGATGATAAACTTAACATTACCTAAAAAAAGCTTTTTGAACTAGTGCTACAGAGCTACAACAGTCGTGAATGAACAATGTGTCTCACCTTTTTGAATCCTCCCTATCTTTTGCATCAATTTCCTTGTTCGGCGGATACTTTGGCAAGCTTGAAGGATCGCACGCGTAAGGCTTTGTTCTGAAATACTGGGAAATACGAAGCAAGTCACAACAATAATTCACTTGAATCAAATTAAGGAATAAAGAACACATAACACAGATAAAACCTGTCTAACTACATGATCTAATATTACCAATTTGAAAGTAGCTATTACATTCTACTTTGACCAAGATTACCTCGGACATGAGAGCGGCAGCGGCCGTGGAACGATTATATGGTTCTATAGAGAGAAAAGTTTCCATCAAATTCAGAGCAGATGGTGGGAAATCTTTGCACTTCTCCCTGAGAGAACTCTCGTATGAATGCTGGGGCTTAAACATAGCTGCATGAGGAAGCTTTGTCCTTCTCCAAAACTCATCAGATGGGGAACCACATAGCTTAAATATTTTGTGCAATTGTTCGACCTGTGAATTGAGAATATTTACAAATTTAAGAGTTTCTCCATTTTCATGCATTCAATTCTAGAATTAAACGATAATAAATCACCTCAGTTCTCCCTTTGAGAATTGGCTTTCCCATATTGAGTTCTGCAAATACACAGCCTATACTCCAAAGGTCGACCGAGACACCATAGCTCGTGGAACCCATCAAAAGTTCAGGAGGACGATACCATAAGGTGACTACACGACTGGTTAGTGGTTGTTTGTTTCTAGAGACAAGAAAGTTTGCCAATCCAAAATCCCCCAATTTGAGAATTCCTTCATTGTTAACCAAAATGTTAGACGACTTTATATCTCTGTGCATTATACCTCGAAGGTGGCAGTGTTCTATCGCAGACAAAAGTTGCCTCATGTAACATTTCACCTACACAGAAAGTTAATGTTCTCAATGATTAGAATATGAATGTTCTTTGTGCTTGATTGTTATTGCCAAACCAGTATGAACTGATTCACACTCAAAATGATTAGAATATGGATTATGAAGTAACCTGCGCATCACTGAATCTGATTTCAGGACAAGATATGAGTCCAGCTAGATCATGTTCCATATACTCGAATACGAGATATATACTATTCGACAATTTGGAAGTGATTATACCCTCCAATTTCATAATGTTTGGATGGTCAAGTCTCCGCAAAATCATTATTTCACGTGCCATGAACCTGATGCTTTGTGCTTGAAAGTTATCAAATCGCACCTTCTTTAATGCGACCATCCTCCCAGTTTCGACTTGGCGTGCTTGGAACACACTGCTATACGTACCTTGCCCAATCTAATCAAGAGATGTACTTTTGAGAAAGAAATTTAACATTGATGCTCAATGTGTGCAAAGTTATCATTCTTTAATGAAGTAGTGGACAATATTTTTCATTTCATAAATTATAAGTGAAAAGTGGGAGACTAAATTAGATTAAAATTCTTCATAATTTGACATTTATCCTGATTGGTTCCAAGAGTTTCCATTACTGATCGGACAAATTCATCATAATCTATTCATGCTTCCTATCTACCCTCTCAAACCAGAACTAAAGGAGCTAGTTTTCATAAATTTTCCACATAATTATGAACATCAAAAGTAGGATGATTCAGTATCTCCGATTTTTCATTTTTTTTCTGAACATATACATATAAACATATTCAGACAAGCTAACAGGTCCCACGAATAATCTTGCGGGATTCTTATACTTTGCCCTAAGTTTTGATTCAAAACAAGCATGACCTTCTGACAAATGGGATTCTAAAATAGGACGTTGAAAAAAGCATGCCTTCGAGACCAAGGTTTTTACCCCTTGAACGGGTGATTGGGCTAGCTAATTAGGTTTTGTTCTTCGTTTATAATCACTAAAGTGAGCAATTAGGACTAAGCAAGCTAAGAAATAACAAAACCTTTTGTCTCCTACCTTCTCCAACTTCTCAAAGGCATCAGCCTTCAGGGGCACCCATCCATGAATGGCTTCAGCGGCGGCATTGCTTAGCCAAGAAGGCCAACCAGCGGCGACTTGTTCAGCTTCAGAATACCTTTGAGAAAAGCCCAATCGAAAGCTAAGAGAACCCCCACTAAAGGAACTCTCCTTCTTCGACCTTCTGATCTCTCGACTCCTATTCTCACGCTTATTATCCCCCTTATTCCCGTAATCCAGTAACCCAGAATGATTCCTCGACGAAGGCTCCAAAATCACCAACCCATTGTCGGTAACCCCCGTAGAATACTCGAAACAAGGCGACGCCGCCCCTTTCACCACCTGTTTCGAGTTAATACAACCCATGAACGGCCAGATCCCGGCAGCATCGATCGGAAAATGGATAACCGAAGCCGACCCAGAACGGGAAATGGACCAAGAAGGGAGAGCTAGCCCCGCATTTGGCTCAAATGGGTACGCATAGTCATCCCAGGAAACGAAAAAAACAGAGAAAATGGCTTAAACCCAGAGAAAAAACCCCTCCATTTTTAGGGCGCAAGCAATGGTTGGTCAAGGGGACGGAGTCCGTTCCGTTCCCAATTCTTCTCCGGGATCGCGGTAAGTGCGGGAAACTGAGGGAAGGGGAGAGAAGCAGCGCATAGAGCTTCTTTGCTTGGATGGCAAAGGGTCCGAAAGCAAAGGGGGAGAAAAGAGAAAAAACGATCGTGGGTCCAGATTTGATCATCTTTATTTTGGTTTTCCAAAAGCAGAAAAGGTGATGCGTAACCGTTTGGGAGCTTCTTGCTCAGCTGCTCCTCGTCTCCGGTTGGCGGGAGGGAGATCTCGAGGCTGCTTAGTTCTGGTTGCAGGCCAACTGCCCAACCCAACTGTTCCACTCTCAAATGTGTATGAATTAGGGTGTTATTAGTATTACCCACTCCAATTGCTTCGACAACATGCGCAGAAAATTCAATCTGACGACCCTTAAGTCGCAGGTTGCCGACTTGTTGGAGAAGAAGCCTGAGTGGGCGACAATTTACGTTAATTTGCATAAGAATTGCGCGAGTTGTCGCGACTTGACACCGGTTACAACCATGGTCTAAATTTCCATTGTAAAATTTAGGGTTTATGTTTACAACTATCTAAATTCTTCCCACCTCTTGCATTCAACGTTTGTTTTTCCTTTCTCAGTCTTAAATTGATTCCAAAAACTGCTTTTGTTCTCCTTTTGCTTTTTCACTCTTCGTTGACCACTTTAAAGACTATAATTTCAGACGCCAAATGCCAATAGAACCCATGGGTTGAGTCTGATTCTCCTTAAACAGGATAAACCCGACTAAACCGAACCACATGGAATCGGGCTTTCAGCTATTCGCTGTTTCATTCTTCCGAACCAAAACCATAACCTACCAAAAAAACCCGACTCAAATTGACCAAAACCAAGCAAGACCCAAGCCAAAAACAAAAGGAAAAACGTAACTAAAACGACAACTTTAAAAAAAAATGTAATTTGGTTTATTTTTTCTAAAATTCCAAAATCAAACCTAGTAGGGTTGGAAATTAAAACCTTCTTCCCACCCTCTTCAGAACTAGAGCTCATTTGGTTATGAAAGTACCAACAAAAAGAAGCAAAAGCAGCAAGAAAAGACGTGTAAATATTATTCAAACACTTGCACTCATTCCGGTCAACTTCAGTTGAGTCGAGGTGTAATCTTGCAGGCAAAGCATCTCCCAAATTGTACACAGAAAAAAGGGCATATTTCATACACCAAGTCCAGTAAAAAAACACATAAATTACAAAGAAGTAATAATATATACCTGTCAAATCTTCTTCCTTTCACTATAATTCTTCACCTTGTAACGAGTTAGTCAGCTTGGATCCAAACTAGAGCCACAAAATTACAAATACAGACCGATTGGACATCTCTAGGCAGTGATTTTCTCTTCTTTAAGCTGCAAAACAATGGGCCTCTGTTCCTTATTAGCAAAATCCATCTCTTCGAGTAATTGGTGTTTTTGGGCCACCACCCTTTGAGGTTTAATTTGCAGTGTGTTGCTGTTGGCTGTGTTGTGGCTACTATTTCTAGCTGCTGGAACATCATGGCTATGTTTTCCTTCATACGTTGTTATTACAGCCTTGGGGTCTGTTGAGGCTCTCTCGACGTGCTTACGAACATTGCATCCAACGAAAGTGCATCTGTAGTAGCTCCTGTGAAAGATTTGATAAGATGATAACTAATCTCGTAGAGGTAACTGACTAATTAATGTCAAATATAAGATTAAAAGAATGAAAATATTAAGGTTTAAACCCAGTAATAGATTCAATGAAAAGATACTCAAATTACTGAACATGGCACAGATTGCTGCATGTCTAAACGCTCAAAAGATATAGCATTTTGTTTTTCTAACCACTGTCGTTGGTTGCATGGCAATCTCTGACAATCCTATCAGAGTTCACCACTAAACTCGCGCAAATTAAGCACATGGAAATTACTAAGCTCCTATTTTGATAAAAAATAATATCATTGTGAGATAATGAATTAGTTATACTAAGCTCATATTATGAATTAATTAATAAATAATATCATGGTAACTATTAATTAATTTCAGAAAATATATGGAGAAGAAGCTCCATACTAAATTACTTTTTTTCTTGCCACTATCAACCATGGATGTTCAAAATTAACCAAGCATTCTTTAACAGGATATTTGGAAATTAGACAATCTTACAGTGGTGAAGAGCTTCCTTAAAACATTTTGTATAAGAGTAATGTCAAGTGCATACCATTTTAACTTACATTCTGACGTATCGAGTTTTGATTAGTTTACTTAAAACATTTTTAATATATTATAATTAAAATAATTATTTATAATATTAATTGCTCCAATCAAAATTCGACATGTCAGAAGATATGTTAAGAGAGTATGCTAAAAAAGTAAACTTAAGATTATCTTTTCCATAAAACATCACTTTTTCACTTTTTTCATGTAATTTAAAATTAGGCAATGCTTGACCGAATCTGCAACATTTATTAACAAATTTATTTTTGTGATTTCCCATATCAAACTAGATCGTTACCAATAAACTATGCAAAACGTTGAATATGAGCCACTACGTACACTGGCTACACCTAACATGGAATGGGTGCATAAGGATGTTGCGCTAAGTCTTAAATACAATCATAAAGTTGAAAGTGTCATGGATTCCTATGTCAATCTCGTTTATATAACTTCTTGAAAGACTTGATGAATTTCTTCTCAATACCCTTACTAGCAATACTTCTAATTCCCGTTCGATAAGAATTCTATTAAAGAGCTGAAAATAAGGTCATGCTATCATCCTTGAAAGGGAACCAAAAACATGCACCTTATGAGACCCCATGAAGACTTTCAAGTTTCCCAAATAAAAAAACAAAAACAAAATCTTGATTGAATCAGGTTAGATAAATGTCACGAGGAGAATAGTGACGACTTTAAGAAGTGAGTAACTTTCCAGGTAGAGGGATCCTTATTTGATCGAATATTACTTATAGAAGAATAAAACAGATGAAAGATAATATTGAAAACATAGAAACCAAGATAAGAAAGTTAAAGATGATATTACCTTGGATAAGGATTTCCTTTGACCAACTTTTGGCCATACTTTCTCCATCGATATCCATCATCCAAAAGATCAACCTCACTTCGTGTTTGCACAATAATTTTTGGTTCAGTAAGTGTCTTGTGTGACGAAGAACCCCCCGATGTTCTCTCATCTATGTTCCTGCATTCAAAAGAAACAAGTAATTATTTTTCTTCATTTATTTCAGTTTCTTATTATACGAGAAAGAAATCCAAACTCTAAGTCTGAAAAGAAATATAAGTTCTACAAACTTACTGCCTCTTTGGATTTGGCTCATCAATGTCCCTGTCTTCTGGTACCTCTGTATCAATTAATTCTTCACTATTACTAAAACCCAATAGTGCAATTTCACTCGTCTTCTGAACATTTCCACCATACATATGCGAACCAAATTCTGCCTTAGGGAGAGTATTTACAAGGGCAGTTGCTTCACCACCATCTTTCGAACGTTTATTGGGTTGAGGTGGTTCGTGACTATGCTGCCCTTTGATGATAATTTCAGTAATTTGGCCATCAGGTGATCGCTCCACCTTTTTTTTGACTGGGCACTTCTGATGCGTGCATTTATAATAGCTTCTTGGAAATTCACTTCCCTTAACCTGCTTCTGGCCGTATTTCCTCCAGTTGTATCCATCATCTGTAGGTTTATCAGCTGGCGGTTGATATTTCCGATCAGAATGAGAGGCCTCTGTCAATTCGATCATGGAACTTTTGGGATCTGAAATAGACGGTTGAGAAGCTTCATCCACAGTAAATGATGGATGTTGTATCAATGAATCTGCTGGGGCTGAAGCAGGTTGGTGATCTACTGCGGCTTGCCCGTGCATTTGAGACTGACTTAGTGCAGTAAACTGAGCAAGAACCTGTTGGTGGGACATTCCAAAGGGACTCTGCATAAAGAAGAAATTAATGAATAAGTTGAAGAAAAACAGAACAAGCTATTGCTACTATGTATAGAAATGTAAGTTGGCTATTGAACTAGCGAGGCACTTGGGACATTGCAAAACCACAAGATCTGGAGATATAAGCAGGATCTTGCCTTCGAATGTTCTATTATTTGGAAAAATGAAAAATGTATTTCGTGAAATAAATCCATATCATTGCTCATCAAAGAAGGATCTTTCTTTGTGAATTGTTCTGAAAAAACATCACATTTTTACCTTTTTCAATATTCTTCCACAAAATTTCTGCCTGTTAAAAGATAGAAAGATTAAAGAGCTCGTTAGGAAAATAAAGGAAATCAGTGTCTCTTTTCCGGGAAAAAAAAGCCAGTAGAAAATTTACAGCGTCGAATCCAAGTTCAATCCAGAAATGGAAAGGAAAAACTTAAAAAGGCGGGTCTACAAATTTCATGGTGATCGTCTCCCATTCATTGATAAAAATATCAATCATTCGAGATAAAACAAACAAAAAGGTCGTCAGCCATCCAAAATTTCACTACTCAAAGCAATTCAGTCTTTCACGGCTGATCAAACAACCAACCTGAGGTGAAAAGAACCCTGGCGAGTTAAGCAAGCCGGATGGACTCAAACCAGGAGGAACTGTAAACATTGGAGACCGAGCGACCACCAAATTCATGGGCCTACTCTGCTTAAATCCCAGCTCCTTCTCCGACCCGCCTCCTTCCTTGAAAGAAGAATTCTGCGTGGAATTGGATCCAAAGAAACCCATAGCCACAGGCGATCCCATGGCTCCGGCGAGTAACTGAGAAAAAGAGCGGAACTCCGGGGAGTCGCTTTGGTTGTCGGCGAAAAAGCTGGAAACCAGTGTCATGGGACCAGGACTAGCTCCAGGCCCTCCAGTAAACAAAGCCTCCATAGACGGCCGAGGAGGTAAAGTTATAGTCGGCCGCGTAGTCGCCGGGGTTCTCCCAGATTCTCCCGTCTTCTCCATTGATGATAACGTCGGGGCTCCTCTCTCTCTCTCTCTGGGATTTGGAAGCTCTCGTGCTACCTTCAAATTCAGCGGAAAGTCCACGGAGCAGATGTGAGAAGGGTATTTATGTCACATCGCTTATAAAATTGTCCTAAAAATACCAGCTAATTATAATTATTCATTATCCTCAATATTTACATGATTTAAGTAATTCTCTAGAATACTCAAATAAAAATGGATGCGATAAATGTAAAAAATAGTTATTTAAAATTAATATTTTAATTAAATTAATCGCTATTTTTCAGACATAACAATACTCTTTTAGAATTTATATATATATATATATATATATAATTTAATTTTAAACGTGACAGAATAAAAAAAAAGGGGAAAATGAAGAGGGTGTTATTAATGTAATAGGGTAAATTTGACTTTTGGCGCCTACCTATGCTCTCCCCACTCATCCACTTGCAGACTAATGCATTAATTTTTTTTATTTTATTTAAGTTCATTTTGGAAAAATAGATTTATTACACCAACAATCATGGGACCCACTGACAGAGGAGTGCCCTCTGATGGTTGCCGTGTAAAATCACTTACCTGATTTTTGAAATTTAGCACTTTGTGGGGCCCACATTCCCTAGGCTCGTCCATATAATTAGATTGAGAAGAATGTATACATGATTAATTTAATTTTCTCTTATTACTTTACCATCCTGTCATATACTAATGTATTTAATATTTATTAGTATAATTAATGTATTGTATATGTAATTCAGCATTGAATTAGAGAGAATGGAGTGGAATTAGAATGAAAATTAAAATAAATTAGTATAATAGATTGCCTACGACACTTAAATTGTCGTGTCATTACGTCTTATTTATTATTTATATATATGTCATATCATAAATACTAAATATGAAATTAGAATATACACATACTTTAATTTATTTTTATTCCAAATATTCTCTTTTTTTGCAAATACAGTCATTCCTTTTCACAAATAAATGTTTCAACTCTTAGAAACGATTTTATTAATTTAAAAAATAAAATAATTAATCATTAGTTATTATAAATTAATTAAGAAAAGGTTGGGGACACGATGAGAAATGAAGTTAGGTTCAACATTGAAGTCAACATAAATTGGTGAGGGGACCAAATTAAGCAACTTGTTCGGAACCAAATTAAGCAACTTGTTCAATTTTTCTTCTTGTACTCAAAAAACAAAATTTTTCGTTCTCAGGGAGCCCCCACACATCAGCCCAACAGTTTGTAAAGAGGTTAAATCACGGTGACTTAGTGACCCAGAAATAAGAGGCTTTTACCTGATATCCCAAGGAGCTACCCTAACATTGGAGGTAACAATTCTCACACTAGGACAACGCATACGTCGAATCTAGGCTATCGTACCTAATTTACCATCTTTGAGTCAACTGAGTTATGCCCGTGCGGGCGGTTCAATTTGTCTTCTTATTCTACAATTTGTTGTTATAATTAACATTTACCTAATTTTGATTTTTTTTTTTTGTAATTATGGCATCATCTTTAGAACTAAGAATTATCGCATTTTTAAGATAATTATGCGTTATAACTTATAAGGTAATAAAACGATAGTTAGCGAACTATATCGGTGTAGTTGAAGCTATAAGCACGTTTTATAATTGATTTCGAAGATGGATTTACAATCACAACCGCTAATCTCGAAACTTTCATATTCAATTTATGATCATTGTGCACGACAAATAGAAGGCATGATCCATTTCTTCCAAAAAAACGCATGTAATAATTCATACTTCTAAGAACACGAAAGACAACATCGATAAAACATATAATCCTCTCACTTTTGCAACCTAAGAACAAAACAACTATACCCGAATGTGTCACGAGATTAAAAAAATATATACGAAAAAGAAAGAGTTCAAGGTATAACTTTGAAATGTTTATGTTATAGAATAACGATCGAATCAAACCCGGAACACAATGAGTAAGCCACCCGCATTCGGGTTTAACCATTTCGTTATCTCGGTTTATGTAAATTTCTCTATCAAACACAAGCAGAAAAATACCAAACTTGAATTGCAAGGAAGTAAAAATGAATATGGGAGATGATGAACTAACTCTTGGGTCAGTCCAATCGTCTGAGCAAGCATTGACCTTGAAGTTGTTCTTCACGATCAAGAACCAGAAGAAAAACTTGGATTTTAAAGAAGAATCAAGGTGAAAATAGAGCATTCTTACTTGTGCTCTAATTGCAGCTTCGTAGGCCTCTGGCTGGCATCGAGATTTCTCAAGTGGATTCTCTTTGAAAGTGCCTGCAAATGATAATCCAACGTCTGATAAGTGGAGGCAATCTTTCGGTGGAAGGAATTATTGAAGATGATACCCTTTCACAGCTTTCAAATAAAGCTTAGCATAGATCACAAAGAAAGGGAAAAAACAGTGTCTCCAAATAGAAAAAATATGGGCATACCTTTGGATATTGAATGGGTGGCAGCAATGGATTAAAAACACGGTTAATTTTTAAAAATAAAAAATAGTGAAATTGTAATTGAGATTGTGAGTCAAAAAAATTCTAAAATCGAGTAAAACACGACTCAAATCCTAATAAAATCCGAAATAAATCATAAAATTAGTTATAAACTCGCTAAATTATTTAAAATTCGACTCAAATATAATAAAAATATATATTTTATTATTATATTTTAATTTTTTTAAATATAAAATGAAACCAGGTTAAAACCGATACGGAACCGAAACCGTTGGTTCTGTTGCAAGTTCCAAAATTCCGAAACCGTGAATTCTAGTTTCGGTTCTATTTCGAAATAAAACCGAATTAGACAGACTAATGTTCGACGAGAATTAACCTTACCAAAATCTTATTATAAATGAATGTTAACTAAATAATTTTATGTTTATTTATTTTATTGTACAGTCATAAAACAACGACTTCTTAATACATCAATCATAAAGAAACATATTAATATATATTAAAATAAATCTAGCGTTATCCTTATTAATTCATTTGTAATTATTGAAGATGGTCATGCGGCCTAATTGACATGAACATGGCAGCATATTGCAAAAGCCGGTGGTCGGAACCTTCAATCTCCGGTGCAATTACGGCCGGCGCTAGAGTTTTGGACCTGTAACGACGATATCCAAACTGTATAATCACGGCAGCCCATGTTCTCCAATTGGAGGAGTAGTATCTTGCTGTTTGTTTCAGCCTCTCGTTGGCGAATTTGTAGCGAAAATGATCGGTGATGAACCGGAGATGGGCGGCATCGAGGGCGAAAGCTTCTGTCGATTCCACACAAACAAACGTCGCCGATGAGGCCGGAAGCCGATCCATGAACGGGCGACGGAGGCACCAGGATAAGAGCTCGTCGCCGAAGAATCCCCCCTTCTCAACCATGCTCGAGGCTATCACTCCCTTGCTGAGGCTTTGCCGGCGATTGATTCGCCCGCGAATGATGAACAGCATTCTCGCAACCGGATCTCCTTCTCTGATTATCTGTATTTTGGTCAGAGAAATGAAAAATTTATCCATCAGATGAAAAATTGACGAAACTGATGAGCTTGTTTAGCAGATTTGGGACCTTTTCTTCTTTGGAGAAGACGAGCGGGGTAACCCGATCGCAGATGTTATCGAGAATCAGATCGTCCATGTCGTGGAATAGAGGGACCTGAAAAATCAAGATATTGATTAGGGAAAAAGAACAAAGTATCGGAAATTTGTTCGGAAGAAATCAAATCTGGTTACATGTTTGATGAGATCGAAGCAAAGAAATCGCTTAATGTCCCGGCGAAGGCCATCCGGTAAGTCCTTGATCAGAGACATCTCGTCTTCTCCTCCGAGAACCGTCCACATCTGGTGCTCGTAATGGCGGACCCTTTGTCTCAGAGGAAGCGGCAACTGTCTTCTCCGCATCCACCATTCCATGTCTCGACTTCTGAGCTGCATTTTTCTCCTTTTCGCCATTACCGAGTGCAAAAAGACCTTCGTTCAAGCCAAAAATCTTCTCAATCAGAGGTTTCAGATTTCAGGGAGAACTCTTATAAGATGATCGGTTACCTGGATATTCCCGATCAACAGAGTGAACAGCATCAGTCCACTCAACACAAGGCAGATACTGAATATTACTTCTAGCCCATTACTCGTAGGCTCGAGATCATTACCGAAGGTGCTACAATTCATAATCACTGTAAGTCTCAAGTTCTAGATTCTCCAATTCGAATTTCAAATCAAGCAAGAAGAAGAAGAAGAAGCAAATACCTGAGAGTCATCAAGCCCCAAAAGATGGGATAAAGCACCTTAACAACAACAGAATTACTGGAAATAACAGGAAGCGCCCACTGATATATGCCGTACGGGAAGGATCCGAGCTCGTCCAAGCATATCGGCTTTCTGATCGCAGCCGCCGTCGAATTTCCGCCGCAAAAATTGGAAACGGAATTGACATGCAGAAGAGATTGATAACAAATCTCGTCGGAGCAAGACAAGGAGAGATTGCAGCCGTGTCTGCGGCAGTGCTGCTGCAGACAGGACGCCACTCGCTGTATCGCCAGAACGTACCAGCAACCACCTGCAACCTGTCAACAACTCCGGTCAGGGACGATGCAGAAAGTTGAAAGAGATGGCTGAAAAAAGAGTCTAGGGAGAGAGACTAACATGAGAAGCAATGAAATAGGCGATGAGATTGAGGCCAAACCCCCACCAAATGGTTCCAAAGATGTAGCCAGTCACCTTCTGCATCCTTCTCATGGTGTAGATGCAGTGGTAAACCTTGGGAAGAAATTGGAACATGAAGATGATCAACAGCACTGTCATTATCAGCTTTATCCTCTCTTCCCTGATCAATTTCGGCAATACCAGCCAGAACACTGCCTGTGGAACTGGGATTATGACGTAGGCGTCGAACCAGAAGTCTTTGAACGACCGGAGGTAGTGCAGAGAGACGGCGCGTGCGTCCCACACGAGTTTCCCGCAGCCTACAACCAGAGACTCTCTCGACACGTACGCCGTCCGGAACTGGAACCAGATGTGGAAGAGGTGGAGGACGTCCACAAACGTGCGAATTACGGTCACGATTGCGGCTAAGCCGCCGTCCATAAACAGGCAAGGGGTTCCACCTCTTCCAATCGACAGCGCGTAGAAGAAGAGTGGATCAACGGCTAAGGCCATGCCACGAGCCAGTAAGATTGCTCTGTTCCATCTCCGGACCCGCTTGCTTCTCGGGTCCCGTAACGGTCCCAGAAAGCCCGATGATCTCTGGGTTCTCGTCTCTTGGCTTTGGTTCTTCTTGTTTTGGATGGGCACGAGGGAGGACCCGGCGGAGGCCTCCCATTCCGGCTGGTTCGCTCGGTCGCAGCTGGTGGAATGAAACCCCGGAACGCCAACCTGTGTGCAGGCGTAGCATTCTGCGGGACCGGACCCCCATTGATCGTCGCCGCTGCAATCGGCGTCGTCGACAGTGGAGCTCCGGCGGCGATGAAACCCCCTCCAACTACTGCAACGACCCAAAACAACAGAAGAAAGAAACGTCAAAACCATCATCAACTGAAAACAAAGACAAAACTAGAAAGCCGCAAAAGCGGCTCACCTTCGACCGAAGAAGTCGAAGCTGCGGAAAGAAGACATGGTGGCGTAGAGAGAGAAGAAGAGGGTAGAAGATGAAGGAGGAGAGAGAGAGGCGAATTTAAGGAAGAAGAGAGTGGTAATGGCAATGTCGTGTAGTAAATGGATGGTCCTAGTGGAAGACGAAATTTCTTGGCTTCAGTCGCCGCACCCCACACCTCATCCTCCCGACAAGACACAAGGTTAATCACGGTGACTCAGTAGGCTATACCTATATTTATAAAGAACTACCTCATATTAGAGGTAACAACTCTCACACTGCGATGGTCAGGATTCGAACTTTGGTACTTGTTATCAACTCTACCATTTTTAAACCGACTGAGCTATGTCTGTGCGAGCAAAAAATCCTAGTCTTGGTTGCAAAAGTTGATGCCCACAAATGCGACATTTTTTACCCCAAACTTCTTACCCATGCATGCAAGAACCACTTGAATGATCATCTCCTCTAAATCAAAATACAAACGACAAAAATACATTAAATTTACGTGAAAACTCTTCCAATTTCGAAAAAGAACCAAAGATATACGTTGAAATTACCGTGAAAATGAAAAAAAAAATGACTGTAATTTTTGGCCCTCAAGTATTAATACAGTTAGAAAAAAACTATACAACCTAACTCGAGGTGGTCACATCGAGCAATGCCCAAGGATGAGTCGATGATATTGCAAAGATTGGGATGAAAATGAGGATGA
Organism: Begonia fuchsioides; assembly: GCA_003255005.1. Taxonomy (NCBI): domain Eukaryota; kingdom Viridiplantae; phylum Streptophyta; class Magnoliopsida; order Cucurbitales; family Begoniaceae; genus Begonia; species Begonia fuchsioides. The sequence continues at coordinate 221,382 of QAOC01047150.1, forward strand.
TTGTGATTACCACAGACATGCACGTGGAATTGGATGCTATTTGTCATTTAAGTGGGTCCCACGTGAAATTGGAAATTAGGCATGAAAATATTGGAAAAGTAGACGAATGACGAAACATGAGTAGAAATCAGTAAAAGAAATAATTGAATTGCTCTTCCATTCCATGCAGGGTCGTTTTCGAAGGCCGTGCGGCGTACCGCCCGGCCTTCCCCCAACTCACCCTACCTTTTGGAATCAATTATTGCCCATTTCATCAATTTCAACTCAAATATTATGATTTCCGTTAATTTTAATTATATTTTTCAATTAATTAAATGAAAGCTTTTTAAAACATTAAGGAAAATTTTAATTAAATTGATGAAAATATTAAATAAATCTACCAATATTTTTTAAATAAACATAGCATATCCGTCGAAATTATATCAAAGTTGATGACTTCGCTTGATAATTTTTTAATTTTAAAATATCTGTTATAAATATTTTAATAATTCATAAAATAAATTAGTATTTATTTAAATAAAAATTTACCCGACAATATTCCATGTAATTAATAGTAATTGGTTTATTACCAAGAAATGTGTTTCGTCAATATGAAATTTTGACGGCTAAGTTTGTCGCGAGGAACATGTATGCATTCGCAAGGATTCACATTCTCCACACAAGTTACTTCTACTAATTATTAGGGTTGGTGCTAAAATTCAAATACCGAGCGATATAACTTTTTAAACAATAATTCGATCTCACTCGTCAATTCGTAAATAGAAACCATTGACGTTCAATTCGACGATGGTAGTTCATCGATTTGGCATAAATATTATTTCCGAGAATATTGCATCTTGTCTTCNTTTTTGTTGTTAACTCAAAAGCAAACTCGAAATACCATTAAACCAAAATGAACAATATTGTACTGAAATTGAAATCATCCGTGAATACTTGATTTTATGATGGTTTGTTTTGAACCACATAAATGTTCGTGCATTAATTTATTTTTTTCATTTTAGTACATGATAAGATTAAGATCTTTGTCACTCAAATTGAAAAAATGTTACCAACAATAATTAAAATTTTCTATTGTCGTGTTAAACATTATGAACGAAGAATGAAAATTATTACCCTAGTCACGACAAAAGCGTCCTCGGATTCCTTTCGAGTTTTAGATCGACACTATTTATGGATGATGTGAAAAGAGCAAAAAAACAAAATGAAAAGTGGTACGAAGATCTATCGTTCTTGGCTGTGTATCGACATCTACGGTCGATGAAGTGAAAAAGTGTACATATCAATAATGGGACATGCAAAATGTGCTGAAAGAACGTTCGACATGGTCAATAATGAAATTGTTGTAGGACATTCGCCAAAACTTGTCCTTTGATTTTTTTGTGTTCGATTTTCATCCTGCCTATGCTTTCTTAGATAGTTGAGTAATTGACCAAGATGATAACTTGAGCTCGTCTCCTGTCAATCGGGGCATCCTCGAAATGATGTCATAATCGACACTTCAACCATGCTCGAAATTGAAAGTAGAATACAAATCGACCCTTTTGTTTATTTTTTTTTCTGGATTTGTGTTCGATTTTCATCGTTCATATTAGTGTTCTTTGATAGTAGAGTGATTGACAAAAGCGACAACTCGGGCTCATCTCAAATCGACCAGGTCATCCTCAAAATGATGTGATTTGTCTATCCATCTATAACCGACACTTAAACCGTGCTTGAAATTAAAAATAGAATTACTTCAATCTTATTGTATTGAGGTAATGCAATACAAATCAAACTTTCTGGTTATTTTTTTCTTGGATTTGTGTTCGATTTTCATGCATGTTAGTGTTGTTTGATAGTTGAGTGATTGACGAAAGCAACGACTCGGGCTCGTCTCAAATCGACCAGGGCATCCTCGAAATGATGTGATAAGTCTATCCGTCTATAAACGACAACTCGGGCTAGCCTTACTCGACCGCGGCATCCTCGGAATGATGTCTTACTTTTATTCGTCAATAAACACACTTAAACGATCCAAATTTAGAATAGAAATTGGTATTATTATATTGAGGTAAATCAATTATTTATTTATTTATTTATTTTTCAAAATTACCCTGCAGAATGTAACTGGGCAATATTTTTTTGGCCATTGATAAGCTGTACCTTCTTCTTCTTCTTTGGAGATGCTCTGACCTTTCTCTGCCGCAGTGGAAGTTCACAGCTACGACATTCAAATGGATTTATCATTTCATCTCTTAAATGTGAATCACAGAACTGTAATTCTAAATACGAAAATTCAAAGAGCGGTATTTTGCTCGAGGGTTGAAATGTAATCGACTGCTTGGATTCGATCTGAGACTGAAGGATTTTAGGAAGCATCGGTTGGAGGGCATGAATTTATGAGAGAGAAACAGCTTTCTCTGTAAAATCCAGAACGAAAAATGGCAAACCTGAAAAGTGAAGAACAAAGAAGATCAATGAAGCGGCAGAATTTAGACTAAGAACAGCGAAAGCAAAAAGCTTTCTTTCTTAGCCGGGAAAACATTGAAGCACTGATGATTGAAAAAAGGCTGAAGAAGAAGAAGAAGAGGAAGAGGAAGAGGAAGAAAGAAGAACAAGCAGAGTGAAGGGCCAGAGGAGGAGCTTGAGGTTCCTTGTTTTGCTTATTTTGAGTAAACGACGTCGTTTGATTGCTTAACGAAAGAAAGAACGGGTGAAATTGAACGGCACCGATCCATTCCAGACGATCGTAAATAATTTATTTTTATTTTTATTTTTATTTTAAAAAGCAGATGCAGAACCGAATGCCATTTTCCGGCGAGCTTCGAGTTCTGTACGAGAGAGAGAGAGAGTGCGGCGAGAGATTTTAATTCTGGGATGGATTGCTAGTGGGCCTCTCTTTCTCTCTACTCCTGATCTTCGTCTTCATGGCTTTACCTTTATAGATTAGTACGCATCTTCTTACGTCTCACTCACTTTTTATTTTTTCATCTGTAATTTTCGATTTGGTGTTGCGATTCTCTGTTTATGGCGAGGAAGAACGATTGAACGTATGGTTGTTTTCGTTTTATGTTGAATCTGAGATTTCCCTTCCTATGCCTGCGTATTTGGCGGTTTTTGTTAGTTTTGCTTGGTTTTGAGTATACTATTTCTAGTTAAAGCTTCATTATTATGTACTTTGATGCCATGAATCACGATGATCGAGTCCAAGATGACCTAGTACTTAATTATTTGATTTGATTGTTCTCTAGGGAAACTGGAAACTCGATCGTTAGGATTTTTTTGCTTGTTGGTCAAATTTTGGGTTCAAGGACTCTTATTTGCAGTTGTACTTTATTTATTTAGATCAGTGTCTATGGAAGAAGGGAGCATAATGCTGTGAAGTTTTTTTGATTAATGATTTTAGGTATTCAGATATTTCGCTCATTCAGGTTATTGGGACGTCCATCCTTCTATTAAGTCTTCTAAATGATATGAAAATGAATTAGTACATACAGTGGAACTGTTGTAATTAGAATTTCCTATAAGATACAATTAGGCTCGTAAATTTATGACGTATGGATAACTAATAGCGTACTTCAATTTTTTTTTTCTTTTTGACTAGGTAGATTCTGAGTTTTCAAATATATGCAAACTAGACCCACAGTGACTGCACAATTAGATAATTTCTTAGCATTTTTAAGAGTGTTCTAGATACTAAGATTGGTGATTTTATATAAAGCCGCTATGTAGTTTCTTAGATGAATTTCAAATTTTCACTATTTTAATATATATTTCCGCTTAACGAATGAGATTTGATATTTTCCCTTTTGCTGTAATCTTTATGATCCTGGGGATATGTTGATTGCATTTTCCCTTGTTCATCATCTTGTGCACCCTTAATGGTCTATTCACACAGTTTTCCTTTTTCAGGGAATTTTTCGTGTCACCTTATGCAATAGGATTTATATCCAATGCTTGGATCTATTGTCAAAGTGCCTATTGGGAGACACAGCTACAACTGTAACAACATTAGCAAACGATGTCTCTGTAGTCAGACATCTCCTTTTGTTCGGATGTGGAATTTTGCTTCCAGTTGCATAGCTGGAGACCTTGAACTGAAGGATAATTCTCTAAAGCCTTCACAAGCTGATTCTGAATGCTCTGATGACGAGGCATCTTATGTTCATGGTGGGGAAGAAAGACTAGAGTGTCACATCTGCTGTGAATCCTTCAATATTGTCGAAAACATTCCTTATGTCTTATGGTGTGGTCATACAATGTGTAAACATTGTATCCTCAGTTTGCAGTGGGCTGTCGTCAAATTTCCTACTTTACCTATTCAGCTTCCACTATTTGTCTCCTGTCCCTGGTGCAATCTCTTGTCTTTCCGTCTTGTTTACCGAGGAAATCTCAAATTTCCTCGCAAAAACTATTTTCTTTTGTGGATGGTCGAGAGCATGAACGGGGATAGAGGAAAGTCCGAAGGAAAGAGTTTTTCCAGGGAAGAATCAACTGTATGGCCTGTAAGCAATAACCCACTCATTCAAAGGACTTTTATGAGGGGAAGGGCCATATCTCATTCTGAATCTCTAGAACCAACTCAGAATCATGCTAATGACATTAATTTCCTCAGTGTGGAAAGAGGACATTCTTCACTTCAAAAATGGCTCGCTTTCTTTGTTCATTTGACAGCGAAGTTCCCGTTAGTCTTGATCTTTCTTCTGATTCTCTTTTATGCCATTCCTGCCAGTGCAACGATTCTCGCTCTTTACATGCTTGTCACATTGCTGTTTGCATTGCCCTCATTTCTCATATTGTACTTTGCGTATCCTAGTTTGGATTGGCTTGTGAGAGAAATAATTGCTTAGCTTGTGTTTCCATTCAGCTTGCCTCTGTTGATTCAAGTTCCTAGTCTCTGGAAGTGCTCTATCTCCTTAAAGTTCCTCAATACTGTGCTTGGATGATTGATCATGTCAGCTCTGATGAAATGTTTGCTTCAATTCTTCTATGCCACCAAACTGTCGAATTGTAAATTGTTTGTTTTAAGTCTTCTATGCCACTGAGCTGTTGAATTGTAAATATTTAAACTTTTATGGAACCTTGAGTCCTTGTCCATTGTTTCGGATGCTTGTTATCAGTGAAAAAGTGTTTACGGGTACCATTTGAGTCATTGGCAGGTGGGATAGACTCTGATTCTGTTCATCCCATGTCATCTTGGATCAGATGAAATTTGAAGAACTGAGGATGGATCAATGGACCTACCTTCTGATTCTGGCTGCATTTGTTTCAGGCTTCTGAGTTTTGCCAAATCAGCCAGATGCTTCTTTCTTGAGGTTAGCTTATTGTTGTTTTCTAGGATTCACTTCTGTTAAATTCTGGATGATTTGATTTATAATTTCTGAATTTTCTTCGTTCTTGCTGTCATGTACTAACATAATGGTTAGCTATACACATTTTCTGGCATCAATGACGCCCAAATTTACAGGAAGTTTTGTTCCAGAAATCGGATCGATCTTTATAAGTAGGATATAATGACAAGTTAGTCGAAAATTTAAAGCTCAAAACGTTGAGTCGAGACTAATCGTTTTCACATCGCTTGGTGAAGAAGGAAGAGAGCCCGGTTTTCACTTCTCAACGGTTTGGTTTTCACGTCTCGTTGGTGGATCTTGATTTGTTTTGTTGGTTTTTTCTCCGTTTGCCGATAAAATTTCATAATATTGGTCCGTTTCTGATCATCGGTTTGGTCCACTCCTGGTCCACCTTGATTATGAACCGAGATTTTTAATTTAAAACCGACCGTTTCCATTTTCCACCTCTAGTTAAAACTTGAAAGGAGGGTCCAGAAAAACATCAGCCTCACCAATCCTGGCTCTAGCTGCTGGACGAGCTCAACCAGTGGACGCTGGAGCGCTGGATAACGTCATGCCAACTCTGGACAAGCTCACGCTTAATCTCCACGCGTCAAACATTCAGCCAGCAATTCCCACTCTCACCCTGTATCCTGCTGCTGAGCCCTGGCTTACGAGCCAAGGATTCCGCTTCTTCCTCCCCAAAAATGGCGTCCTACATCGCTGTCTCGTCCCCGAAGTCGGCCTGTTTTTCCCCCAGCCTACGCTCGCAAAGAGACCCCAATTCTTGTTTCTTCGGTGGGTCTTTGAAGAACCTTTGTTTTCATCAGAAGCCTGGTAAGAAAATCGATGCCATTAGTTTGGTCATCGCTTCCGCGAGTTCCGCCGGAGATAAGTATGGTGAGAGATTCTACTTCAACTTCACTGGCTTCCCTTTTCCTCTCGGCCCGTTCCTCAATCGCCGCACCATTAGGACTGAGGTTTGAGTTTTCGTTCGATCTTTTACTTTGAAATTGGAATTGGGGGAGTGCTTTAGATCTCTAACCTTTGTACTTGCTTAATTTATTCCAATGCTCATCTGATTATTATTAGTGTTTTTATTGTTCAAACTAGGGTACTTGATGTTGTTTAATTTGTTCAAATCTGCTTTTTAGATTTATAAAACTAACTGTAGCTCTTGTCCAATATCACCCTCAGTACCTCTGCTATACTAATTCATAAACTGAAGAATGAAGAACAAAGACAACCAGAAGGAGAATGAACGTCAATTAAGTAACATGGGACAAGTCTTAGATCATTAAAATTTACATGTCTAAGTCAATTTTCCATTATCCTTGACATATATTTATGTTATAATGTTTTAATTTTTTCTATCTTTATCTGCTAAACTTCATTTTTCCTCTGTAATATCCTTTTAGGCTGTGAAAGGATGCATATGGTTGTTTGAACAAGAGCAGGCGTTAGGCTTCAGCAGTGTGTCAACAAACATTAGGATGACTGTCATTAAGCTCAAATCTGGAGGATTATGGGTCCATGCTCCCATTGCTCCCACCAAAGAGTGTATTCAAGTTCTTTTTTCTACTCCTGTTCTACTTCTTTTCTTCGAATTGAATGCGTTAATGTCAATATGGATGAATATATGGAGGTTAATTATAGTCCAAAGAAAATAATTGGATTGACTTTGTGTGTATGTGCATGACCATTTGACTTTTGTGTTCATTTGCTTTTTAGTCTTTTATTTCACAGTAACATTTGAAAAGGACGGTTACATCTATACGGAGAAGTGACGATTCAAGTGGTTAATTCATTGGCTTTTTTCTCTTGCAAACTTGTCTATGATCTGCATTTTTTTTAATTTTCTTCTCTTATTTTGATTTGAGTAATGTTAGTTTTACTTTCTTAGCATATACTCTTATTGTACTCACTGACATGTCGAGTTCTTATATGAACAATAAATATTGAAAATAATTATTTTAATTATAATACATTAAATATACTTTAACTAAATCAATTTCAATTCGACACGTCAATGTGCAGAATAAGAAAGATATGCTAAGAAGGTAAATCTAACATTATTTTTTATTTCTCTTTCGATCTAAACTGAATAAGGTTCTTTTTCTTTTTATGTATATAGTGCTTTTACCGTTGCTGTCTTTGAATTCGTTAGTTTTTGTTAGTATTTTTGAGAAATGCATCTCAGGGCTTCTACTTATAACTTGCATTGTTCTGGCTTTCTATTAAGTTATCTCTTTTGATTCTGCTAGCTCGTGAAACAATTGGGAGCTCCGGTCGAATGCATTATCCTTCCAACCTTTGCATACGAGCATAAAATTTTTGTTGGACCGTTTTCCAGAGAGTTTCCGCGTGCTCAAATATGGGTGGCCCCACGACAATGGAGTTGGCCACTGAATTTGCCATTGGAATTTCTGGGCATATTTGGTTCTCAGATCTTGATAGACGAGGACGTTTCTATGCCATGGGCTGATGAAATCGAACAAAAAGTTTTGAGCTTACCCGAAGTTGGTAATAATCTTTGATTTCAAATTATCGTTTGGTGAGAGATTCTAAGAATTTACCCCAAAAATTTCAGGAATTGGCCCGTACGTGGAGGTTGCTTTTTATCACAAGCGTTCAAGAACATTGCTCGTGACAGATGCAGTCATCTTCGTCCCTAGACAGCCTCCGGATTGTATAAGCAAGGAATCTTTATTAGCTTCAGCGGAAAATGGATTGGCCGTGAAGCTTCTCAGCAAAGGAAAAGAAGTCCCCGAAGAACCCGTGGTTGATAACCAGTTGAATCGTCAAAAAGGTTTGTTTTCCGGCTTCGAGATTGCAGATCGAATGATTGTATACAAGAGCAATTGATCTATCTAATTTTTCATGTAGGATGGGAGAGAATGGTGCTCCAAATCTTGTTTCTTGGTCCTTCAAATCTCTTAGAACCGAATGCTACTTTTGCTCAGATGTCGCAAAAGCTGATCGTTTCGCCCATCGTGAAGACTCTCGTCTTCAACAAAGTTCCTGAAAAGGTAACAAATTCGACGTGCAGTCCATTGTGCTTGAATTCTCAATTCTCTATCATGGATTGTGTTATTTAGAGTTGGATTTTTTATTCACGGTTCAGGTCCGGGACTGGATCGATAGAATAGCAAGGGATTGGAGATTCAGGAGGATTATTCCAGCCCATTTCTCTGCTCCGGTAAATATGACGAGGTCCGAGTTCTTGGTCGCGTTCGGGTTCTTAGACGACCTTCTGGGCGAGCGATATGTGTCGAGGCCATCTCTCTCCCTTCTCTTCACTTCACTCATGGGAAAGGCAGCTAGCTACTTCCCTCCGGATGACATGAAGACCTTATCGTCCCTCGACGACTTCCTAGTCAGGGCCGGAGTCGTGAAGAAAACAGTCTCCGGCAGGAAGCAGTAGAAAAACATTCTGAAAACTTGCTTTTTACTTTTGAAAATTGTTTTTCGAAACAGGTTCATCCATATATTCTATTCCCTCTGTGCTTGAATGCTTAGCTAGTTACCTTTTGATATATTTATGGATGATTTTCAGCTTAATTAATTAAGGACTAATTGTAGAGTCTCAATCATGGTGTCGGTTCAATCAATTGAGTTCATTTATTTATAAAATTGGGTTTCAATTTCATTTCGAGACGATAGAAATAGAGGTAATATGCCCTCAAGCAAACTAGACGTGGGTAGAATTGAACCATAATCGTCGATTTGGACCGATTCTGATTTTATTTTTTAAAAAGTAGTTTGGAACCGAACCAAACTAAACCGAACCCGTCTCATTTGGAAAGAAGCAAATCTCATTTATCTAAGTCAAAGATTATTTTTTTTGGTCGTGACAAAATAAAAGGTGACATCTTTTGATGAGATAAGAATTAGAGACAGAAACTACAATGGTTGAGAATAGCTTTTAAAGGAAACGAATTTTGAAAACTGGAATGTTTGACACCAAACATGGCCTACTATTTTGACTCCCATATCTGCAGCAACAATCCCAACCAATTTCCCATTTTTATCTTCCCTCCGTCGCTGTCGGCCCCACGCTCCAAATTCCGTTCCTCGGAGTTGGAGACGAAAAGGGTCGGATCGAAAAGGCGTGTCGAGGAAGGAGAAGAAAACTACAAACAGTTGCTTGCACGATCTCCCAAGCAAATCCAAACCAAAATATAAACTCTTGCACCAACTATAAACAATAGAGAAGAATTTGCAGAAGGTCCCACTTGCCCTCTTCCCTTCTTCTTCTGTCTTCATCTGGGTTTTTTTCATCTGTTTCCGTTTCCGTTTCATTTTCCATTTCCGTTTCCTATTTGTTCGGTTACCGGGGAAGAAAGCATTGATCAGGGTTGTTTTGGCAGAGCAGGGAATAGAGGGATTTTTTATTATTAAGGTTTGTTTCTCGACGCCTTTTCTCTTTATGGAGCTCAAAAACTCATTGTGTTATATCCATTCTCGCATTGGATTGTTCTTCCTTCTTTAACGTATTTGGGTTTTCTGCAAAAAAAAAAAAGTTTCTGCGTTTCGTCTCTCCCTCTCTCGATACATATATACCTATATTCTGCCAATTTGATTTTGATTCCTTGATGTGAGAAATGGAAGCGATATTGGATCAAATTATCGATGCGTCTCTTCTCTGATAATCTCATCTGGCTTATAATTTTGTTTTGCTTCCTTTGTTACTGCTTGTTTGATCATATATATAGCGGTTTCTCTTGTTGAATCAATCTATTGTTTCTCCCGAGTTGATTCCAAAAACTATCTGTTTTTCATATGTTTTATGTGATGGCGATTGGTGAGTCTATCTCGACCTGAAAAGCAGGTAGACGAGCAACGTTCGAGATGCTGCTATATAGTCACCTACTAGAATTTGATAGTTTGAGGTCATCTTATTTGCAACGAGGTCATCAATTCCTTCAAGAATTCCCTTATAGTGTCCAACGCTTGACAGAAATCATCTGTAAAGTTTGGCTTGTTGGCCAAAAGTTGTAGTCAAAATCGTCATATAGCTACCGCTAGATTTAACTTGGGAATGTTGTACATTTATACTTTAAGGTTGTCTTCTCAGCAGAAAGAATTTCTGGTATAATTTGCGTCAGAGAGACTTTGTTCATGGCAGCATATATGTTTAGGATAGATAGCCGTGTTCTGCCCCTTTCTGAGAAAGAGTTTCTTGGACAAACATTTTCTTCATATATTTGGTTCCTTTATTAGATTAATTTTTTATGCTTCAAAGTAAGATAACCCTCATGATTTTTAGATCGAATGACATACAAAGCCTCGAATTTTAGAGTGACACCTGGTTCTAGTTTCTCGAGGACTAATTCTAAAGATATTTTTTTTAATTTTTAGTTTCATTGGGTCTCCCTTGTATCTATCTCTATTTTTTGTCATCAGTAAGTCAGATTAGCCTGGCGATAAGTTTGATTTTGGATCTTGTCTAATACTCAAACCTTTCTTCTTCAGGTTGATTTGCTCGAAGTACAGTTCTCATGGCTGAAGACAAACTCATGTCACTGGAGACTCATGAAAAGACCAAGGCGTTTGGCCCTCATATGAGAAGAAATTCCTTGGGAAGTGCAAGTGTTTTAAGCAATGCGGATTCTATTCTTCCTCACTATCTCAGAGGTTCTACTGGTTCATGTCACGATCTCTGCAAATACGGCAGAGATTCCGAGTGTGACACCAAGGCCAGATTTTCAACATTGAAAAGAGTAAAAGAGGGTTCAGTCCAGCCGGAGAAACAGAAAATGGTGGCTCCTCAGAAGCCTTTGTTGACTTCAAGATCTTTAGATTCGAGCGTGAAATTCAGCCGGAGCAAAAGCATGATCGAGAGGGAAATTGAAAATGATGGAACAAAGAAGACATTGATGAGGAAGACCCTAGCTTCAATTTCCTTGAAAGCCTCTAAATCCAATGACCTGAAAGCCAAAAGGCTGGAATCTTCATCTTCGGTTGGTAAAGAAGTTTCTCTGAAGAAACTTATGCTTGTGCCGGCGAAAGTTGATACTTTTTGGAGGACTAAATCGGAGCTGGTGAAAGTGAAGTCATTGAAATCGACCAAAGAAGAGACACTGCCACAAAGAAACAGAGATGTCAAGATGGGAAAAATCTCAGTTTCATCGAATGCAGCTTCGAAGAAGGCATTGTCATCTCCAAGAGCTTCTTCCTCGCCCAAATCTGTTAGTAGAAACGCTATCACGAGGAATCAGAGCAGCCTGAAAGTCGCCTCTCCGCGTGTTTATTGGAGCCGGAGTGGAAAAGATGAACCCAAACAACTTCTATATGAGGAGGTCGAAGAAAAAACATTGTATGTCATCGAGATGGAAACCGAGAAAAAACCTCAGATTTTGTCTCGAAATGAAGATGATCAAGGTGAAGCTGAAGATACAGCTAATGAAACAAAAGAGCACGCTTTTTCTGATATCGACGACAAGAAAGTAGAAGAGGACATGGATAAAAAGGGCGTTTTCGAAACAATGGATTCTCCTCGACATTCCAAGCTAAATTTAAGCAGAGACAAGGTAGTTGAGATTCATTCTCAGACCAATAGTCCGAGAAAAATCATGTTCCGGCGAGGAAAGCTCTTCGGCGACAATCAGAAGACCGGCGACGTTAAAAGGAAAAAATGGAAGAAATTCGAAGAAGTCGATCGAACAACCGATGCCAGACCATCGCCAGAGAAAGTTACTCTGCGACATCAAGATACGAAAGGAAAGAAGGATTCTCGAGGCTTGTTCAACAAAGTGATCAAAGAAACAGCGAGTAAACTTGTGGAAACAAGGAAAAGTAAGGTGAAGGCTTTGGTGGGGGCCTTTGAAACTGTGATTTCTCTTCAGGAGATCAAACTATCTGCAACCACTGGACCTTGATATGGTAAGTCTTCTTCTTCCTTCTCTTTTTTCTTGCCAACACATTGACATTGTTTCTGGTAGATTCTTAGGGGGATGTAGAGTTATGCTTCTTCTTGGTCCCCTTATCTTTGTTTTCTGCTTTTGAAAAACCGTACGCTTGACAGAATTAGATTACCAAATACAGTTTATGAAGAATGGATTCTGACTTCATGCATAAACTCAGTTCTAATGGATTGAATATTGATTGCTTGTTTTAGAGCTTGAAATCTGTGGGTTCTACGCAGTGGTATTTGATTCATCAGTTGAGGAATATATATAATTTACATTGTTCAATGAATAATGCGTATTGAGTGTAAGATTATAACAAAAATCTTCCGATTCTCGGATAGATTGAGGTATTGCTTTGTCTCTAAGGTAAACTACTTCTAACACTACACTTTTAAGTACAATTAGAGTTAACTTCTTATCGTACTTCACAATGTATCGTTAATTATTTTTATTTTTATTCATTAGATATATTTAAATTGGTCTAATGGTACGATCCAAGAGATGCAAGAGTATGACAAAAAAAATAATGCTATACTTATTCTTAAATTAATAAATATAAACCTAATGTCTTGAATGAAAAAAGAAAGGAAACGTGACAAAACATGAACCATAAGAGGAGGCTTTGGCACATGCCATCGTTTGAGTGGGACAGCTCAGCCAGCTTGTCGCCATCGTCTCCATCACCACCGTCCCAAGACACATTCCTTCTTAAACTTCTCAAATGTAATGTTTTGAATCATTCTCAAATTGAATAACTTCAAGAAAATGTCGTTTATTTTGGCCTAATTTGATCAATCCAGGAATTAAGAACACGCACAAATCAGAAAAAAGACAGAAAGCTTTCATCTTAATCTTAGCTACATAGAAAAAGAACAGCTTTTGCAGTGTTTGAAATGGTGAAAATTTTGAGATTGAAACACTTGATTCACCATTTAAGTTCTTCAAAGATCGAAAGACAGCTCTTTTGCCCGCATTTTCCGTCTCTGAAACCGAACAGACCTCGCAATTTCAGACCCAGAAGAGGCCTCCTCTCTTTCTTCCGATCCAAACCTTCTCGCCGTTTTCTTTCAATGGCGGAATCGAACTACGACGATGCAGCAAAATTTGTCTCGCTGGGTTCGCAAAACCCAATCAATCTTTGCAAAATCGCAATCTGGGTTTTCAATTGAAGGATGTAATCCGCGGTTTCTTGGAAGAGCTGATCGGGTTTTCTAAGCTGATTGATTTCGTCGGTTTGAGTTGGAATGAGGCGTTCCAGAGCCTCCAACTTCGACGAGATCTCTGCAACGCAACTCCGGTCCCCTTCTCCGGTGGCTCTTCGTCTTTTCCCGGCTCCTACGCTCTGTTTCCTCTTTGAAACCATTCCTTTTCTTGAGATTCTCTGAGACCTGCGTTGCTTGTGGACTGAATTCATTTCTAGAGAGACACAGAGATTGCAGAAAAACCTGCAGCTGTTCGGCGTTTAAGTAGCACGTTTTTATGAAAGTCGGCCTGCTTATGACACTTACTACCGAATTGCCCTTTTGTCGTTTTCTACATTTAACCTCTTTTTATTTATTTTAAAATATATGTAGTTTGATGACCTTAACTTACATTCTCACAAAACAAAAATTATATAATTAATATAATAAATTAATTTTTATAATTTATCACATTAATTAAATTAATTATATAATTAATATAATAATAAATGTAAATATAAGTTAATTTATTTTAAGCAAAATTGTTAGACATTATCGAAACTAAAAATAAAGAACTTCATATTCCCAAACTACCCTTCCCACAATTGAGTTCGAAAAGCCAAAGCAATGCGAGATATGAGAAGGATGAGCGGAATAAAATACAACGATGTGCATGAAATGAAGCGTAACGTGAAAATGACCATTTAGTCCTCGTTGCGCGTTAGTAAGGACATGTCGTATAACTAAGAATTGAAATGTCGCTCATTCATTAGTTCAAAGTCGCATATTATTCGGTTTAAACGACACGTCAAGGAATGAAATTCGAACCATACTCGGGTCCGGTCGAGCGTGCTCTAGAAGGTGCACGTGAATGGATGAGAGGGAGAACATGGGTAGCACATGCAAAGAAGAAGAGGGTTAGAGAGAGATAGAGATGTGGATGGAGAGAGAATGGGGGGGACAGAGGCAGCATGAAATGTACAGCATGTTCCGCACATTCCCTGCATGCACATTCTCTTGCTTTCTCAATTATTTTTATCAATATTACTACTATATGTTTCCTAGGTTACATTTATGTAACATGTTTTATTTATGTTCATAATGTATCGTGATTATCGTACCTTAAAATCAGATCAAAATATAGAACGAGGGTGCTCGAACATAACTAGAAGTGGTAGGTCCGAGAGCAACGAGCAAAGTCATGTGACGGTTTTTCACTTTCCTCGACCAACCCCACTTGTTTTGTCCAACTTCCAACATTTTCCACTTTTTTCCCTCTATCTCTTCTTTATTTCTCTTCACTTTTCGTCTGTACATGGTGTTCGATATGATATGTCCTTTAAAAGCAAAGGAACTATGCCTTATTTCATGTTTTGCTCAAACTATCGATGCCTTTATCGCTACCAATGCGTACGCTATGTTCGATTGAGTTCATCATCACTTGGAACGATGGTTTATTGTTGTTTATCGCGTCAAATGAATCGTGCACTTATGTTTTACTGGATTAGAAGTGTTTTGTGATAGCGTATTTACTATGTTTTTTTATTCATCAAACTATACCCGTAATTGGTCAAATATGAACTACATTGTAACATCAGAAATTTCAAACTCAGAAATTTCGACACCTTTAGTCTCTATTGTAACATCAGAATTTCCTTTCAATGTAAGTAAACATGCATACGATGATCAATATGAAGTCTTGCAACGAAACTGTGCAAGTATTAATTTGCACGAAAGAATCAAATAAGGATGAAGAATAAAATAAAATTGCTCGTCGGGCTTGACAAATTGGGCGTAACTTCGCTCGACAGAGTCGATAGTCTAGTAGATTCTCCAAAATTTTCTTATATGACTTCTAATTTCTTCTATAAATCAAACAAAAAGAAATTGTTACGGGGCCCATTACATTTAAGTATGTTATGTACATGTAATTGTGTTACATTTTTGGGGAAAATGTCGCACTGTTTGATAAACGTGTGTGTGAACAATTTGGAATGTGCTGAAATGGGAAAATTGCATTTTTAATTAAATAAATCAATCTCAACTACATCTTATTAATCCGTTCATAAATTGTGATAATGAATCTTAATCAAGAAATCAAACTCTAACTGTGTATCTATCAAAATTCAAAACTGTTACCTAGAAATTGGTTCTCGATTCGTAGGTCTGACCGAATTGCCAGTTCGCCGGAGCGACATTGTCGCATTCCACCGACCTCCCGTCGCTGGTAGTCACCTGGAACGACAAGCTCTGCCCCACCAACGCTGCGCTGATGTCCCACTTGTCGCCCCAATTGCGCTTCATCTGCGACCAATTGGTATTCGATCCCTTCACCTGCACGCCGACAACGTCGCCCGCGCCTCCGACGTTGAAAACCAAAACGAGCAGGAAATTAGGGTTTCCGTTGATCTCGAATTTGATACCACCGCTCTTCGCGCATGAAATTTTCCGGAACTGGATCGGGACGATGCCGGCTTTGTACTCGGCGATCTTCAAGAACATCGGCTGAGACAAATCGAAGTGTTTTTGCGGCGCGTTGCACCAATTTCCAGATGCATGGTTCGAGGGCGGGCAGTAATTGGTGGCGGTGACTTTGATGGAGCCAGATTTACAGTATGGTGAGCCTACGCACTGTACCTCGTAGCATGAACCGCAGGTCTTGCCGTCGTTGAAGAGAGCAGAGCTCAGCGCCGTTGTTTCTAGCCCGTAGCCTTGTTTGAATAGATCGCCATAGCCACAAGCTCCATCTGCAGGTGGAAGCCAATGGTAAAATGAAACAGTGAAGCTCGTTATGAGCCGGGCTTCGGCCCATAAGTAACGAACCTACTCTTGGGCTGGACTGCCTACTGTAGATTAATGCAATTTATATCATATTTTAACTAATTTAAAGCATTGGCAAATTTAATCAATTAATTATTTATTTTAATTATAATATATTAAATATATTTTATTTAGATCAATTATGGTTTGACATGTCAGTGTGCATACTAAGAAAATAAAGTAAAAAGAGACAAACCCATGGTGCCTTTGCCGTCGTTATCGCCATAAAACGTAGCGTGTCCGTTATCCCATTGGCATCGGACGACAAGCAATAAGCTCATCAGCACAATGCATGAGCACAATGACTGATTAGAAGCCATTGATGAAGAGGGAATTGAAGAGAGAAATGGGTGATTAACCAAAGCTAAATCAAGTGCTATTTATAATCAAATAATTTTGGAAATCTCTAATCCCGAATTCTAAATATGTTAAGATGAAACGAACAAATTGAGTAGGTTCCAAATAGAATCTGTTATGGTATGCACATCTGAAAAAAGGTTACATATTTGGAAAAATGTTAATATTTTTGTGCACAAATATGAGTTAAAAGTATGGAATGTGCTGAAAATGGTGGTCATCCCAATTTGAGTATGAAGATCTAGAGCCGGCATTCAAGCCATCGAGCCAACCAGCTCGGATCGCCACAGTACCGAGACGAGCCCGGCTTGAGCCCAAATCTTGAGTTCGAGTGAGTGAGTCAAGCTCGCCATACTTGAAAACCCTGAGCCCTCGCGCTGACGAACCATCGGTGATCCCCTTCCCTCCCTGGCGATCCCGAGCTCCCCCGAGCCGACAAGCCCTCCCCGAGTCTTCAGAAGATCTACCATTTTCTTTTTACGGATTAAAGTAACTATGGTTCAAAGATGATTGTTGATGTGACAAGTTTCAAACGATCTTGCGATTAGAAAGACTTAGATGGATCGGTCTCCGTTGATTGTTGATCACGGTGGAGCGTAATCTCGACCGTGAAGAACAATGTCAATGAGAAAACTAGTTTCAGCTTCGAGGAAATGCGAAAAAAGAATGCATGACTAGACGCGCGCCGTTCTCAAGAAGCTGTTTAAAGCAGGGGGTGATAAAACTTCCATAATTTCCAAAAAAGCAACATTATTAGCCTGGTTCTCCATTGTTGACCCGCAAGTCTGTGAGCTGATAAGAAAAAAAGAAGAGTTTATTTGAATCAAAAACTGAATAGTAGCAGAAGCGTGATTAGAACAGTCAAAAATCCAATCAAGACTAATCAAATGCCTCATTCATATAGGACTGACAGGTTTGCTGAGTTCATGGCGCAATGACAAAGAGCGGCTGCACAGAAACAAGAGCAAACCATTAGAAAAAAGAAATAATCGCTTTAGGAGAGAGAGAGAGAGAGAGATATAGAGTACCAAGTCTACGCTGACAGGTTTTCCGTCCTCTACAAGAATCTCAGTAATGGTTCCGGATTGATCGGCCTGTGTAGAAAAAAAGGAGCAAAGTATGTTGAATTCTCCAATAAGACATCTTTTCAGCTCAATAAGATGGAGTAAACCAAAATGTTCAAATCCATAAAGAGTATCAAAGCTTAGTCTAAGTAGACAAGGACAAAAAAATAAATAGATGCATACCTCAATTTCGTTCATCAGCTTCATGGCCTCAATTATGCAAATTATCTGCCCTTTCTGCACTTTATCTCCAACCTAAACACATAAAAATAATATTTAAACTCACTATGTAACTCTTGGCCTCTTCTTCAGCGAAGAAAATATATCGATAACAAGAAATCAATGGATTGTGCAGCCAAAAGTTGAATCTTTGCTACAGGATGTTAGAAACAAAGATGGCTTACAAAACCTTTGAGATGCTTTGGCAAACAAAATTACTCTTGACTCACGACAATAAACTACTAAATTGTTATGATGATGGACAGGACACTAGTGAATTACGAGACTTCATAAGTTCATGGTGACAAAGTGGGCGAATACATCAAAACATAATCTTGGGCGTTTTTATTTAGAAAAGAATTCGTTTCTTAAAAAAGCTAAAAGCGCAGGCACTCCATAAAAATAAGAATTATAGAGGAAGCTTAACCTTGACAAATGGGGGTTCTCCTGGTCCAGGGCATCCGTAGAAGGTCCCTGCCATGGGGCATTTTAATGGCGGATGAGATGAAGTCCTTGTTTTAGGCGGGGCCGGCAATTCACGAACAGGCGCAGCAGGAGGACTAGCTGGTGCAGAAGCTGCCGGTGCTGGCTGATGTGGAGGAGAATAGATAGGAGGAGGAAAAGGTAAAGGAGCTGCTTGGGCAGGTGGCCCCAAAGCCTCTTTTTTCCGTATTGTGATCTCACAATCCAATTGCTTGAGTTTGAGCTCCATAATGTCCCTCGAATCGACAAGCCTGCAAAAATTTCTGTCAGTTGGATTGCTAAGATGGAGTAAACATAAGGGTTTTTTTTTTAAATTTATTTACTTTATAAGGTCCGATGCTTGAGACATGAAGGTCGAAATTGTTGCTGCATCTGGAATTGCACTTTCTTTGGAAATGTTTTCTTTGAGGTTATCCTTTCCTGGGGAAACCAATGGTTGACTGGAAACAGCAGGTGCAGAATTTGAAGAATCACCAGCCACCTTTGATCAAGAAAGTATATCCAATCAAAACTAGTCATTTGAATGTAAAATTTAGACTCTAATCTGAAAATTAAGTTACCTCATTAAGTTTTGCATTCACAGTTAATCCAGCCACTTGCTTCCTAATCGGGCCCTGTCAAATCATATAGCTTACAAATACTCCATCTCAGACTTCTAATATATAAGTTTTTAATCTCACTTTCTAATTAAATAGAAAGTGCGCTCAAACTCCACGTATATTCGTGCAGTCTTTATGTCGAAGTTCAAACTTGTGGCACGTTAATTAAATTCATGAACATAAGCTACATTTGAAGGATGTAGATTACTGCTATGATAAGTGAAGAAAATCGGATTTCAATCATTAGAAAAGAGTTGGAACCGCATAAAATTTTCAAGTCCATTATCATGCAAGTTGGGCATGAAAGATTCAAATCAAACACACTCATTACCTTTATAAAACAATGAGAATTTCATGGTGACCGATCTATGTTTCTATAATGAAACTAAATAAATTTCGTTTTAGAACAAAGTAGATTGTTCATTCTTCTAGAAAGTGCGGCCTGATATGTTACCGGCTATTAAGATTTTTCAAAGTAGATCCCACAATCGGACATTAATTTCAAGCATTATACATATCCCAATATGAATTCTATAAGTGAAATGATATGCTTCAACTGGGCTTCATATATGGTACTACTACTACATGTAGGTGCTAGCAGAATCATTTCTACAATTAAACCGTACATGCATGTTCTTCCGCAGCTCCATCATTACAATAAAGACGAGAAGATCAATAGTGGATAAACTTTTGATTAACAATATAGACCCAAAATGAAGAACCAAATCAGAAGAAATATGGTAATTAGAATTCAAACTTTCAACCAATGAATCAATTGAATGAACAAAGATAATGGAAGAGTCACCCATATGAGAAAAGTGCGTAGAGTGAGAGATACATAAAATTATATAAGGGTAAATTTCAGCGAATACTGAGTTGATATCTACAGCAATTTGAACAAGAAACAGAAAAACATGACTAAATCACCTGAAATGCAGAAATATTCGTCGATTTTGAACCCGATCCCTGAAGATAAGAAGAGAGATTCTGCTTCCGCACATTTGGCAGCGAATCCTTTCGCAAAGAAGCCTGGAAACCAGCCAGCGAGGAGATCTTGGGACAGGGGACAGCGAAAGAGCCCATTATAAGATAAAAAAAAACCCAGAATCAAAACAAGAAAATTTGCCCCAAATGCAAACGCTATAGACGCAGAAACTAAAAACTCCTCGGCTTGGAAATATTCCCAAACTAAGCAACCTAAGTAGAATATAACAGTGAAAATAGGCAATTGAAGGCGGAGAAAACTGGGAAAAAGGAGGGAGGGAAGAAATGGGTGAAGAGATTAGATTAAAACCACCAAAAAGAAGAACAACAATTTTGGGGCGGAAGAGAAAAGGGCGAAGAACAAAGATTGGATTTGGATTTAGGCTTCGATAATCACGAAGTGACCATCAGCATCGCCGTTCTATCAATGAACGAAGGGCATTTCAGTTTCCCTCCAACATTTCGCACGTCCCAACGTGGCCGTGTCAAGAAGAGCCCGTTTCATGGCCCAATATAGATGGGCGGCGTAAAAGAGGAAGATGCAGTGCAGCAGCCTATCTTTGCCCACCAGAAGAGATAAACGCGCAACCCTAGCGGAGATTTAGAGAGCTCCCACGTCCGAACCCCTTCTTCATTTCCAACTATGGCGACTGCTAAAACAGTTAAAGACGTCTCGCCTCACGAGTTTGTCAAGGCTCATCTTAAGCCATCTGGCAAGGTACTGAAGCTCTTGTTGTGTTTCCGTTTGATTTTGATCAAATCGTGGTAGAAAGTACGGAAATGTGTTTTATGAGCTTTGTTTTTGAACTCTGAATGGAGTTTAACGATTTTGTTCCCATGTTTGTGGTTCGAATATGGCCTTCGAAAGCTCGCACTGCTTAGTTTTCGAAATGTTGTACTGATTCAAGCTCAGTTTTGTTAATCTGTAAGAGTAGTGGGGCTGTTGCTCGCCACATTCTTCAACAGTTACTGAAAATTAACATCGTTGTCGCCGACAATAAGACCCGGTAAGTGCAAAATTTTATGTGCTTGAATTTAATAACATCTGTTTTTCTCAGCTGTCCTGGACCAATTCGTCTGAAATCTCCTTTGTTCATCGCAATTTCTAAAATTGTTCATGAGTGATGTTTTTATTGAAATCCGCTGATCGATATAAAATCTGGTTTATCCTTGGAAATTCAGTGGCAGAAAAATCACGGCGAGCGGTCAACGGGTCTGGATCAAGTTGCTGGACGAATCTCTGTAGTTTCTACGTAAATTAAGTGCTGAAAGCTTGATGGTGCAACCTGGAACGATGATCTGAGAGATTTTTGTTTGAATCCGAGTGATGCTGCTTTTCATCGTTTAATATTTTAGGTACTGCACCCAGAATTTTCCGACATTTGAAGCTCCAGGTAATGCATGAGATACATTCATTGCACGAATATATAGTTCCCCCTGTAATTACGTACAGACCCGAAAAGTCTATTCTAAATGTTTCTTGTTATTATCTTATACTTGGGACCGGTTTAGGCCAGGTATCGGCTTTGTTGACACTAATTTTAAATTTAAAAGTATAAAATCAATATTTGTTGATGATGGAAACCTATATTTTCAAGGCCGGTGAGAGAGTTATGCTGGTTGAAGAGTTACGTCCCTGAAGTTGAAGCCAGCATTCTTTTCCTTCCATGCAAATTCTGCTTCTGCAGGAAAAGCACCAATCTGGGAGAGAGAGAGATCCTCCTGCCAAGTGCCAAACACGTCGAGAGCAGCTGAAAATCTGGGTTCTTATCTCGTCGATGGATTTTCTTGGGATTCCGTTTGTGAATGGTATGAAAAGGAGACTCCAAACTTGAAGGTAAAAGGATAGATTTTCTTGGGATGTTGTTTCACTGGATCGATTGATCATATCATGGAGCAAGATCAAGAAGAGAGACGAGAGGACGGTGTCTGCAACAAGAAACTCAGAGAAATCAATCTGGGTTCTGATTTTGAAAATGGAGGCTACGGCCTCAGAGAAAATCCAAAGAAATCATGGAAGTTTTCCGATCCGGAATCTGATATTTCCGGCCAAGCGAATCTCTGCAAAATTTGCAGCAAAGAGTTCTGTTCTCCCAAAGCTCTCTTCGGCCATTTGAGGCATCACTCCGTTAAAAAGAAGAAGAACGCCATTGAATCAGACAAGGAAGCTTGTTCTTCAAAGCTTGCACCGGATTTCCCATTTCACAAAGAAAATCTGGGAAATTTCAGGAAGAAGAGATCGATCAGAAAGAGGTGTAAGCCTGAGTTGGAATCTCTTTTTACTGGATTTGATTCAGAAGAAATAGAGCTTGGTATGTGCTTGTTGATGCTCCCCCATGGAATTCAAAACTGGGTTGGTTCAGATTCAGCTAGCGAGAGTTTGGAGATCAATTCTGCAACTTTCTCTGGGAAATTTTCTCAAGAAAATGGAAGAATCACAGATGAAGACGATATACTGAAATCGGGAGTAAAGAAAGCGAGTTACAGTTCTTGTCCTTCTGATTCTACCTTTTTGATCAATGACGACGATGAAGCTGCTCCAATGGATGTCGAGTCTTGTCCAGCCGTACAAGAAGAAAATTCAGGCAGCGACGAGATTCATGCTGCGTTTAAGTGCAAGAACTGCGCCAGAAATTTCGGGTCGTATCAAGCGCTTGGCGGCCATAGCGCGATCCACAAGAAAGCTCTGGATTTCTGCAAGAGAAAGATCGAAACCCCAGAAAAGAACGCAGAAGCTGAGATTTTCGAGAATTTCTGCAGAGGATTTGGTTCGGAGATGGGGAAGATGAAAGAGCACAAATGTCCTACTTGTTTCAAGGTTTTCGGATCAGGCCAAGCTTTGGGGGGTCATAAGCGAGCTCATATTAGCAAGAACAATGTGATGGAATCGATGAACTGATTCTGGGTTTGATTCAGAAGTGAGAATCGATCTTTTCGCAGTTTTTTGATTTGCCGAGATTCATATTCATAGCCACCTTGTTCTTCCGCTGGGTGATTCGTAAATTTCTGGAAAAAAAAACTATTTTGCAGATTAATGAAGCAGTTTAAAATAAAATAATAATAAAAAAGATGAAGTAGTTCTTAGAAGAACGAAAACCCTCTGATCCGCCATAGCCAAGACCTTCGTCTTCTCCAAAGATGGCCTGCAATTACCATCAAACTCATCTTCCTCCATGTTCTTGCTGCTCTTGCGCGACTTCCTTCTCCTCTTTCCAAGCCAATTGTTCTTGTCCATCTCTGCTGCAAGCTATGGCTTCTGGGGGTTTTCATTCTTCCCCAACCTCGCAATGCGATCGAGGCCTCTTTTCTCAGCAAGGAACTCTTGAGCAGCAGCCGCATCATCATCGGCGTGGAAAGCAACAGCGATTTCATCGCCAGAAAGCTCACTCCTCCGACATTTCCCTTCTCCTCAGTCGCATCGAGGCTATGGAATCTTCTCTCCATGAACTACATTCTTCTTCTTCGTCTTCTTTTGGATGGCCTGCTGGTTCTCTTCGAGATGCTGCGGCTCGTACGATTCAATTCCACTTCCGTGCCTTTCTTGTTCGGAGATCCCAAACCCTAAGGCGGCTCAAAGACCTCGCTCTGGTTAAGTCCAGCTTCAGCTCGATCAAGTCATCGCTGTTCAATGGCAATCGCGTTGATTTGGAAGCTCTTTCGCTAAAGATTATGGATCTGCTTCTCATTATCGACACTGTTCAGGTAAATTACTCATGAGTATCCTTCCTTTGCCTGTATATCTCTCTATATGACGATTATCTAAATTGTCGCCAATCGCTCAGCTAAAACTAAGTGTTTGGGATCATAACCACCAGCTTTTTAGATTGAACTTCTTTCGAAATTTGATTGTTATCGTTGAACTTCTTCATCTTTTACAACTACTGTTTTGGTTGACCAAGCAGGGTAGTGATCCAATGATCAGAGACACCAAGAGGTCCATTAGCAGAGATTTGGTTAAATTTTTGGAGCTCATTGATAGGAAAAGAAACAAGCTTTTCTCGAAAGCAACGAGTATTTCGAGGTTCAATAAAAACATATGCAAATCTAAGGTAAAGGGTTCAAAGCAAGGACAGGAGGAGATGATCGAGAATTTGAGAAGCAGAGTTGAAAGAATCCGTAGACTTTCAAAGATTCGTGAGAACGATGAAGAAGACTTTGAGCTCAAAAGCTTTAAACATGGTAGTGGTGAGGAGGATGAACATAAAAATCACAGTAGAGATGTTTTAGAAAACAAGATTAAACCTCAATCTGAAGTGAAAAGGAGTGAGAATTTATCGACAGTTAATCCGGGTGAAAGCGATTTGGATGAGAGTGATTGCAGCGATGATCCGGCTCAATTTGTGGAGAATCTCTGCGATGGGATTGAGAAGATTAAAAGCTTTTCTTCTCCCGAACCCGAGGTTGACCGAGACACCATTGACATCAGTAGAAACACAGCAAGAGACGTTACCAAAAGAGGAAACGATAGAAATCAAGCACGATATAGAGCACCGGGCGAAGATTTTGTGTTCTCTGCCCCTTTGCCAGTTAAAATGGAGGACGAAGCTGACCTAGTGAAGAAGATAAAGGCTTTGGAAATCAGATCAAGGTAAACTTCAGTTTGAATTAGTTTATTTGGCTTTGGAAATCAGATCAAGGTAAACTTTAGTCTGAATAAGTTTATTTCCTTTGGACTGCACTCCTTGTGGATTAATGTTTTTGGGTCTCAACTTTCCTCCCCATTTTTGTGACTTCTGTTCTTTTGAATCGGAATTTACTATCGATTTCGGCTCGGTTTTCCTCCAGTTGGTTTTTCTGTGGCCATGAACATCCTGGTATGTGTTTGGTTTCTTGCTTTTACTTCGGATTGAATTGCTGCGTTTGAAAAGTGTAATTAATGATTTGCTCTTTCTCACACTTTTCACAACTTCTTGATCATGCAACAAAGTATGGTTCTGTTTGGTTCGGAATTGATCTATTGGTTTCAATTTTGCTCTTTGGGTTTGATTTTTGGGGTGTTTTTAGATCCGTTTTCTCAATTGGTTACATGATTTAATTTCGTTTGGGTTGTGACCCTCGAATTCAATCTGGGCTAATGAGATGATTTTACCTCTGGAAAGGTAATACAATGTACAAACTAATTGTGGAGCTCTAAGAAGGTGGGAGTGAAAATGGAGCTGAAGAACTAAATAATGGAGGTGATGCAGGGGGCAATATGGATCGAAATCTACTGAATGATTAGAGTAATAAGAGATTTTGTAGTTGTTCATAAACATTAATGATTAATCCCAATAGATGAAGAGAAAGTTTGACTAAATTAGAAAAGAGACGAGAAAAATCTTTAGTAGAAGCAGGTGCTCCTCCATGATCATACCGGAAGTCTAGTTTTAGTATCAAGTAATCGCCATGGCCGTCCTGTAGCCTTGTGATGCTCAAATTCAAACCCCCCGACACGACGCTCTCTCACTCTCTCTCTCTCTCTCTCTCTACGCATACGGTTTTTTTGTCTCTTACTCAAGATGCCATTTTTCTATTCCATTTTCCGGGAAATTGAAATTACATCGGACCGCCAATCTGAGAGCACAAAAAAGAGTGAAATTTTATGAAAGATAGAATTCGGGTCTTCTCTGCCTCTTGCGCCAACTCTCTCCCTCTCTCTGCCACATGTTTTTCCTGGAACTCGACTAGTAGATTGAATAAATGGAGCCTCGTTCTTGATTCCCCACCGAGGTCTTGGAGGAGACCTGAAAATTGTACAGATTGGATCGGAACCCAGAAGAGAATATTCACAGTTGGCTCTGAATCTAGGTTCGACCTCCAAAATCGTCGTTCTGGGTAATCGGTGGATGTGGGTTCGGATCTGATGCTTTGCATTTGTAGGCCATGGCTTCTTTCAGTTTCGGAAACTGGATTCGGGTCCTTTGCTAGAATAGGACCCGAAGACGAGGCATCGTAGACGATGATGCAGCTTCACTTCTCGCCTAGCATGAGAAGTATCACGATCTCGAGCAAAAATGGCTTTGTCGATTTGATGAAGATCAAAGTAGCAGCTCGCCATATTTCTTATCGTACCCTTTTCCACACGATTCTTTTCCTAGCTTTTTTGTTGCCTTTTGCCTTCATCCTCACTGCTGTAGTAACCCTTGAAGGTGTCAATAACTGCTCGTCGTTTGGTACTTTTTATCTAACTCTTTAATTTCTTCAATGGATAGATCTCGATTTATTGAATGTAGTTTATTTCATTGCTTGTATCGGCCTGCTTGACATTTCTCTTGTAGTTTTATTGGCTTATTTGTCTACTTCACACATTGGATAGGAGCTAGTCTTGATGATCTTGCCTTTCTAGTAATTGGTCGATTGTTGGATGGAGTCCAGTAATGTTTGGTTTGTTGGTTAATTGTTGGATGGAGGCGAGACTAAGTAAATTTCCGATGAATTGTTGAATAGTTCTGTGATTTGTTTGAGAGCTGATGTGTAATGCAATGGGCTGCGCTACATATATAAAGATTTTGGAGTTGATTTGCTGTTTGTTCATTGTCTTCATGTTATAGCCTCATTGTTTGAATGTAATTTCTTTCGTTTTCGCCCTAAAATGATACAGTTTGTCGAAATTCAGCAAATGGTAGTTATAATAGGGTATATGATTGGATTATCATATTATTTTTGTTCTACCTTTTTCAGATTGTTTTGGTAGGAGATTGGGACCTCGGTTTCTTAGCAGGATTGATGATTCAGGGGTAAAGTAACTGTTTTGTGCGAGATAAAGTTATGGAATCAATTAAAGTTCTAGCTGACAATTGTTATTTTGTTTCTGCAGACGATGGTTAGAGACTTTTACAAGATCCTCAGCCATGTGAACATGGAGGAAATCCCGGATAGTCTAAAGCTTCCAGATTCATTTAATCAATTAGTTTCTGAAATGAAAGATAACCACTATGACGCTCAGACATTTGCTATTGTTTTAAGGGCAATGGTATGTGACATTCTGATGGAATCAAAAATAGTTTTTATTTCTACCTAAATGTTTTTTTATTTTGTAACTTGTATTCTGTTTGATAAGAAAGATTGAGTTTTCCTATAATCAAGTCTCGAAGACAATCAGCTAGAATGCTACATCGCAAGAGGAAAATGTCACAATCTCAATAGGTTTTTATTGATCTTATTAATTGAAAGGACTTAATTTTTAGCGGGTGTCTTGTTTCATAAGTAAATATTGTAGTACTTTTCTGATTGAAAATTATGAAGGTTCAATGGCATTCCTTGCTTCGAGTTTGCAGAGTGGAAACATTTTCATGATTCTGCGACATAATTCGTGAATGCAATTTTGATTAGCGTTTGCAATAGATGACTCAACTTTTCTGTTTCTACCTCTCTCTCTCTGTTAATAATACAACAAACACACTCACCTGGTCTTGATTAACACCATTTGTCCTTCAAATTCGAAACTTTGATGAAAAGCTTCAAATTTAACATCCAGCTCTTTCAAAACTTTTCTTTTGATAGTAGAAAGACTAACTTTGATCTTATTAGTTAAAAAATGATGTTAATTGAAACTTGGTGGTTGCATTGGTTGGAGAACAGGTGATTAGTCAATATCTTGGCATTATAGCTCATCAATCTTTCTATTGATGCGTCGTGTGTGAATCTTTTCTGGTTAATTTAGTTATCAAACAATTCAACGCAGAACTGATATTCTCCCTTTTTTTTCTGTGCAGATGGTTAAATTTGAAAAGGAGATTAGGGAGTCTAAATTTGCAGAGGCGATGAACAAACACTTCACTGCTAGTTCCATTCCAAAAGGCATTCACTGTCTGTCTCTGCGTTTGACCAATGAATATTCGTCAAATGCTCATGCTCGCAAGCAACTGCCTTCTCCACAATTACTTCATCTACTTTCTGATAATTCTCTTCACCACTTTGTCTTGTCCACCGATAATATTTTGGCTGCTTCGGTTGTTGTCAATTCGGCCAGTCGGTCTTCTCTAAAACCCGAACAAACAGTTTTCCATGTCATCACCGACAAGAAAACTTATCCAGCTATGCATTCTTGGTTTGCATTGAACCCTGTCTCGGCCGCCATTGTAGAAGTGAAAGGGGTTCATCAGTTTGATTGGTTATCTAGGGAAAACGTTCCAGTCCTTGAAGCTATAGAGAATCAAAATGGAATCAGAAAATATTACCATGGAAATCACATCTTAGGGGCTAATTTTAGCGATATGACTCCAAGAATGTTGGCCTCAAAGTTGCTGGCTAGAAGTCCCAAGTATATCTCTTTGCTCAACCACCTTCGGATATATTTACCAGAGGTAAACAAGACAAGCTATATCATCAAACTGATAAGGCCCACTATTAGAGTATTAGATAATGATAAAACCCAAACTATATAGGTATTAGCGTATTAGGTATTAAGATATTAGGTTATATTTTATATAAATAGAGGTTGTTTTGTATTAAGAAAGGGAGGAAAATTTTAGGGTATTCCCTTGGGGGTGATGAGCCGCCATTAACGAGCTAAGTGTTGTCTTTCGTTATCGTTTAATCAATTGTTTTCTTCTTATAAATTCTATTGTTCTTGGTTTTTGATCTCTAGCAGGAATGGGTCCTATCACAAATCTGTTTGACGTTGTCGAATTGAGTATAGAAATTTTAACTTTATTTATTTTTTTGGTTTAATCCATTTATTATTCTATTATTCTCTTATTTTGGTTTTGTTTTTTGACAGCTCTTCCCGCATCTGGATAAGGTAGTCTTTTTAGATGATGATGTTGTGATTCAACGTGATTTATCTCCACTTTGGGATATTGATCTTAACGGAAAGGTTAATGGAGCTGTAGAAACTTGTGAAGGTGAAGACAACTGGGTGATGTCGAAAAGATTTAAAAACTACTTCAATTTTTCACATCCTCTTGTATTGAAGCATTTGGATGCTGAAGAGTGTGCATGGGCTTACGGAATGAACATTTTCGATCTTCATGCTTGGAGAAGGACGAATATAAGAGAAACTTACCATTGGTGGGTGAGAGAGGTAAAAAATGAAATCTTCAGTTTTTTAGTATTTATAGTGATATTATTATGAATGTTAAATATCAATTTATGTCATGAAATATGTAGGTAGTTGTAACAGATATCTTGAAAGTCGTCAATAAATATCTTGAATTTTATTATAATTGCAACAGATACTTTGTCATCGTATTTTTTATTAATTTTAACTCATTCAACTTTATAAAAAACAATAATTTTCATAATTTTGTAATCTTTTTATTACAATTTATTAACAAAATATGTTAATTAAATGCATAAAAATCGTTAAAATTATCAAAAAAACAAAATGAAAAAGGGTTGTTGCAATTATATTATGAATATTAATTATAAATGTTAATATGATATGATCCATCTGCCCCCTCTTTTTTAAACCCCAATGCAAGTAAGAGAGTAAGAATGTGATTTATGTAAGTTTGCAACTGTTGATCCATTTGTCTTTATCAACCAGATTTTATTTTATGCTTTCAAATCTCGAAAAAAGTTTAGTCTTTGGCATTTTTTTTGGCTGATTTCATCTCTTAAAGATCAAACAATCTTCTTCGCTCAGATCGTTTGGTTTTTCTATTGCAGAATCTGAAATCAAATTTGACAATCTGGAAGTTGGGCACTCTGCCACCCGCTCTAATAGCATTCAAAGATCATGTGCAGCCAATTGATCCTTCTTGGCACATGCTTGGATTGGGTTATCAGAACAACACAAACATCGAAAATGTAAAGAAGGCTGCAGTTATCCACTACAACGGCCAGTCAAAACCATGGCTGCAGATCGGATTCGAGCATCTCCGGCCATTTTGGTCCAAATATGTCAATTACTCCAATGATTTCTTGAGAAGCTGCCATGTCTTAGAGTCATAGTAGGAAGGGAAGAAAGAAGTGATATTGGATTGGATAGGAGTTTCTTTCACATATTCTAAATTCAACCATGCTGACGGTTTGTTCTAACGCGTGCAAAATGTGCAAAATGAGGTTCATTCTTTCAATTTTTAACACTGGAATATGTCGTCGATTTTCGGTGCGAAAACGATATCAATTTTGGCATTCTTGCAGAATCTTGGATGAATTCTGAGAACATATTGGGTCATATTATTTATGTCTTCTTTCTGATACCATAATGGGTGAATTTTAGGAGTAGATGATGTAATTTGCCTTGGTAGAGCTCCCCATTGGATGGGACAAATTGTATTTTGTTTTGTACTTGGACCACATTTTAAAAGTGCATATAATTCTTTTCCATTCTCTTTGTTTTATCTTCCAGACTGATCTATCTGTTCCATCTAAGTCTTCAAAGATTCTCTTTTGAGTTTGATGTCTTTGGATCAAAAACTGGTCGATAGTGAAGGTTGTTTTTGTTTCTGTAAAACGATTGTGATGGTGGAATGCCGGTTTGTTTTATACAGTGGACTTTCCATTTGATGAGTTCGAGTGTTCATTTTCGCTTATTTCATCGCTTCCGTTTGACTTTAGGGACGATCTTCATTGCTTCCGTTTGAGTCTGGGGCCCGGTTAACTGCTCAAACGATCTTTCATCTTATCTGCTTATTTTTATGTTCTCCTCGGAGTTATTATCGATACCCTTTAATATGCATTGCTGTAGGCTATGAAATCTCTGCTTGGCCACCTTTCTTTCCAGAAAATAAGCATCTCAAAATAGGAAACCATGAATCTGAGTTCTCAAAGATAATTTTCTGTTGTCTAATTACATTGACAAAAGTAGGATTGATCTGCGATCATAATAGTGCGAATGATCGGTTCTTTTGATTCCTAGCAATTAGTATTATTCGATATAGGACAACCATCAAAATCACGTCAATAATAATAAATCCAAAAGCCAAAATAATAGCTCGATAAAGTGAGTAAAAAGTTTACTCGAAAGTCTTCAAAATATTCTCGTTTTAACATTAAACAAGCTCATTAGCTCGTCATTACAACTTTGTTAAGTTACATTGTGGATCAGAGTTAAGCGAAGAAAGATGAACACGGTAAACTAATGAATTATCGACTCTAGACCATATTTTTGATCGCTGGTGCAGCAAAAGACAGAAGAACGTTATTGTCGAAATGATCATGCTAATGAATTATCTATCGTTTTTTGCGGGGAAGAACATCTGATGACGACAATTTAAGTGAAGTTGAAATTTGGTCGAGGACCACTTCAGAAAAACAAAAACAGAAAGAAAATAATTTAAAATTTGAGAAAGGGAAGTTGAATTCAAAACATTCTGTCTGTTTCAAACAGCCCCACCAGAGAAGAAATCTCCAGTTAGGCATTATCTTGCGCTTCTTTATTCCTTTTGGGTCTTTCTTGCTGCTTTAGAGAGAGAAAGAGCTGCACTCTCTCATTCTCTCTCCTCTCAATCATTCCCCAATCAGGGTGCTGATGCTGACAAGAGTGGACATCAACTGTCTGATCATTCCAATCAAAAACAATACTACTCCTGCAATAAATATAACCAACTTGGAAACCCTTTCTGTCGGTTCCACAGAATCAATGTCTGAATCAAATCTCATGTTCTTTTCCTCAAAAAACAACCATTAAAAGCTGGTCCACTTCAAACTAGTGACACCAAATTAACCACATTTTTCCCAGAAAAATACTATTTCCA
Source organism: Begonia fuchsioides (assembly GCA_003255005.1). Classification (NCBI taxonomy): domain Eukaryota; kingdom Viridiplantae; phylum Streptophyta; class Magnoliopsida; order Cucurbitales; family Begoniaceae; genus Begonia; species Begonia fuchsioides. Next base: position 252,933 of record QAOC01047150.1, read on the forward strand.
TCAATTGATCATCTGCTTTTCAAGCATTTCATCCCAAGAGAATGATAAAAATGGAAGGAAAAACAGTAAAAACTACAAATGTTAAGGCTAATATATATAATAGAACAATCAATTCTGTATGCTAGTTTTTCTAATCAATATAACAACCTACACAGAATCATCCATGCCCATTTTCCAGCACTATTCTCCTAGCAATCCCATGAAACTATACAAAGTAAGAATATTACTCCCTCAAAAATAAGCTTTCGAATAATCTGGCCTCCAAAAAAGCAAGTCACAGCCTCAATTAAAGGGCTGATTTGATCCAAATTCTTGATACACGATCTTGTTCTTCTGCATTAGCAGTCTTGTGATGATGGCATAAGTGAGGCCGGCAGGGAGCGAGGATTAAGTGGATGATATGAGGATTATCTGAAGGAGACTCTCCAATCGATAATTACAGAGAAATACACTGCATTCCTTCCGGAAGATTCCTCGGCATGGGGTATGCAGTGACATATCTTTGTGGGCATATTTTTGGGACATTCGCTGACAATCCCGACGATGAAGCTCCATCTGCTTGTCGAATATGGAATTTTGCAAACCGATTAATAACTGAAAACCTTTCCAACTCTTGACATTCGACTCGTAGATTTGTAATCGACGAAGCCTTGTCCATCCTGCACAATCAAAACAAAAACCTTACTTGAATATCAATAAATAAAGATCCATGAATCACTAAATGTGGGCGGTCATCTAAGCTTTGCACAGCTTAAACGTGTTTCCACCTGAGCAAGTCATTTTCCAGTTTTTGGGCTCGAGCTGAAAATTTGTCGGCGGCGTTTGCATAGTCCTGGGCATGAGTAGTCTTTGCCACTTTGAGATTCTCTGAATGTCTGAACAAAATCCACATATACTAAGCAAAGACCATAACAACCAAATGTGACATAAATGTAACCAAGGAACAAAAGCAAAACGGAATCTTAAGATGAAAAAGTTAACATCATTTGACTAAGTTTGTTTGCCTATGATATGCAAACCAGCACGTTTTCTCTTTTTTACTCTCCCACGAAAGTACATGAATAAGAGTAATGTTAAAATTACTTTCTTAACATATCTTATTAATATGTCTTCTGACGTGTCGAGCTGTAAATAAATATTATAAATAATTATTTTAATTGTAATATATTAAAAATATATTTTGACTAGATTAATCATAATTCGATATGTATAAGATATATTAAAAGGCTAAGTTAAGAAGGTAAACTTAACATTACTCTATCAAATAAAGATTGCCCATACTTCAAAATTCATCTACAACACCAACAAAAAGGAAGAATCCATTATTAGAAAGAAATATCATAGAAGAGGAGCTCTTACGCATCGTCACCATTTGATGAATTTACATCATCTTTTCTGCCATGACAGGTCAGGCTGCATGCATCTCCCAGAGCTAATCTAGCAACAAAGTATGTCACAGTTTCATACATGGACGAGACGTCTGCAGAGAAAACCACAGCTGGTGGAGGAAGAAACAACTGCTGCATTAGTTGTGTAGTCAAAATGAGCCTTCGCTTCGACGAGTACATACATGGTACATCTTCAGCCATTTCAAACTCATCACCAACCTAAGGTCATAAGAAAAATTAGCTAACCTAACCATAACGATTTCAGTTTCTGTTTGTAGGCAACTTAAGCCTACCTTCTCCATCAACCTATTTGATGATTCTGCCCATGCTTCTTCCGCCATACTGAAAAAAACAAGCATAATCCGAGCATGGGCAATAGCCAATAGGTCAAATATTTAAGATAGATGAATCCAATAAAAGGGACACAGTTGTGAGACCATCATTTTTCATTCATAAGTAGAAGTAAATTTCAGTTTCTTTTTTGCCTCAATTATTTGTTAGAAAATGAAAATTCCATTAAAGTACCTGATGCTAAGAATCCTCTGGGATCCTTGTTTCACTTCTTCGTGCCAATGGCCAAGATCATAGGCTGCAGATTTACGTTTTTTTGGCCTCGAAATAGCCATATTTTGGCCACTAACATCTGCAGTAAAAAAAGGTGCTATTGGAAAAGGGTCTCTTGCAGTCAAAATTGGGTTACTCTGACTCTCATGGGCAGGATCTACTCTATCCAGAGAAGATTGTTTCAGTAAATCCACAGAAGGATTTGTTATAGAAAGATGCTCAACTGCAGCCTTGGCATGAAGTGGAGTGTACACTGATGGCATTGGCATTGGCATTGGCATTTGCCCATTTCTAAACGCCCCATATTGCTTAAACCAGGAAGGCGCGAGATGTGGATTATGCTCAGCATTTTCTGCTCTATTCTGTGCCAAATTACTGCTACCATATTGAGTCTGTGTTTCAATTTGATCAAATGTAGCAGACCCTCCAGAGAGCTTTTCTTGAGAAGGTTTAGATGATGATAATGCTTCAGGATTCTCTCCACTGCTTCTGATGAAGTTCGATAAGTCACTACTTACCAGCGACGAAGAATCAAACCCAATATTCTTCTGATTAACCCCTGCTTTCTCTCGAGACGTGGTGGTTATCTGTCTGTCATCATCTTTTTCAGATCCAGTTGCAATTTTGTTTCCAGAATGTTCACCAAGATCTTGCTGTTGTGGAGAAGCCAAGAAAGAGGAAGAGAGAATACCCTTTGAATTAGACATCTTACTCACCATCTCACTCATACTTGAAGTATCTTCAAAATTAGCTGATATGATCTTTCTTTCTGATTCCCCATACTGGGAAATTTGACTATTCAACTCCTTCGAAACCAAAACAGTAGTTTCGACATCATTGCTAGCTTGGCCAAAAGGACTAGCCATATTAGCTTCCATTCTTAATTTATTTTTCCACTCATTCTGATGTCTCATAGATAGTTCACCAGGTTGATCCACTCCAGTCCTAAAAGTTTGAAAAACTGGCTGAGCCTCCAAAACTGGAAATTGTGTATAAGAATTGTCATTACTAGGTTGATGTGAAATTTCTTGGGAGGAAGTAAAGTTAGAAACTGGAGATTGGTAACCCATGCCTGGAAATGAAACATGTGCAGATGAATGCGAGCTTTCTGCTTTAGAAATTACTTGCATTGGCAGCTGAGTTCTTCCATACTGAAGCTGTGTAAATCTTGCAACTGAATTACCTTGCGTAAGCAAAGAAGAAGCATTGCTTGTCTGTCTCCGCATATTCGAATTATCATCCCAATACGCATTTTGGGATGATTCATTAGAAGCTAATATATGTGCACCAAATGGCAAAGATAACAAGGTTTGATTTTTATCTCCCATCCCAACATTCTGTCGCTCACTCGTCGATAGTGGCATATAAGCAGAGTGAATGCGGGTAGGAGTCGATTGTGGTTGCGATGAAGGACTTAATCCCAAAGTACAACCTTGGGAAGTAGAAAGCAGGTTCAGTGGTTGAGCTACCAATGTATTATCAATTCCCTCCTTAGTAATCATAGGAAGCGGCATAGAGCGAGGAGAGAGGTAATGGGAAACTGAGCTATTGTCTTTTGACTGGTCAACCTTCGGAAGAAGCTCAAGCATATTGTGACTGCAAGGGTGTGTCAACCAAAAGAGGCCATGAGAACATTGTATCAAAAAGACAAGCAAAATTCAAGTTAAACTTAAAAGCCAAAATAAATAATTGTTCAATAGTAGCAACAAAACATGAGAGGAGAAGATGCGCACGGTGACTATTGAGACTCATTTAAGTCTTACCTGAATAATTCACATGATCATAACGTTTTTGGACATAAAAATGTAGAAGAACAACTTAAAGGAAATTAATTCAGCAAAGATTAATATACCTGCTTTTAGCAGAGAGATTTTCTCCATTATGACCAAATAAAAAGTTTGTAGACGCACCCAGATCATCTTCAGTGGTAATTTCATCCAAAGCTCTTGTGTTTCTTTGGGAACCAGCTAAAAATCCCTAAAACATAAGTGGAATCTACTAAGAAAAATATGAGAGGGGGAGAGAGAGAGTCAATAAAAAAACTATTTACCTTGTCCAACTTTATGGCATTTGAAGAGAACTCATCAAAGTACTTTGGTTGTTGCACGTGTTTTCCCTGTTGATTGCTTATCGAGCTAAGATGTGCATCATAAGATTTCCCCATTTGATGCTTCCCCTCTAAAAATGTTTCGCCAGCAAATCCGTAAGAGTTTTGCATTGCAATAGACTCATTGTTCATTTCATTCTGATTGCTTTTACCTCTCTCAATTTCCTCATCCATCGATAAACCAACATTCTTCATATAATCAAGCTGTTGACTGTCACCCTTCCAGATGAAACCATCAGCTTCACTTCTGTTAAATGCTCCTTCAATGATCCCTGTCCAAGAATTAAGAATATTAAGATCAATGAACTGAGTATTCTTTTAAATAGTTCAGGCAATATCACCTCTATCTGAAAATCCTACCTCGTTCTTTGCTAGATGGTTGACTAACATTATTGTACGAGGATGTTTGGTGCTGATATGTATGCATATCGCTTTCGGAATGCTCGTGAATTTGGCCTGCCCATGGGCTGTTCAAATCCCCAATTGGCTGAACTTGCTGGCTTCTGACATTAAGTGGCTTTAGGTGACTATTACACCCCAACCACTCACCACTATTTATAAAAGATTTCTGAGTAGATCCATGAGAGCTTTCTTGATAAAGATGCTCTGTTTGCTGGAGCTGTATCTGTGGCTGTTGAGAAATTCCATAACCCATGACAGAATCAGATCGTAGAGAAGATGGATGATGGCCATTATTTTGAAATGTCCACTCCTCTATTCCTGTGTTGATATTAGACGCATCTTCGACAGCAGACTGCATAAGCGCACTCCAACTACCGAAGCCACGAGCCCCATCTTCGTTGAGTTTGCCGAAAGAAGCATCCCATGAGTTGTCCTCCATATTATATAAAATTTTCTCCTCGATTGGATCGAGTGGAACAGAATCCAGAGAAGACCCAGATGGAGCTTTCTTTTGCTCTAACATTCCAGGCCAGCTGGTTACATCTTGCCCACCCAGAACATCTGGAAACAAAATATTCGTTTGGTTATGAAACCCTTGCTTGAATGACGATCCTTCTGGGAAAAATGCATCTTGGTTTATAGAGACATTGCTATGTAAAGGGGGTTTGCTCAAGCCCATTGGCAATGTGGATTTTTGACCCATTCCATGGAATTCGGAGTTCAGACCCATAGTACCTCGACTGTTAGAAGTAGGAGTTCGGTATAAATCTCCGAGTTGCTGAGAAACCATGCTTGATGGGAAAAAATCCTGGCCTTGATCCTGAGGAAATATGAATCTATTGGACAAAGCTTCTCTTTGGGATCTATTTATAAATATTTGTGATGGATCATCAATGGGTATCCCATCGAGGAGGGCAGAATCTTGAGGGCAAGTTTCTTGTTGAGGGACACCATAGAACTGGTTCAAAGAACTCTGCTGCCTTGCATCACCTAACTGCTGAATTTGCTGCTGTCCATGAAGTTCTTGTAGCTGCTTTAACATCAAGTGTTGAGGTAAAAATTGCATGTCGTTAAACCCAGATTGATGCATCGATCGAGGTAGCGAAATGCTATGTTGTTGTTGATGACCCCCAAGATGATGTAAGTTGGTGGAAGTTTCGGTTATTTCAGACCTTTCCGAATTCACAGTTAGTGTGGGGCTGTCCAATGATGCATACTCTTGATGTGATTTTTGGATAGAAAAAGTTTTCAATGTGAAAGACTGTGGATCATAATTTGAAGTTTCGTCCCAAAAGTTTGTATGATTTTTCTCCTCGTAGTTTTTCGTAAAACCATATGGATTCGTCCAGTTGTTTAAGGAGGTAGTTTCTAAAAATTCAGATCTTGAGATCAGTTGACCTCCTTCCATAACATTATGGTTTGCTGCATCAAAATCCCGATCATTTTTAACAAGCACTGGCCAATCTCTATCGACAAAGGCAGGTAGAATCTGATAGTGAGAAGAGTTATCGTGCTTGCAAAAGTCGTAGATCCTGTCTTCAACTTTGTTACCTGGCATTAAAGATTCCCCCACAATAACCCAATTAACCGGCTTGTTGAAAGATGAAGATAGTTGTGTATGAGATCATCGTTGAATAAACCATCTCATAACCAAGCTCCAAATTTGACTCTTCACATTTTCAAAGTTTGGCGTCGAGGTTTGTGCTGCAAAAAATTTTCAATGCAAATGGATCATTAACAAAAGAAAGAGTCACCCTTAACTTTGATCGTATTTTCTCTGGAGATTCAAGTTCCATTTGTATGTCACCACTGAAACCAACTTTGTGGGGAATTATGCATTTTTGGGGGGAAACATCATAAAATAAAATAAAAATTGATAGAAACATTTTTTTCCAAAAGATAAATGTTATTGTCAGCTATGAGCAAGCTTAAAGAACTACCTACACTAAAAACAAAACAAGCAACAATTGCACCAAAACGCAAAAGAAAGTCCATTAATTAAGCTCCGAAGTAAGTAAGAAAAAGGCCAGATTTTCAGCTCGAAACCCTAAAGATAAATTAATAGATATACCAGCCAAACACCGCGATACTAATTCTTCAACAAAAACCAAAATCCAAAAATGAGCATCACGCCCAACCAATCGAGCAAGAAATTAAGAAATTAAGAAATAATTGACAAAATCAAACAATTTCGTCACCAGACAAACGAGGCAGCAAAAGGGGTACCTCAGAAAATCGAATTCCACGCAGACCCATAAGAAAATGAGCAAAGGAGAACACTTTCGAGGTTGCAGCTGTGATCTGAGCTTGAGAATTGTAGGTCTTCAAAAGCGTGAGACTTCGCTACGTAGTAGTCCTCCAATGCAAAATCAAGAGCGAACCAAGATCTTCCCCCTTTCTCGAGAGCTCATTCCACACTTGACAACCGGTTTAGTTTCTCGCTCTCTCTCTAAGTTTCTCACTCTAAAATTTACGCTCTTAAAGTTTCTTTTTTCTTCAGTGCTTGCAGAAGAGTGAGGAAAATGGTTTTTTCCGGACATCAAAGCCGAAGATAAAGCGACGGAGGAAACTGGCGTTAAAATAAAAAAGCGAAAATGAGTGCAGCCATCAGCAAAACTCGAGAGAAAATTATTTAAAAAAATAAAAAGAAAAAATTAATTTAAGTCTTGAGTTTCGGATAAATAAACTAAATCGGACTTAAATTTTAAATAAAAAAATTTTGATCTTTCCGTCTGCATGCTTGGACGCATGACGCGTCCAAGTAAGGGACAGATCAGATGCATCGTCCCTCACTCGGATATTTGATGCTTCCTAGTTATAAACGATGAAATTTTTTTTAATTTTTTGTTTTTAATAAATTTGACTGATCAAATCTTATTAGAATAATTTGAAATTTTTATCACACATTCACAACAATAAAAACCATTAATCTGAAAGTTTTTAAATTTTTTCGACAATTGTACGATTTACTATAACTTTTTTCATTAAAAAATAAATAATTTTTTTTTAAATTACATAAGGTAATAAAAATTCTTGAAAATTGTATCACACACTTAAAGCACTTTAAGATAATATGTCACAAAGTTTTGTGATTTTTATTGATGTACGTAATTTTTACAAAATTTGTTTATTTATGTAGTAAACAAATTATAGTAAATCGTACAATTATTGAAAATTCATGAAACTTTGTGTAATATTGTCTTACAGTGCTGTAAGTGTGATACAATTTTTAAGAATTTTTAATACCGTATGTAATTTTAAAAATTTTCTTTTGTTTATGTATAAAAACAAATTATAGTAAATTGCACATTTCTCGAAAAAATTTAAAAACTTCCAAATTAGTATTTTTTATTGTTTTAAATGTGTGGTAAAAATTTAAAGTTATTTCGATAAAATTTGATTATTCAAATTTATTAAAAAAAATTAAAAAAAAATTGTCATCACTTACTATGACGCATCATGCGTCCGGCGTCCGATATGTCTCTTACTAGGACGCATCATGCGTCAGCGTCCGGGAAGCCTAAAATTTATTTATTTTTAAAACTCGGGTTCGATTTTGACTATTTATCTGAAACTCAGACTCAAAATTAACTTTTTTTCAAAATAAAACTTTGATCTGGTTTCGACACCGAGCCAAAGGTTCGTAGCTAGGCTCCACATCGTGGCTGATCGGAGAGACCATCCCGGCAATATCCAAGTGTAGACGTATCTTCTATCACAACCGTTCATTTAGATATTTATAAGATGAACGACTCTGATTGGAGCTATACGTGTGCCGCACTAGTTTCTTGTACTCAAAAGGCGAAATTCTTTGCCCCCACACCCCGGCCCGACAGTTTGTGAGAGGGTTAAATCATGGTGATTCAGCAGCCCAGAGATAAGAGGCATTTAACTGATATCCCAAGGAGCTACCCCAACATTGGGGGTAACAACTCTCACACTAAGACAGCGCAAGCGTCGAACCTAAGCTCTTGTACTTAATCTATCATCTCTGAGCCAACTGAGTTATGCACGTCCGGGCCCCGCACGTCCGGGCCCGCACTAGTTTCTAATTGTTGCTCGAAGGTTAGCCTGAAAAGGCAAGTAATTGGCTTCTAACCACGCGCTCCAAAAGCGCGTGTAACACACTTATTTATTTTTATTTTTGTAACTTCTCGTTACTTTTTATTAGTTCTATTTTTGCAACAATTGGATTTGGATTAAACATGAAATTCTAATCTAAAGAATCATAATTTTCCAAAAAGAATCAACACAAATTTTTGAAAAGAATTACTCTGAATTGCAAACATTTATAACTCCGAAATGAAAGAGATTTACTTTGAAAATCAAAACGGCAAGAAGAGTTCCACGTAAGGATAGACGTGATCTGATTCGGTCTGATCCAGGCGGATGTATCGGTTGGTGTCAATTTTGTCACCTCCTAATTTCACGACTAAATCAAAACGACATAAAAGCTTAAAACTGAACGACGATTTTTTTTGGCCGGATCCAAACAAAATAGAGCACAAAAACAGGAACTCAATCAGCACAAAAAACAGCTATAATAATCCATAAGATTCAGAATTATGCAGCTTATAAGATTCAGAATTATACATCTTTAGTTCCCATATTCCACCATTTGAACATAAGAACTCAAGGTTTATAATAATGAGATGATCAAATGCCAGAAAGAGCAAACTTTGCAATCATTTTTGACACAGAAAATGGCTTTCAACGTGAGGAAGATGCCCTGCCTCTGCTATTCTTCTTATAATTGCATTTACCTTCATCTAACAAGGCCCAGATCGACCAGTGCTTGTTTGCGGCCAATAATCTGATCTCAATCGCTGCTAATGATGAGCGTTCTCTGCTTCACCTGAAAATTTAAAAAAAAAAACATCTTACTTTAGTCCAATGGAGGTTTTCCATGAATTAAATTCAGTTGAAGGCGAGAGTATTCGCAAATAGCCGGAGCAGAACACTTTTCAAGAGAGAAACCTGTCCCATATTAGACAAAATACCTGAATAAAACTCTCATTTAGTTGTCTTGACCAACACAACCTTCAGAAACCAGCATTTCTAGCTACAACTTAACCAGATACCATGACCAATATGGAAAGAAGCAAGAACATGACTAAATAGAATAAGATGTGAAGCATGGCAATTTTTCCTCCATTAGATCACGAAAACATACCCCAATATAGGGCATCATGTTCGATAACTTAACTTGGCCGCCAACGCTTTGATTGTAAACGCATTCATCGATTAGGACATGCTTCTCAACCTTAAAAGACCCAAAAAAGAAAAAAAAAAATGGCAAGGATTACAACCAAAAAGGCAAAAACAATATATCAAACGCAGTTCATCAACAAACAAGCACCAAAAAGTACTGCTGGAATCATAGAATTGAGATAAAATATACTTTCAGAAGTTATGAACAAAAACTAATATGTTGGTTGCATCCTAATAGATCGTTAACGACTTAAAGTACATTATGAAACTAAAGATCTGCATTTCTAGCTTAAATAACTCTTTTTTCAATATTTTAGTTCAAGTAACACTAATTTCTCAATAACAAAATCCATTCTGTAATAGAAAAGAAGATGAATAAACATACAGCTTCTGGGTACTCGAGAGCAAAATCGACAGCAACAGCAGCCACCGAGACTTGGGCCAACAAATATCATTGGCCTTTTGATGTAAGATTTCCAAAGCTATAATTTAACAAGGAAAGTTAATCATTTAGTACTGTAGCAAGATAATTTCAACAACTTCAAGAAACAGAATAAAAGATTCAAGAATTTCTACGACGAGGAAGAAAAATAGTAAGAGCACCTGATGAAGATGATCACGTTTGGATGCAACATTACATGGTGGAAGCCTTTCTAGCACAAATACGAAAGAGAGAATGACTAATAAACCATTCTTTGCGAATACAATCGAGGTTAAAACTCATATTTTATCAAAATTAAGGGCAGAGGATTTGAAAAATTACCAAAATCGGAAGATCCCCGGCGAAGAATATCAACAGCCCAAGTCTCTGTTGCGAATATAATTAGAGTTTCCTTTAATATTACTAGGAATTATTATTATTTGTATTAAGTATATTATGAGGGTATTTTAGGTATTTTAGTTAAGTTTATCTTCTTATAAATAGTAGTCATTAGGGTTTGTAATCAGCATCTTGAATATTGAATATGAAACTAGTTTCTTCCTCTATTAGAGAGTGTAGCGTTTTCGAGCTCTAGCTCGTGGTTCCGGACGGCAACCGCCAACCGTGGAGTCTTTTTTATCTTTTATTTTCCGTCTATCGTTCATATCAAATATGGAAGCATTTGACACGCAACAATGGTATCAGAGCCGTTCCGATCTTGATGTGGTGTGGGAAAGGATTGAAAAAAATCTACTGCAACTTCAAGCAGCATGGAAGAAGCCAGCAGTGGAATCCGATAAGCAAAGACCCTCAAAATGGGAGTATCAAACAACAAACCAAGGTAACATCAAGTCTTCATTTAACATTGATTGCAATACCATGGTCTTGCAGAGTCAAGATGAGACACTGGTTCACGGAGGAGACGAAGCTGTTGATGAGGGTGTACAAGAAACTAAAGTCACAGAGAAGCCCAACCAAGAACTAGAGACAGTGGGGTTGAATGTAATATCGGCCAAAGAGAAAACAGAGACGGATAAAGAAAATAACGATTGGGAACTTTGTATCTCTGAAAATATTTATGTGAAGATTGAGGGTTGCCAAGAAAAAGTGCAGGGGGAAGATAGTTGTCGCTCTTGGGCAGCACTGGCGATCAATGGGCAGCGCGAGTGGCGCCCACCGTGGGGCGAAATACCAGCAGCCTCATGGCCGGCTGTTATAGAGCCGAGCTCATATGGCTCAACCCCTCGGTCATCGATGTTTCCTCTGCGAGAGCCAACAAGACAAGGCTCAGACAAAACTCAAAGCTTGGACAACTCTTTCGTCACCAAATTCCTCTCGCGACAGGGGTTTTATGAAACCCGACAAACACAGAAACAAATGGGAAAGGGTAACGGAGGTGAAGGAAGGTCGGGACATAGTCGTCTGAGGGCTGAAAATTCAAACCGGCTGGTTGGAGGCAGCCAACATTTGCCAGAACTGCCGGAGATGAAGGAGCAGAGTGGGTCACAACTCCATGTTCTTTTACTGGGCAAAACCAGAAGATGGAAGCTTGTCGGATTGGGGTCCCCCACTCCTCTCTCTCCCACGTTCATCGACGGTCGGCTGGTAGTCATCAAAAAAAGAAATTATGTTTATGCCGTAGTAGCTGTGAAGAAAGGTATCAATGGGCTTGGGCTATAGACCTAGAGAATAACCACCCTTGTATGACGGGCTGGGTTCCATCTAAAGAGTTATGGCATTTAAGTTGGGTTTGGTATGCAATATTTTGGAGAGGGGTGGCGGCTGAAACTACCCTAAATGTATTTAGGGTTCCAGAGAAAACTTTTGGTAAGGACATTTGGGCAGCAAAGGAGGTAGAAGAAGAAGAACGTGAGTTGGACTCCGCAAATGTTCAAGTGGAGTTTGAAGACAAACAAAAAAAAGTAGAAGAACTTACATGCGGAAACCTCCTCAGCTTCACAGATTTTGGCTCCAGAGACGCAAAGCTAACTTTACCAAGCTCCATTCGTCACGAATGGAGGCTACCGTGGGGAAAAGGAGCCGCCGACCAACAGCCCCTGAGATTGGCGGGACAAAGGGAACGAGACAAGAGGGGAGATGGGTATTTGCATTCTTGTGTCGCTGGAAAAGTGACATTCAAAACCAGCTTCGAGAAGGGCTCGTTCTGGGTCAATCTTACTCTGTGTCGACCCCATCTTTCACCAACAATGCCTGGAAAATGCTCACCGAAAAATAGACTGAGTGATCAACAGAAACTGTTCCACAAAAACAAGAAGGCTCAGGAGACGATTATTTGACAAGCACCAGGCCGATGAACAAGGCTGAGTGGAGACGATTAAATCTGTAGGGAGTGGAGGAACTGTTAGAATTAGTACGATGGACTGGCTTGGCCAATCTGAATTTTCAAAGGGGACTGTTTATTGGCCATCCCTTTCTTCTGCAATTTCAGAGGTTGTCTTCTCCA
>QAOC01047205.1:0-20000 GCA_003255005.1 Begonia fuchsioides
ACCAAAGTAATGTAAGTAAGTAAGTAAGAACGCAGTAACAGACCGGTTCTCGGGTCGCCGATAAAGAAAGTAAAGTGAAGTAAAGTAAAGTAAGTCAAGTAAGAACAGCAAGTAAGCGGCGTCCTGGGAATCAGGTCGTTACACGTGGTGTCCAACAACGCCCGGCTAGGACACGTCCGGCCAGGACACGTCCGGCCAGGACACGCCCTGCAAGGACACCCTCGGCAAGGACATGCCCGGCCAGGACACACCGACCTATGACATGGCCGACTTAGAGACACGGTCGTTGGCCTTGCCAAAATCCACTAGGGCTTTGTCCCGTTGGAATAAGTGACCGACATGGGAGAACGCACGGTCCAAATCCTATGGATCGAGTGTTCAACCATGGACCCTATTTTCGGTCACACTTAGTTTATTTCCTTTCAGATAGAAATTAGCCTTAGAAAAGGAATAGAAGACAGCCCAAGAAGAGGAGAGCTCATTACATAAGAGCAGGCCCACGAAGGACCACCTCGGCCGAACATTGACCGACCCTAGGTCAAGCCTCGGCCCACCTTCGGCCCACTAGGAGACCTTGGCCAAATCCTATCGGCCACTTTACTTAAATCCTTAAGTATTTTGGTTATTTGGTCAAGGAAAGGACAAGGTTAAGATTAGCACGGACATATCCGAGTGCCGGATCCAGATTGACCACCGAGGGAACTTTAGAAGCCCCAGATTCGGATTGGCTTGAGCCAGTCTTCCATTTGTTTGGAGCTCCACCCACCCGACGCACCCTCTCGGTCAACAACGGACACATCGGTCAAGACTCTAAGCCGACCGTGCCAATCCTTTTGAACCAAACCTAAAGTCAACCAAAGCCTTCTGAAGCTAATCCAAGGCGTTCAAGTCATGAAGGGCTTAGCTTATCTTTCTTAGTTTTGTTATTTTTAAGTTTTTTCTATTTAAGTGTAACACTTGCACTTGAATGAGACAGATAGAGAAATTTTAGAGAAAAATTGTGCATTGCACCTTCTTCCCGAAAGGTTTGAAGCTCCCTCCGACGTATACTTCTCCGGTGCATAATATCTGGCCGAGAACGTCAACCCTTTCCACGTACGATTGGTGCGTCACATCCGAGTGCGGGCGAGGTCTACCGAGGAGAATACTTTGATTTCTCAAGTATTCAAATTGTCCATCCATCTCAACACCTAAACTTTAAAGAGTCCACCTCATTCCCCGAGCGATCACCCTTTTTCCTTCCAATTCCCAAAATACACCATATTTTCCATCATCCAAGCCATTCCATTATTTACCTGAGCCATTCCAATTAATCCCCATTATTTCCACCACAATACGCTTCCGCAACCCAACTCTACCATTAGCACGAGCTATTTTCCTGTTTGCCGAACACGACGTTCATTCGAGCCCCGTGCGCGTGCATTCTTCCGACCCACGGTGCGCCAACCTCCAAGGAAGGCACATCAACTTGGTATCAGAGCCAAGGTACGATTTTTCCACTCTTCCAATACTTTTGACGATTATTATCCATGATGACATGTAGCGGTGCCGTTCACAATGCCGCTCGAGATCAAGCCATGACGAGTGAACAAACAATGTTTTCTGAACCACGAGAACCTGAGCACAACACTCAAGAGCAACTTGATGCAATTAATAGGAGGATGGATGCTATGCTGCAAAGGCTCGATGATATAGCTGAGCAAAATCGCGCGTAACCCGCGCAACGACGCACGCCGCCTCCTAGGCAAAGACACGGACCCGGCCGCCACCGAGAGCAACATCACGACTCTGACGGGTCCGACGAGGAATTTTTCCCCGACCATCACGAGGATCGGGATGAAGAATGCAAGTTGCCAAAATTAAATATTCCATCATTTAGTGGCGCCTCTAATGGAGATAAATTTCTCGATTGGGTTGAAAAGGTCGACAAAATTTTTGACCTTTACAATCATTCCGAGAAATTGAAGGTACAATTGGCATCCCTAGAGCTTATGGATTATGCTATTCTATGGTGGGATAGCCTCCGTGCACAAAGGAGGAGAGACCGAGAAGGAGAGGTCATGCCATGAAGGACCTCATGAGGAAAAGGTTCGGCCCGAGCCATTACCGCCAAGAATTGTTCCTCAAATTACAAGGGTTAAGACAAGGTAATTCATTCGTGGATGAGTACCTTACGGATTTTGAGACGCTACGGATTTGGTGTGACTTAGCCGAACCCGAAGAGCAAATTATGGCGCGGTTCACCCGAGGCTTACATCAAGACATTGGTGATGTCGTGGAATTGCAGCCTTTGGATTCGTTTGATACACTCATTCAAATGGCTCTAAGGGTCGAGAGACAACTCAAGCGAAAGGGCAAACCCGTGACCCAACGCTTGACCATGAAGCCGCCGACACCGTATCGGCACCATGCCAAGACCCGAGGAACAGGGCCCAACACCTAAGCCGTGGGCCCCTAAGCGAGACACAGACACCAAACCTCGAGACTCGGTAGGCGAACAACCAAGGACCCGAGAAATTCAGTGTTTTAAGTGTCTCAGACGCGGACACATAGCCGCTCAATGCCCTAACTACCGTGTCATGACCATTCTCGAGGAGACCGAGGAGGTCGTGAGCGAGGACAAGCCGGCCAAGGAGGCCGAGGATGAACCGGCCCTGGCCGAAGAGGATTTGTGTCAAGCCCAAGATGGGCTGATAATATTAATGATCCGACAGGTTCTTTCAACTCAACCGCAACACGAGACATATCAACGAGAAAACCTATTCCATAGCCGATGCTTAATCAAGAGCAAGGTATGTTCGTTGATTATAGATGGCGGGAGTTGCACTAACGTTGCGTCCCGCGACCTTGTCATGAAGCTTACACTAGCCATGATCGAGCACCCAACGCCGTACAAGCTACGATGGCTTACCGACCGACAGGACTTCTGGGTCACCAAACAAACCCGGATAGACTTTGTGATCGGTAATTACAAGGACACAGTCCTATGTGACGTGGTACCGATGAGCGCGACCGAGAGGCGCTACACCACGGCCGATCCAACCAATATTCGTTCAAATGGAACGGGCGTAACATCATATTGGCTCCTTTGACTCCGGAGCAAATTTCTAAGGATGAAGATGAAAGAAAGGAGGCATTGGCCAAAGCGACCCTTTTATGGGCCGAAAGGAATTGAGGCGGACTGTCAAGCAAAAGGTTCCGATTATCATGCTTCTACACCGAGAACTTGAAGTTGAAGGAGAAGAGCACATTCCCAAGACAGTGCAACCTCTCCTTGATCAATACTGAGACGTGTTCCCTGATGACCTACCCGATGGTGTTCCACCGCTCCGCGGTATCGAGCACCATATCGACCTCCAACCGGGAGCCATGCTACCTAATCAGCCACCTTACCGCCTCAAACTGGAAGAAAGCAAGATCTTGCAAGAGCAAGTGGAAGAGCTTCTTGCTAAGGGCTATATCCGTGAATCATTGAGCCCATGTGCGGTCCCGGCGCTCTTAGTTCCGAAGAAGGACGGAAGATACCGCATGTGTGTCGATAGCCGAGCCATCAACGATATTACCATCAAATATCGGTTCCCGATGCCATGGCTCGATGATTTATTAGATGAACTTAGCGGTGCTAAGTTATTTTCCCGGGTAGACCTTAAGAGCAGCTACCATCAAATCCGAATGCGCGAAGGCTACGAGTGGAAGACGACCTTCAAGACATGGTACGGGTTGTTCGAGTGGCTCGCCATGCCGTTTGGACTCACCAACGCACCGAGCACATTCATGCGGCTAATGAACCACGTGCTCCGGGAATATTTGTGTAAGTTTATCATTGTCTATTTCGATGATATTCTTGTTTATAGTGCAGATGTACCGAGCCATTTGGACCATTTGGAACGGCTCTTTATTATATTGCGGCGGACAAAGCTATTTGGCAACCGCAAGAAGTGCGCCTTTGCTCAACGGCGAATACACTTCCTCGGCTTTGTGCTCTCCGAGGACGGTGTTGAGGTAGATGACGGGAAGATAATAGCCATCTGAGAATGGCCAACACCAAAGGGCGTCTCGGACGTCCGAAGTTTCCACGGTCTCGCCAATTTCTACCGGCGCTTTATTAAGGGATTTAGCACCATTATGACACCCTTAACCGAGCTCACAAAGAAAGGGAAGGAATTTACGTGGTCCAAACTTTGTCAAGATAGCTTTGACCACATCAAGACCCGGCTTTGCAAAGCACCTGTCCTTGCCCTTCCGAATTTCACCAAGGCATTCGAGGTGGAGTGCGATGCCTCGGGAACGGGCATCGGAGCGGTCTTAATGCAAGAGGGCCGCCCGATCGCCTATTTTAGTGAGAAACTCAAAGGTGCGTTTCTTAATTACTCTACATATGACAAGGAACTTTATTCCTTGATACGAGCCATCGGAGTATGGCAACATTATTTGTTACAACGGGAGTTCATAATCCACTCGGACCATTAAGCTCTTAAGTTCATCAAGAGCCAAGGGAAGCTTAACCGAAGACATGCCAAGTGGATTGAGTTCCTAGAGAAAATCAAGTACAAAAAGGGGGACTCAAACATTGTGGCCGACGCTTTATCCCAAAGGAGTGCCCTTTTTACCGAACTAAAGGTTAGATTTTTCGGCTTTGATTGGATAAAACTTGGATATAAGGAGGACCCGGATTTTGGCCCACGCTTTGAGGCTACGGTCAAAGGTGACTTAACTGGCTACCATGTGACCGACGGATATCTTTTCCACGGTGGACGAATATGCATCTCGAGAGGAAGCATCTGTGAGTCTCTCATTACCGAGGCTCATGGGGGCAGCCTTGCGGGACACTTTGGAGAAAAAAAGACATGGGAGATGCTCAAGGAGCATTTTTATTGGCGACATCTTTTTAGAGACGTGCACCACTTTGTGGAGCGATGCACAATATGTAAAAAGGCCTAGACCTGAACCTTAGCCCAAGGATTATACTTGCCACTCCCGGTACCGGATCACCCATGGCAAGCACTTAGCATGGACTTTGTTCTCGGCCTTCCCCGAACTAGCCGAGGCAAAGATGCCATTATGGTGATAGTGGATCGGTTTTCTAAGATGTCCCATTTTGTGGCATGCTCCAAGACGGCCGAAGCTCCAGTAATAGCCGGACTCTTTTCCAGGGAAGTGGTCCTGCTACATGGAATGCCACATTCTATCGTGTCCGACCATGACTCAAAGTTCCTTAGCACCTTTTGGAGGACTTTGTGGGCACGGCTCGGAACAAAACTACTATTTAGCACGGCGTTTCACCCGCAAACCGACGGCCAAACCGAAGTGGTCAATCGATCACTCGGCGCTTTACTAAGGAGTGTCGTTGACACCAAGGTCACGCATGAGATATTTGGTTACTGTTCATCGAGTTCGCCTACAACCGATGCCGACATAGCACCACGGGCATGACGTCATTCAAAGTGGCATATGGATTTAATCCATCAACATCGAAGGATTTACTCCCATTGCCGAGCCAAGAGCACACTAATCCGGACGGCCTCGAGAAGGCCGAGATGGTTCTTAAGTTGCATGAGAAAATTAAGAAAACTATCGAGAGAAAAAATGCCAAGTATGCCGCCGCGGCAAATAGAGGCCGCAAGGAGAAGATCTTTCAAAAAGGGCATTTAGTGTGGTTAAATCTACGGTATTTTAAACACAATCACGCTAAATTGCTACCAAGGGCCGAGGGTCCTTTCCGGGTGGCCGAGAGGGTTAACCCGAATGGCATTACTACCACCGTCAACGTCAAAGATTTATCTCCTTACTTGGATGCGGACGAGGACGAGGTAGATTTGAGGGCAAATCCTCAAGTACCCCGGGAGGATGATGAGCACATCACGAACACGGACCCGACGAGCACGGGAGATTTTACTAACTTAGTTGCTTATTTTTCAGGAAACATAAGTTCGGAACTACCGACCGAACATGATCGGGAACGGCCCAAGCTCTCCATCATGTGGTGTCCAACAACGCCCGGCCAGGACACGCCCGGCAAGGACACGACCGGTCACGACACGCTTGGCCCCGACACATCGACCTATGCACGGCCGACTTAGACATGCCCAAGCGCCCCATGATCATGACCCGACGAACCTTGGAGACACGGTCGTTGGCCTTGCCAAAATCAACTAGGGCTTCGGCCCGTTGGAATAAGTGACCGACATGGGAGAACGCACAGTCCAAATCCTATCGATCAAGTGTTCAACCATGGACCCTATTTTCGGTCACACTTACTTTATTTCCTTTCAGCCAGGAATTAGCCTTAGAAAAGGAATAGAAGACAGCCAAAGAAGAGGAGAGCTCATTACATAAGCGAAGGCCCACGAAGGACCACCTCGGCCGAACATTCATCGACCCTCGGTCAAGCCTCGGCCCACCTTCGGCCCACTAGGAGACCTTGGCCAAATCATAGCGGCCACTTTACTTAAATCCTTAAGTATTTTTGTTATTTGGTCAAGGAAAGGACAAGGTTCAGATTAGCACTGACATATCTCTTAGATGCCCGAAGATCTTCCACCGGACGCGCGTACATCACTGATCACCAAGCCACCTGCAAATCACAAGGGATTTTAATCCATAAAATCTGACAACCAGCTGTTGAATCATCAGAGGATCTTCAAGCAACAACTTTGAGCAACAACCTCACGGATCCCTTGATGCTCGGATATGCACGACCACTGGTTCGGCCCATTTGGATGCACCCACGCACATGCTCAAGTCATTATCGGACCATCGATGAACCAGACCGCGTGCCGGATCCAGATTGACCATCGAGGGAACTTTAGAAGCCCCAGATCCAGATTGGCTCGAGCCAGTCTTCCATTTGTTTGGAGCTCCACCCACCCGACGCACCCTCTCGGTCAACCACGGACATATCGTTCAAGACTCCAAGCCGACCGTGCCAATCCTTTTGAACCAAACCTAAAGTCAACCAAAGCCTTCCGAAGCTAATCCAAGGTGTTCAAGTCATCGAAGGGCTTAGCTTATCTTTCTTAGTTTTGTTATTTTTAAGTTTTTGCTATTTAAGTGTAACACTTGCACTTGAATGAGACAGAGAGAGAATTTTTAGAGAAAAATTATGCATTGCACCTTCTTCCCGAAAGGTTTGAAACTCCCTCCGACGTATACTTCTCTGGTGCGTAATATCTGGCAAAGAACGTCAACCCTTTTCATGTACGATCGGTGCGTCACATCCGAGTGCAGACGAGGTCTACCGAGGAGAATACTTTGATTGCTCAAGTATTCAAATTGTCCATCCATCTCAACACCTAAACTCTAAAGAGTCCACCCCATTTCCCGAGCGATCACCCATTTCCTTCCAATTCCCAAAATACACCATATTTTGCATCATCCGAGCCATTCCATTATTTACCCGAGCCATTCCACTTTTCATACGACCAATCCCCATTATTTCCACCACGATACACTTCCGCAACCCAACTCTACCATTAGCACGAGCCATTTTCCTGTTTGCCGAAGACGACGTTCATCCGAGCCCAGTGCGCGTGCATTCTTCCAACCCACGCCAAACTCCAAGAAAGGCACATCGCCATGGAACGGTGCGCGTGCTCGAGGTGCGGCCATGGTGAGGAGTGCGCTCTCGAGGTGCGACCATGGCACGGCACGCGCACTGAAGGGTGCGGCCATGGCAATAAGCCCGCGTTCGAGGTACGGCCATGGCACTGCACGCGTGCTGAAGGGTGCGACCTGATGTGCCATCCAGGGTGGCCGGCGCACCGTGGGTCAGAAAATGCGTTCACAAAGGGGCTCGGGTGAGGGATTAGTGTGACGCACGGAAAAATGGCTCAGGAAAAATGTGAATTTGGGTTGCAAAAATGTGATAGGATGGAAAGGTAGGGGACTGGAGGGAAATTTATGGAAATGGCTCGGTTAGATATGAGGGTGGCTCAGAGGGAAATATATGGACCGGAATCGGTTTGTGATGGGGGTTGATAGCTCAGGGATGGAAATGGGTTTTTGGGAAGATTGAGAAGAAGAGAAATGTCGAATAATCTGAACACTTGAGCAATCAAAGTATTCGGATTAGTAGACCTCGGTAGTGTTCGGATATGACTCACCGATCACACTCTCAAGGATTGAAGTCAAGTTGCCGATGGGATTTGGTCAAGGTCTCCTAGTTGACCTAATTAAGACCTTGGCTTGACCGTGGGTTGACCATGGCTTGACTACGTCGTTCCTTTGCGGGCTTTTGTGCGTTCCTTCTTCTGGGCTATTTTCTCTTCCTTCTTTAAGTCTTATTTGCTGAATAAAAATAAATGTGGCCGGGCTCGGCGTTGAGTGGGCCGAGGACTCGGTCTTCATGGTAGAATGTGGGATCCGTGGGGATTGGACCGTGCGTTCTCTCACGTCGGCCACTTATTTCCAGTGGGTCAAAATCCTAAGGGATTTCGGCCACGTCGACGGCCTGTTGCTCATTTGTCGTGGTGGGGTGGTCGGGAGGTGGGCCTGATGTGCAACGGCGGGGTGTTTTGCACGTCGTGATCGGTGGGCGTGCGCACGAGTTAAATTGACTCGGGCGTTCGGTGAATGGTCGATGGAATGGTCGATAATGTGGTAGTTTGCGGAAGCTAGAAAGTGGAAATATGGAGATGGCACGGTTTGTATGATTGGATGATCGGGAATGTTGGTGATGGCTCGGGAATGGTGCGGATTATGGAGGAATCAGATGGTGAATATGATGGCGGACGCTTTGGACACTTGAGCAATCAAAGTATCCAAATTCGGTAGACCTTGGAGAAGACTCGGATATGACGCACCAAGGCTTTGACAAGGGTTGGCGGAAGCTTGGCCGGATATGACTCACCGGAGAAGTAACGTCGATTGAGGGAATTATCAAAAAGGCGTAAAGCTCTTGTATTGATAAAATTCACTAAGTAAACAAGAAAGTCTAGTGTGCTTTAAATAGATAAAAATGAAAACGTAAATCTAGAGAACTAGTAATCTCAAGCCATCGGATGAATTGGACGTCTAGGATGATTTCGTACGCGGATCTCGGATTGCGTTGTGGTTCTGGTGCGCTGCGTCGTGGGCGCGCTGTCGGGCGCGCAGGCGGGTGCGGTGCGCTGCTGGGCGCGTTATCGGGTGCGCTCGTCCGAGATATGTATCTCCGAGATTCATGGGATTTTGTGCTTGTGAATCCCCCCAAATCCTCTTGGTTGTTATTTTCCAGCTAAGAGCTATTTTCCATAAAGATTTGGCACGGGCAAAGTTGAAGGATGCCGTGGGCTTCTTTAAGTGTTGCATGGGCCTCGGCCTTGGTAGTGTCTTGGGCTGGAAATCCGTCCTCTTGATATTTGGGCTTGATACTCTTCATTCTCTAAGTCTCTAAGTGCTGAAGGGAAATGTTGCGCTCGGCCACTTATTGAAGATGGCCGAGACCCTAATGGGTCTCGGCGTGGGCCGCGTCACGTTGCCCGGTCGAAGCTATGATGGTGCGCGCCGTGGTCGTGTCTCTGGCGCCCTGGGCCGCATTGTCTGGCCTAGCGTGTGCGGTCAAGGTGAACGTTGTGGTCGTCGGCCCGGTGTGCGCGGTCAAGCTCGTGTGTCCCGCGGCATGGGCCTCCATGTCCGACCCGGCATGTGCGGTCAAGGTCGCGGCTGTGCGGTCAAGGTCGCGCGCTCCACGTCATGGGCCGCCATGTCCGGCCCGACGTGTTCGGTCACGTTCGTGTCCAGCAATGTGATGGACGTCTTGGGCCTTTCTTGGTCGTCTTCCGTGGGTGTCTCCGAGGTTATGTTTCCTACAAAATAAACAACTAAGTTAGCATAAAACTCTCGGTCCAATGGGGTGGAGTCCCATTGTACATCAGGGCCGGCAGATGCGTCGAGGCCGGAGTGTTTAAACACCAAGAGATCGAGAACTTGGGCCATTCTCGATCATGCTCGGAAGGTGTTTCCGAAGCCAAGTTACCTGCAAAATGAGCAACTAAGTTAGAAAACTCGTCCGGGCTCGTTCGGCTTGTTGAGGCTACGTCCATGATGGGCTCCGGTTGTACATCATCCTCCCGGGGTACTTGGGGATTTGCCCCCAAATCTACCCGCTCCTCCTCCGAATCATCATGCTCCTCGTCATCCAAGTAAGGGGATAAAAGCTTTGTTCCTAGCCTTGCCCATAGAGTCCTCCAAAAAGTGCTAAGGAACTTCCCGTCTCGGTCGGACACAATAGAATGTGGCATTCCATGTAGTCGGACGATCTTTTTGAAAAATAGGTCAGCAATGGCCGTTGCTTCGGCCGTCTTGGCACACGCGACGAAGTGCGCCATCTTCGAGAATCGATCGACCACCACCATGATCGAATCCTTGCCTCGGCTAGTACGTGGAAGGCCGAGGACAAATTCCATGCTAAGGTCTTGCCATGGATGGTCCGACACCGGTAATGGTAGGTATAGCCTTTTAGCTAAGGTTCGGGTCTTGGCCTTTTTAAACACCATGCCCCGCTCCACAAAATGGTGCACGTCTCAGAATAGGTGTGGCCAATAGAATTCTCCTTGAGCCGCCTCCGTGAGCCTCGGTGATGAGAGTCTCTCAGATGCTTCCTTTCGGGATGCATATCCGTCCGCCTCGGAAAAGGAAACCGTCATTAATGTGATATCCCGCCAATTCTCCTTTGGTGGCCACTTCAAATCATGAGCCAAAATCGGAATCCTCTTCGTAGCTTTTCTTCATCCATTCCAATCCAAAGAATCATACCCTAAGTTCGGTAAACAAGGCACTCCATCTGGATAGAGCGTCGGCCACTACGTTGGTGTCGCCTTTCTTGTACTTTATGATGTAGGGGTATTTCTCCAAGAACTCGATCCATTTTGCATGTCTTCGGTTTAGCTTCCCTTGTCCCTTAATGAATTTTAGGGCTTCATGGTCGGTATGGATGATGAATTCCCGTGGCAATAGATAATGTTGCCAAACGCCAATTGCTCGGATCAAGAAGTATAATTCATTGTCATACGTGGAGTAGTTGAGTGTCGCGCCCTTTAATTTCTCACTAAAGTAGGCTATCGGGAGGCCCTCTTCCATTAGGACCGCTCCAATGCCCATTCCGAAGGCGTCGCACTCCACCTCGAAAGCCTTATTGAAATCCAGGAGAGTAAGCACGGGCTTTCCAAAGCCGAGTCTTGATGTGGTCAAAACTTGCTTGACAAAGCTTTGACCACTCAAACTCTTTGCCCTTCTTCGTAAGTTTGGTCAACGGAGCCACAATTGTGCTAAACCCTTTGATGAAGCATCGGTAGAAGTTGGCGAGGCCGTGGAAGCTTCGCACGTCCGAGACGCCCTTCGGTGTTGGCCATTCTCGGATGGCTTTGATCTTTTCGCCATCCACTTCTACGCCGCCCTCAGACAAGATAAAACCGAGAAAGTGAATACGCCGTTGGACGAACGCGCACTTCTTACGATTACCATAAAGCTTGGTCCTCCCTAAGGGGATGAAGAGCTTCTCCAAATGCTCCAAATGGCTCGGTACGTCCGTGCTGTATACAAGAATATCATCGAAATAAACGATGATAAACTTTCCAAGGAACTCGCTTAGAACGTGGATCATAAGCCTCATGAACGTGCTCGGGGCGTTGGTGAGTCTAAATGGCATAACGAGCCACTCGAACAGCCCGTACCGTGTCTTGAAGGCGGTCTCCATTCATCGCCCTCGCGCATCCGGATTTGGTGGTAGCCGCTCTTAAGGTCCACCCGGGAGAAGACCTTTGCTCAGCTTAGTTCATCGAGCAAGTCATCGAGTCATGGCATAGGGAACCATTATTTGATGGTTATATCGTTGATGGCTCAGCTATCCACGCACATACGATGATTTCCGTCTTTCTTCGGCACTAGGAGTGCCGGGACCGCACACGGGCTTAAGGACTCTCAGATATAGCCCTTCGTGAGGAGTTCTTGCACTTGCTCTTGCAAGATTTTGCTTTCTTTGGGATTGAGCCGGTACGGTGGTCGGTTGGGCAAGGTTGCACCTTGTTGAAGGTCGATGTGATGCTCGATCCCTCGGAATGGTGGTAGACCGTCAGGGAGCTCTTTCGGGAACACATCTTCGAATCGGTCAAGTAATGGCCGAACAATCTCGGGTGTTGCTTATTCGTTATTGTTGTCGGGCTCCCGGTTGAGGAGCACGATGAGTGGGCCTCCTTGGCCGATAGTGCGCTTTAATTCCTTTTGGCCCATAAAAAGGGTCGTCTTGGCCGTGGCCTTTTTCCTTTCGGTCTCGTCCTTGGTAATTTGTTCGGGCGTCATGGGGGCCAAGATGATGCTACGCCCGTTCATCTTGAAGGTGTATCGGTTTGTAAACCCGTCATGCATCACATGTCGATCACATTGCCATGGCCGGCCGAGCAGCAAATGCGTGGCGCTCATTGGCACTACGTCGCAAAGGACCGTGTCCTTGTAGCTGCCTATCGCAAAGTCTACCCGGGTTTGTTTGGTTACTTGGACATCTTCACGGTCCGTGAGCCATCGCAGCTTGTATAGAGTTGGATGATCGGTGGTAGGCAGCGCGAGTTTCTCGGTCAGTTCATGGGATGCGACATTGGTGCAGCTCCCGCTGTCGATGATCACGGAGCATACTTTGTCCTTAATGAGACACCGGCTATGGAAGAGGGTCTCCCATTGGTACTTCGGTTGTTTATGTTGTGTAGAGAGTTCGTGTGACAAATCTCGTCTTCATCGGTCGGGATTGGAATTTCAGCGGCTATGGTGGTCGGCTCGTCCTCGCTCACGATCTCCTCGGTCTCCTCAAGGATGGTCATGACACGCCTGTTCGGACATTGTGCGGCTATGTGTCTGTGCCCGAGAAACTTGAAACATCAGATTTCTCGGATCCTTGGCTGGTCAATCCCCGTGTCTTGGGGTTTATTGTGCGTGTCACGCTTTGGGCCCCACGGCTTCAGTGTTGGGGCCCATTCTTCGTTCCTTGGCGCGGGCCGGTATGGTGTGATCGGCTTGGGGGCTAAGCGTTGAGTTACCGCTTTGCCCTTCCTCTTGAGCTGTCTCTTGACCCTTAGAGCCATTTGAATTAACATCTCAAATGACTCCAAAGGTTGGAGTTCTACTACATCGCTGATTTCACGATGTAGTCTACGTGTGAACCGTGCCATAATTTGTTGTTCGGGTTCGGCCAAGTCGCACCGAATCCGAAGTGTTTCGAAGTCCGTCAAATACTCATCCACCGATGTGTTGCCTTGTCTTAAACCTTGGAGCTGGAGGAATAATTCTTCGTTGTAGTGGCTCGGGACGAACCGCTTCCGCATCAAGTCTTTCATCATGCGCCATGTTGTGATTTCGCCTTCTTGGTCTCTTTGTCGTTTGGCTCGAAGGCTCTCCCACCATAGGCTCGCATAATCCGTGAGCTCTAAGGCAGCGAGCTGGACTTTGAGCCTCTCGAAATGGTTGCAAAGGTCAAAAATTTTGTCGACCTTTTCCACCCAATCGAGAAACTTGTCTCCGTTGGAGGCTCCGTTGAATGATGGCAAATTCAATTTCGGGAGTCTCCATTCTTCGTTGTGATCCAATTGATGATCGGGATAATAATCTTCATCATCGGATCCGTCCGATCCGTGTGGGTGGGCTCGGTGGAGTCCGCTGTGTCCGGGTCTCTGTCTAGGGGGCGGAATGGGCCGTGGGGCCGCTCGGGCTCGGTTTTGCTCAGCCATCTCGTCTAGCTGCTGCAGCATTGCGTCCATCCTTCGGTTGATGGCGTCGAATTGCTCTTGATTATTGTTCTCGGGATCCGGAGGGTCTCGGGGATAGGAGAACATCGTCTGCTCGCTCGTGTGGCTTGGTCACGGCCGGTGTTTTGGATCGCACCGCTACGAGTCATCATGGCCGAATGGGTTTGAAAGAAAACTTTTGGGGTGAGAGAGAAAATGGGTTTAGAAGGATGTCTTGGCTCTGATACCAAGATGATGTGCCGTCCGGGGTGGTCGGCGCACCGTGGGTCGGAAAATGTGCGCACAAAGGGGCTCGGGTGAGGGATGAGTGCGACGCACGGAAAAATGGCTCGGGCGAAATGTGAATTTGGGTTGCGGAAGTGTGATAGGATGGAAAGGTAGGGGAATGGAGGGAAATTTATGGAAATGGCTCGGTTAGATATGATGGTGGATCGGAGGGAAATATATGGACCGGAATCGGCATGTGGAGGGGGTTAACAGCTCGGAGATGGAAATGGGTTTTCGGGAAGGTTGAGAAGAAGGGAAAGGTCGAATAATCTGAACACTTGAGCAATCAAAGTGTTCAGATTAGTAGACCTCGGTAATGTTCGGATATGACTCACCGATCACACTCTCGAGGGTTGACGCACTAGGCCGGATGTTACTCACCGGAGGGGAAATGTTGGAAAGAGCTTCAATCGTTGGGAAAAAGGTGCTAAGTACAATTTTTATTAAAATTCTCTGTGCCCTCAAGTGAAGGCTGATACATTATTTAATGCAAAAAAATAAAAAGAGAGGGAAGGGCTTTCGGCCCTTGGATTATACGAACGCTCGAGATTAGCTCAGAAGAGATCTTCGTGGACTTTTGGAAGACCAAGGATGCTCCTCTTCTGCTGAAAACTCGATCCACTAAGGTTTTGCGCGGCTGAATTTGAAGCTTGACCGAGGGAGACTCTATGTTGACCAAGAGGTGGCATCGGGTGGGTTAACTCCGAACATGTGAAGGTTGGCTCGGGCCAAATTGGATAAGAAGTCTTTAATATGCTCTCGGTGGTCAGAATTAGGTA
The DNA here is from genome assembly GCA_003255005.1 of Begonia fuchsioides. Taxonomy (NCBI): domain Eukaryota; kingdom Viridiplantae; phylum Streptophyta; class Magnoliopsida; order Cucurbitales; family Begoniaceae; genus Begonia; species Begonia fuchsioides. The sequence goes on from QAOC01047205.1 coordinate 14,756, forward strand.
GCACGTGGTCTGGCTCCTCGGTTGGCCGACAATGGCTCGTGTGTGTGCGCAGATTCATTCAAAATGGCGACCAAGTTGACCATGTTTCGGATTTTGTGGGATTCTCTTGGGCCATTTTGAATTTAAGTCTTCAGTTGACCTTAGGTTGACTTGAGAAGAGGCGTGCGCGGCTTCATTTGAATTTAAATCATCGGATGGCCGATGATGACTCGTGGGCATGCGCGGCTCGTTCATATCGTCGACCGGGGTTGACCGTCTTCCGTGCACTTCGGGATTTGCTCGAGCCAAATTCAAACACAGCTCCCAAATGGCTTCATGACGTCTAGATACATGCGCACGCGGACCATATTTGAAAGAAAATCTTCGACGGTCGCCGAGTCTCCAGGAGCGCGCGCGGCTTGTTCAAAATGACGACCAACGTTGACCTTATCTCGGACATCATGGGATCTGCGCGGGCCATCTTGATTTCAAACCTTTGGATGAACCTAGGATGATGGAGTGAGAAGATTCATGGCCGAATCCGGACGCAGATCTTTCTGTTGCCGCCGATGGCTCGGAGGTGTGCGCGGTAATTTCAAAATGCCGACCGGGCGTTGACCTATCTCGGACAATGAGGGATCCGCGCGGGCCATTTTGAAATGCGGTTGACAGACACTCCTCCATGAATCTGGACATTCTGAACTTGGTCTCCTTTGATTGAAAATCTCGGATTTCCTGCTGGTGGTTCGGTGAAAAATCTTCAGGCGTGCGCGGGTGTATTCAAATGTTGCTTGGTTAAGCTCCTCTCTGAACATCACGGGATTTGTCTGTGTCATTTTGAAAAGGCGTTCTCTGTCCATCTTGTATTGTCTAAATGTAGACGTTGACACGGTCAATTCGGCTGCAAAACCTCGGTTGACCGTGGATGTCTTCATGTAGGCGCCGCGAGTGTCCATGCTTCGGACACCGAATAATCCACGTGTGCTAATCAAAAATTTGTCCTTTCCTTGACCAAATAATCGGGTTTCTTGAGATGTGAAGTCAAGTTGCCGATGAGATTTGGTCAAAAGGAAGACCTTGGCTTCACCGTGGCTTGACCGAAGGAGACCATGGCTTGACTATGGCGTTCCTTTGCGGGCTTTCGTGCATTCCTTCTTCTGGACACCAAGTGATCGAGAACTTGGGCCATTCTTGATCATGCTCGGAAGGTGTTTCCGAAGCCAAGTTACCTGCAAAACGAGCAACTAAGTTAGAAAACTCGTTCGGGCTCGTTGGGCTTGTTGGGGCTACGTCCATGATGAGCTCCGGTTGTACATCACGGCCATGGCGCAAAGAGCGCGCTGGGATGTGCGGCCATGGCGCGGCGCGCGCTGGGGGGTGCGGCCATGGCACCCGTGCGCTGAAGGGTGCGGCCATGGCAGTGCATGCGCGCAAGATGGTGCGGCGCGCGCGGCGCTATCTGAGGCTTCCAAATGCACTACCATGTAATGTCACCGAGCCATTCGTGTGCAAACAATATTGGAATGAGCTGAAAGTTTTTTAACACGTGCCTAGCTAAAAATGAGGATGTTTCTCAGAGTTTGGTAAGGTTTGGCAATTTCTATGATTTATCATAATTTTTTGAATGATGGAAAGTAAATAATTCACCAAAAATCGATACATCATCCAACATTTTTCAAAAATTGAGGATAGAGCCATTTGGTGCCTCTTTAACTTTGCGAAATTTCTTTGTTAAAGAAATCTCAAAATCTTGAGTTTTGAAAAAAGTGACGCTTCGGCTACATACGATGTACACTGCTGCCAGGGCCAAAGTGGCCCGAATTGCTCTTTAAGGGGAGGGGGTATGCTGAGGTATGGGCGGGTAAGGGCGCCAACGTGCATTGATGGGCAAGGAATGCGCCCAACTAACGAAAGGTTATGGAGGACACCCCCCCCACCCTTGTTTGGCGGCCATGGCCGTTCTCCGGCGACCTTGCCGGCGGCCACCAGGAAAAATGGGCAAACGTTCAATTCAGCGCCCATGGCACCGATCACCCTCGATCATCCTTTGACTTTGCTGGTACTCGATTTTCCGATAATGTTATCATCCCATGATTGTCCCAAGATGTCATTGTTCGAAATCGGTGCCGTCCATCGGAGAAGTTTAAGCTTGTGAACGGATGCCTCGGGCAGCCTTGAGCGAGCACGCCGGGGGTGATTCTGCAAAACTCGGGCAGCAATCCATGCAATACGGCATCACTGGCACCAATATCGTAGTCGTGTCCCTTGTTTATTCAGCTGTAGCCAAAGATTTGTTGCGTATTCGATAACCAGTCTTCATGCTCATTGGTCGTGTGCGATCAAAGAAGCATTTTGTTTTCTCATGTGGCCAAAGGTGGGCGTGGCTGCAGTCATGGCGGCTATGTCGCTTGCGACACACTTGATCTCTCGTTGTTCACTGCGGTTGCAGGCTGTCGACGTTCAGAGAAGTTGGTCTTCTTACAAGCAACCCAATCGACCATTGTTGCCTTTGCTTTTGACAGTCGCAGTGAGCTCGCTTGGCTAGATTGTAGAGATATGCTGTGTTTGTTGCTGGATGTCCGGCAGGAGCGTGGTTATAGCTCAACCTTGTCTTGGCTTCGTTGGAGCAAAAAGCGCGTGAGTGGTATTTTGGGCGTGTAGCTTACTAGGATCATTGCTTTGTGCAATGAACTGTTGCTCCACGTTCTTTTTTCAAGGTGGTTGCTCGAGTGGGCTTCATGTTCGTCGTGGAAAATGCGTCAATTTTTGTACGATTGACCAAAACTCGGCATGTCCTATGTCTCGTGGAGCCTTTCTGTCGGTGTCTTATTTGGATACGTGGCGAATGTCAAAGCTGGTTGCTGCACTCCGCCAAAAAAATTCGATGCTTCAGTTGTAACATCCCTTTTTTTTTAAACTTTTCATTGAAAATTCTTTTATCAAACTTATACGTATATTTCTACATACAAAGCGGAAGCTAACATTTCAAATCACACTTATAAGTAATTAAACATAAGTCACATTCTAAAAATATAAAACTTTACAAACATTACATATTTGTAATTCAAAATAACTTTTTTACAAGTTCTTTTCAAAACACGTGTATTTTGGTGAGTTTACTCCACCGGTCAAAATATCGCTTAACAACGACAAGGCTCCACGGGAGACACTCTCCTCCTCCTTCATATTGAATCCTTAGGTGATATTTCCTCAACATTCAAGTCCTCACCTACATTGCAAAGTCTAACTAATGAGCTTAAAGCTCAGTAAGTAGTGCAAATAAAACATGAATGATGTAATGAATAATATGATTTAAAACAATGCAGCTTATTTCATTTTCGTGGTGTGGATCCGGCCCCCCATATGACGACCATCCACAAAACATGATTTTTGGGTTACAACCTACCGTACAACCCCATTGGGCTCAAGGTAACATGGACCCATAGCCATTGCCGAGGACGTCTTTATTCTTCTGTATCGTAGATGTATTCATCGAATCAATAGATATATTGCGGGGATGAATATAGGCATCAAAGACCCCCATGGGAAACCTAACACCCAATCCGCCATCCCCCTATGATTCACTTATTATAATTCGTAGTTTTCATGCATAAAAATTCATTTTTGTTGTCATTCGTAGAAAACATGATGCATGATGTCCATAACATGTCACATACAATCCTATCCTTAATGCAAGACAATCTAAACTAATCCAAACAAAAGTAATATAAACATGTCAATAAAGAAATCTCACAGAAATCTTTCAATCAATCAATAGAAGGCACACAAACAATCCTCAAATGACTTGAGGTCGGTGTATTGTGCATTACACCCCAACCAGTCTGATTAATCAAAAATCATAAAAATACATAACCTTTGCAATGTAGACCTCTAATAGGCCAAACGCATGCAACACATACATACTTTGATTTCTGATGTCTTTGGTTTCAACTTGGCAATGCACACTAGAGGCTCGAGAACCAAATAAGTTTTTATACCATAAGTAACTATTTTCACTATAACTTCCAAAATTCATAATTCATCTATATTGATCCACTCCTGATAATTAAGGTGTCAAATTGTTCCTTAAAGAGTCTAGTATAACTTCTTAGAAGACACCAAATTCAGAAAACTAAAGCGTGTCGACTTATGTGGACAAAACAGAGGGCATTCACTGTTTTAACCCCAATTCGGTCGACCCAACTTATTAAGGGTCGACCCATGTTGACAAAACAAAGACGTCGCATTTTTAAATCGAGATTCGATCGACCCAAACTACAAGGGGTCGACCCAAACTCTCCCCAGTTTCCATACACTGACTTGCGGCATCCATAACTTTTTATACGTAGCTTCGAATTGCGTGATTCTAACGGCTATAAATCACTCTAAGAGTAACTCTATCTCTTATGAAGGACATAAACTCAAATTCGTGCTACAATTTTACGGAATCTCCAAAACTCTAAATTTGTTCATAATCAACTCCTTTCTTATCTCTTAGCATGAAATCACTCGTTTTTGTCCACCAATTCAAACAATACTACCATTTTATCATCACTAAACTTAGAATAACTTAAGAGGATATAAAATATTACCTTGAACTTCAGTTTCCACGAAAGCTTCAGAGTTTTCCACTTCCCTTCACTTTCTCACTCTTTTCTCTCACGATAACTCCTTTCTTTCTCAGTCTCACTCTCTCCTTGATCAATACGTGAGAACTCTGAGTAAATAGATAGGGAGAAGAGGTCGTGCTGGTAGGGAAATGGCAGACCATGCCTTCCTGTCTCCTTAATTAAATGAAAATCAACCTTTCCTTTATATCCATCATACAGATTTCCCCACGTCTTCGCTGACTTTTCAACGGCATGTATGAATGTGTCGACCACTCGTCCAATTGTGTCGACCAAAAGTTTTCCCGTGAATCATTTGTGTCGACCACTCGTCCATTGTAAATACCAAAAGAAGTTCCCGTGAATCCATTGTGTCAACTGAAAGAAGTTCCCAAGAGTGACTTGTGTCGACCGCTCGGTCCTGGGGTCGACTGAAAGTGTCCCAAGGGTTAAGTTGTGTCAACCCTTCCTCGATCCTGGGGTCGACCAAAGTATTCCAGTTGTGTCGACAACTCTTCGATCCAGGGGTCAACCGAAAGCGTTCTGGAGGGTTCTATGTGTTATATTGTGTCGACCGTGCGACGCTGTGGTCGACCGAAAGCATACTAAAGAACTATTTTGTGTTGACCCCTCTTCGATCCTGGGGTCGACCGAAAGTA
>QAOC01047205.1:22500-30000 GCA_003255005.1 Begonia fuchsioides
GCACGTCAACCCTTGCACGTAAGATTGGTGTGTCACATCCGAGTGCGGGTAAGGTCTACCAACCAGACACTTTGATTGCTCAAGTGTCCGACTTGTCGAACCATCTTAAACCAAAAGCTCTTCTAAGCCCATTTCCTTCCCCGAGCTATCATTCCCCTCCCATTGTCAGATTTCACCCTTTCGTCGATCACTCTAGCCATTCCTTTATTTCACCAAGCCATTTGCCATTTCTTTCGACCATTCCCCACCATTCCCTTCCATTTCAATCTGCCATTGCAAATCTCCCCTTCGCCCGAGCCATTTTCCCGTGCGCCGCACACACCCCCAATCCGAGCCCCGCGTGCGCGCACTAGTCTGACCCACGACGTGCCGACCTTTCCTCGTGGCACATCATCTTGGTATCAGAGAGAAGACCCATTTTCTTCACCTCCACAAAATTTTACTCACTTCTGCATCATTTCATAAATGATGACTCGCAGCGGTGCTATACACACGGGCGGCTGCGACAAAGCAACCACGAGTGAACAAACTATGTTTTCCAAACCTTGTGAACCCGAACACAACGTCCAGGAGCAACTAGAACCCATGAATCGCAGAATGAACGCCATGCTCAAGAGGTTAGATAATATGGCCGCTCAACCCCGACAACAACAAGCACCCCGACCCGGACGGAGACCCGGAGCCGGCGACCACCGAGCCAATCATATGGCTCAGATGGATCCGATGATGAGTTCCTCCCGGACCATCAATCGGATCCGAAAGAGGAATGGAAGCTTCCAAAAATAAACATTCCATCATTCAATGGAGCCTCGAACGGAGACGCATTTCTCGATTGGGTGGAAAAGGTCGATAAAATTTTTGACCTTTACAACCATTTGGAGAAGTTGAAAGTACAACTAGCCTCCTTAGAGCTCACGAACTATGCAAGCCTTTGGTGGGATAGCCTTCGAGCTCAAAGACGAAGAGACCGGGAAGAGGACATTACGGCGTGGCGGGTCATGAAGACCCACATGCAGAAACGGTTCGTACCGAGCCATTATCATCAAGAGATCTTCCTACAACTACAAAGAAGGTCCGGGCCTCAAGGGATTTGATGCGTGCTAATTTGAAATGGAAGGTCTCGATGTTGTCCTCTTCAGCTGAGAATATGAACAAACATGGATATGCGCGGCTGAATTTGAACAGAGACCATGAATGACTAGGGAAGACCTTTGGTTGACCGAGGGTGGGCGCACCCGGCTCTTTGAAAATGGCCAACCGGGGGTTGACCAAGCCTCGGGCTTTGAGGTATGTGCGCGGGCCATTTTGAAAAGCAAGATCACAAAGCTCTTGGGTTGACCGAGTGAAGGTGCGCGCTCGGGCAATTTTGAACGTTGGTCCATTATGCTCGTGGGCGTGTGCAAGCTCTTTCGAATGGTCAACTGGGGGTTGACCAGCTCCGGGCTTTGACGGATTGGCATGGGTCAATTTGAAAAAGAGACTCCAGACGCTCCTCGGTTGACCTGGAGAAAGTGTGTGATCAACTAATTTGAATGAAGATCCGCCGTTGGTCATGGGCGCGTGCTAGCTCGTTCAAATCGGCGACCTTGGGTTGACCGAGCTCCGGACACCGGGGATTGGCGCTGGTTAATTTGAAACGGAGACTTCAGACATCCTTAGTTGGCCAAATGACGTGCACGTGGTCAGTTTGAATGAAGGCCTGTTGGGCTCATGGGGCACGCGGACTCGTTCCAAATATCATCCTCGGGTTGATCATGCTTCAGACACTGGGAAAATTGGCTCGGCCAATTTCAATCGTGACCTTCTCTTGACCCAATAATCTGATTACTCTGATAATTAAGTTAAGGTGTCAATATAATCCGGCCGAAGACTCATGGTTGACCGAAGATCTTCATTAGTTGACGGAGGTCTTCAATATTGCACTTCCACACATAGCCGAATTCTCCCTCCTCCTCTTTGGGTCTGCTTTCCTTCATTCTCCAACAATTATTTGTCAAAAAAATAAATAAAAACAAATGTGACCGAAAGTTGGCCCAAGATGGCCAAAGGACCGTTCATCATGGATGAGCACTCAATTTGTGGGAATTGGATCGATCGTTCTTCTATGTTAGTCACTTATTCCATTGGGCCAAAATCCTAGAAGATTTTGGCAAGGCCGACGACCGGTCCTTTGCTGGTCGTCGGGTGATGGTCGTGGGAGTGGGCACCAGGCGTGTCGTGGTTGGGAGCGCCGAACGTTTCTTGGTCGGGTGCGCTGGGCACGTCATGGACGGGAGCGCTTGAACACCAATTGAGCACCACCTTTGGTCGCTCTTGATCAGCCTCGGTAGGTGTTTCTGAGGCTAAGTTTCCTGCAAAATGAGCAACTAGGTTAGTGAAATTCTCTATGCTCATCGGGGCTTGATCGGTGGCGTCGTCTAGTAGCACATCATCCTCCCGGGGTACTTGAGGATTTGCCCTCAAATCTATCCCTCCCCCGTTTCTTTCTTCATCATTCTCCTCGTCTAAATAAGGAGACAAATCTTGGACATTGACGGTGCTTTTCAAGCCATATTCGCCTGGGAGTTCGAGCTTGTAGGCATTTGGGTTGATTCTCTCAACCACTCATAAGGGTCCCTCGGCTCTCGGTAGTAATTTAGCGTGCTTATGCTTTAGATACCAAAGCTTTAGCCAAAGAAGATCTCCTACTTGGAAAATCTTCTCTTTTCGGCCTCGGTTTGCCGCTGTGGCATACTTCTTGTTTTTCTTCTCGATGGTCCTCTTGATTTTCTCGTGTAATTGTCTGACGATTTCGGCCTTGTCGTGGCCGTCGGGGTTGGTGATCTCTTTGTTCGGGAGGGCAGTAAGTCCATTGGTGTCATCAGATTAAATCCATATGCAGCTTCAAAAGGTGTCATGCTTGTGGTGTTGTGTCGGCATCGATTGTATGCGAACTCGATAAACGGTAATTTGGTGTCCCATGCCGTGATGGTCTTGTCCACTACGCTTCGGAGGAGTGCGCCGAGTGATCAGTTGACCACTTCTGTTTGGCCGTCGGTTTGTGGATGGAATGTCGTGCCAAATAATAATTTTGTTTTGAGTCGTGCCCATAAGGTCCTCCAAAATGTGCTGAGGAACTTCGAGTCTCGGTCGGACACGATTGAGTGTGGTATCCCGTGTAGCCGGACCACCTCCTTGAAAAAGAGGTCGACAATGACCGAGGCCTCGGCTGTCTTGGCACATGTTACAAAGTGTGCCATCTTTGAAAATCGGTCGACTACCAACATAATTGCATCATTGCCTCGGTTGGTTCACGGTAGCCCGAGCACAAAATCCATGTTAAGTGCTTGCCATGGATGGTGAGCCACCGGTAGCGGCTAGTATAATCCTTGAGCCAAGGTTTGGTTTTTGGCCTTTTTGCATACCGTGCCCCTTTCCACAAAATGGTGCACGTCTCGAAATAGATGGGGCCAATAAAAATGCTCCTTTAGCATTTCCCACGTCTTCTTCTCGCCAAAGTGTCCCGCAAGACCGCCGTCGTGTGCCTCGGTAATGAGAGACTCACGGATGCTTCCTCTCGGGATGCATATCCATCCTCCATGCATAAGGTAGCCATTGGTCACATGGTAACCCGATAACTCTCCTTTGGAAGTGGCTTCAAATCGTTGGCTAAAATTGGGGTCCTCTTTGTAAGCTCATTTCATCCAATCAAGTCCGAAAAATTTCACCCGAAACTCGGTGAATAAAATGCTTCGCCTTGATAACGCATTGGCCACCACATTTGTGTCACCCTTTTTGTACTTGATTATATACGGATATTTCTCCAAAAATTCAATCCACTTCGCATGTCTTCGGTTGAGCTTGCCTTGACCCTTAACAAACTTAAGGGCTTGGTGGTCCGTGTGGATGATAAACTCTCTCGGTAACAAGTAATGTTGCCAAACTCCAATAGCTCGAATGAGTGAGTAAAGCTCCTTGTCATAGGATGAATAATTAAGTATCGCGCCTTTGAGCTTCTAACTAAAATAAGCAATTGGCCGGCCTTCCTGCATCAAGACCGCACCAATGCCCGTACCTGAGGCGTCGCACTCTACCTCGAACACCTTAGTAAAATCCAGAAGGGTAAGTACCGGGGCTTCGCAAAGTCGAGCCTTGATGTGGTCAAAGCTATTTTGACAAAGCTTTGACCAATCAAACTCCTTTCCCTTTTTGTTCGGCTCAGTCAAGGGGGCCACTATGGTGCTAAAACCTTTGATGAATCGCCGGTAGAAGTTAGCGAAACCGTGGAAACTTCTTACATCCGAGACGCTCCTCAGCATTGGCCAATCTCGGATGGCTTTGATTTTCTCGCCATCAACTTCCACGTAGCCTTCGAATAAGATAAAACCGAGGAAATAGATGCGCCGCTGGACAAAGGCGCACTTCTTTCGGTTGCCAAATAGTCGTGCCCATCGTAATGTGATAAAGAGCTGCTCCAAATGGTCTAGGTGCCTCGGCAAGTTCGTGCTGTAGACAAGAATATCATCTAAATATATGATGATAAACTTGCCTAAATATTCTCGGAGGACATGGTTCATGAGACGCATGAACGTACTCGGGGCATTGGTCAGCCCAAAGGGCATTATGAGCCACTCAAATAACCCGTAGGGTGTCTTGAAGGCTGTCTTCAACTCGTCGTCTTCACGCATCCGGATTTTGTGGTATCTGCTCTTGAGAGCCACTCTTGAGAAAAATTTAGCTCTGCTAAGCTCATCCAACAAATCATCAAGTCGGAGCATTGGAAATCTGTATTTGATTGTAATGTCGTTGATTGCTCGGCTATCCATGCACATGCGATGGCTTCCATCCTTCTTTGGCACTAGGAGTGTCAGGACCGTACATGGGCTCAACGACTCCCGTATGTAACCGTTGGTAAGCAAGTCTTGCACTTGTTGTTGTAATTCCTTGCTTTCCTCTGGATTGAGTCGATTCGGTAATGTGGCTCCCGGTTAGAGGTCAATGTGATGCTCGATCCCTCGGAAAGGTGGTAATCCGTCGGGAAGCTCCCCCGGGAACACGTCTTTGAATTGTTCAAGAAGTGGTCGAACAATTTCTAGAACTTGAACTTCGTTCGTATTATCATGCTCTCGGTGAAGGAGCATAACAATGGGGCCACCTTGGTCGATGGTGCATTCCAATCCCTTTTGGTCCATAAATAGTGCCATTTTGGCCGTGGCTTCTTTCTTATCGGCCTCCTCCTTGGCTACTTGTTCTAGTGACATTGGAGCTAGAACGATGTTGCGCCTATTCATTTTGAATGAATACTTGTTCGTGAAGCCGTTATGTATTACATTGGAGCACCACGTCACAAAGGACCGTGTCCTTGTAGTTGCTGATCGTGAACTCAACCCGGGTTTGTTTGATAACCCGTATGTCTTCCCAATTGGTAAGCCACCTTAGTTTGTATGGCGCCAGGTGTTTGGTGGTGGGTAGCGCCAACTTTTCAACTAACTCCTTGGAACCTACGTTGGTGCAGCTTCCACCATCAATAATCAAGGAACAAACCTTTTCCTTGATTAAGCAACGGCTGTGAAAAAGATTTTCACGTTGGTAGTCTTCTTGATGATGTTGAGTCGATAGGACTCATCGGATCATCATGAGCCTTGGTCCCTCTTGGGTACTAGGCTCGGCGGGCATGGGTCACCCGCTTGTGCTGGCTTGGTCGCGGATGACCGTGTGAATGGTACCGCTGCAAGTCTTCATGATAATAATGGTGCAGAAGTGAGTAAAAATTAGTGGGGATAAAGAAAAATTGGTCTTGGCTCTGATTGCGGGTGTGTTCGGCGTGGGTCGGACTAGTGAGCGCACGCGGGGCTCGGATTGCAGGTGTGTACAACGCACAAAAAAATGGCTTGGGCGAAGGGGAGATTTGGAACGGGAGATTGAAATGGAAAAGAAATGGTGGGGAATGGTCGAAAGAAATGACAAATGGCTTGGTGAAATAAAGGAATGGCTCGAGTGATCGACAAAAGGGTGAAATCGGACAATGGGAGGGGAGTGATAGCCTGGGGAAGGAAATGGGCTCGGAAGAGCTTTTGGTTTAAGATGGTTGGACAATCAAAGTGTCTGGTTGGTAGACCTTACCCGCACTCGGATGGGACACACCGATCGTACGTGCAAGGGTTGACGTGCTTGGCTGGATGTGACTCACCAGAGAAGTGGACGTCGAAAAGAGCTTCAACTTGTTAGGAAGAAGGTGCGTAGCACAATTTATATTAAAATTCTCTCTGCCTTTCAAGTGGAAGGCCGATACACTTAAATAACAATTAAACTAAAAAGGAGAAGGAAATAGTTTAAGCCCTTCGATTCGATGGACGTCTTGGATAAACTGGGAAGGATCTTCCTTGACTTTGGTGAGACCAAATACGCTCCTCTTCAGCTGATGGTTCAAACGAATATGGATATGTTCGGCTGAATTTGAATGGAGACCGTGGTTGACCGGAGAAGACCTTCACTTGACCAAGGGAGTGCGCGCGCGGCTCTTTCAAAATGATGATCGGGGTTTGACCAAGCTCTGGGCCTCAAGGGATATGATGCGTGCTAATTTGAAATGGAAGGTCCCGATGCTCTCCTCTTCAGCTGGGAATCCGAACAAACATGGATATGCGCAGCTGAATTTGAACGGAGACCGTAAATGACCGGGGTAGACCTTCGGTTGACCAAGGGTGGGCGCGCGCGGCTCTTTCAAAATGGCCGACTGGGGGTAGACCAAGCTCCGAGCTTTGAAGAATGTACGCGGACCATTTTGAAAAGGAAGATCCTAAAGCTCTTGGGTTGACCGAGTGAAGGTGCGCGCTCAGACAATTTTGAACATTGGTCCATTATGCTCGTGGGCGCGCGCAGGCTCTTTTGAATGGTCGACCGGGGGTTGACCGGCTCCGGGCTTTGAGGGATTGGCGTGGACCAATTTGAAAAGGAGATTCCAGACGCTTCTCGGTTGACTTGGAGAAAGTGTGCGCTCAGCTAATTTGAATGAAGATCTGCCGTTGGTCATGGGCGCGTGCTGGCTCGTTCAAATCGGCGACCTTGGGTTGACCGAACTCCGGACACCGGGGGATTGGCGCTGGCTAATTTGAAATGGAGACTTTAGGCATCCTTAGTTGGCCAAATGTTGACGTGCGTGCGGTCAGTTTGAATGAAGGCCTGTTGGGCTCATGGGTGCGCACGGGCTCGTTCCAAATATCGTCCTTGGGTTGATCATGCTTCGGACACTGGGAAAATTAGCTCGGCCAATTTGAATCGTGACCTTATCTTGACCCAATAATTTGATTACTCAGATAATTAAGTTAAGGGGTCGATATAATCCGGCCTAAGACTCATGGTTGACCCAAGCTCTTCATTAATTGACCGAGGTCTTCAATATTGCGCTTCCACACTTAGCCGAATTCTCCCTCCTCCTATTTGGGTATGCTTTCCTTCCTTCTCCAACAATTATTTGTCAAAAAAATAAATAAATAAAATATGACCGAAAGTTTGCCCAAG
>QAOC01047205.1:35000-47831 GCA_003255005.1 Begonia fuchsioides
GCATCGGGGGCGTAACGCCCTCGACCTATTCTCAAACTTTAAATAGGTAGGACGGTGTGGCTGCTTTGCTGAGCCGTGCCACAGAATCGAGAGCTCCAAGTGGGCCATTTTTGGTAAGCATAACTGGCGATGCGGGATGAACCGAAAGCCGGGTTACGGTGCGCAACTGCGCGCTAACCTAGAACCCACAAAGGGTGTTTGTCGATTAAGACAGCAGGACGGTGGTCATGGAAGTCGAAATCCGCTAAGGAGTGTGAAACAACTCACCTACCGAATCAACTAGCCCCAAAAATGGATGGCGCTGAAGCGCGCGACCTATACCCAGCCTTCGGGGCAAGTACTAAGCCCTGATGAGTAGGAGGGCGCGGCGGTCGCTGTAAAACCTGGGGTGCGAGCCCGGGCGGATCCACCATCAGTGCAGATCTTTGTGGCAGTAGCAAATATTCAAATGAGAACTTTGAAGGCTGACGAGAGGAAAGGTTCCATGTAAACAACACTTCCAAATGGTTTAGTCAATCCTAAGAGACAGGGCAATACCGTCTGACAGCGCCCACTGTTCCAGCATCGAAAGGGAATCGAGTTAAAATTCCTGAATCGGGACGTGACGACTAACGACAATGTTAGGGAGTCCGGAGACGTCGTCGGGGACCTCGAGAGGAGTTATCTTTTCTGTTTAACAGCCTGCCCACCCTAGAAATGGCTCAGCCGAAGGTAGGGTTCAGCGGCTGGAAGAGCACCGCACATCGCACGGTGTCTGGTCTGTCCTCGACGGCCCTTGAAAATTTGGAGGACCGAGTGCCTCCCACTCCCGGTCGTACTCATAACCGCATCAGGTCTCCAAGGTGAACAACCTCTGGTCGATGGAACAATGAAGGCAAGGGAAGTCGGCAAAATGGATCTGTAACCTCGGGGAAAGGATTTTCTCTGAGGGCTGGGCACGAGAGTCCCCGTCCTGAATCCGTCGGCTGTCGATGGACTGCTCAAGCTGCTCTCTCGGCGAGACCGGGTCGTCGCGTGCCAGACGGGCCTTCGGGGCCTTCCCCGGGAATTAAACAGTTGACTCAAAACTGGTACGGACAAGGGGAATCCGACTGTTTAATTAAAACAAAGCCTTGCGATGGTCCTTGCGGATGCTCACACAATGTGATTTCTGCCCAGTGCTCTGAATGTCAAAGTGAAGAAATTCAACCAAACGCGGGTAAATAACGGGAGTAACTATGACTCTCTTAAGGTAGCCAAATGGCTTGTCATCTAATTAGTGATGCGCATGAATGGATTAACGAGATTCCCACTGTCCCTGTCTACTATGCAGCAAAACCACAACCAAGGGAACGAGCTTGGCAGAATTAGCGGGGAAGGATGACCTGTTGAGCATGACTATAATCCGACTATGTGAAATGACTTGAGAGATGTAGGATAAGTGGGAGCCGAAAATGGAAAAAGTAAAATACGACTACTTTTAACGTTATTTTACTTATTACGTGAATCAAAAATGGCGTAACGCCCCTCTTTTTGGACCCAAGGCCCGCCTCGGCGGGTCGATCCAGGCAGAAGACATTGTCAGGTGGTGAGTTTTGCTGGGGCGGCACATCTGTTAAAAGATAATGCAAGTGTCCTAAGATGAGCTCAACGAGAACATAAATCTCATGTGGAAAAAAAGGGTAAAAGCTCGTTTGATTCTGATTTCTAGTACGAATACGAACCGTGAAAGTGTGGCCTATCGATTCTTTAGACCTTTGAAATTTGAAGCTAGAGGTGTCAGAAAAGTTACCACAGGGATAACTGGCTTGTGGCAGCCAAGCTGTAACAACCCTAATTTATTTTTAGAATTTGTGACTTTAAGATAAAAGTGTTTAAGATTTATTTTTTTTTATGAATGTTGGCTAAATATTAAAGTATTAAGGTATTATGGATATTAGTAATTTAGTAGGTTGAAGGTGGTGACGAAAATAATGTGTGAGGGGTATATGGGGTGATGCCATTCGGAAATGTTGGAAAAATTTTAGCAAGCGGTCGACACCTTGGCAACCGGTCGACCGCTATGGACAGGCGGTCGACACCTTGTTGAATAGCGGTCGACACCTTCCCCGATTTCAGTTGAAAATGTCAGCCAAAACGTGGAGAATCCTGATGGGTGGACATGAGAGAAACATTGATTTTTGTTTAATTAAGGAGATAAGAAGGCATGATCTACCATTTCCCTTCCAGCACAATTTCTTCTCCCTATTTCTCTCTGAGTTCTCATGTCTTGACAAGGGAGAGTGAGATTGAGAAAGAAAAGAGGCTTTGTGAGAGAAAAGAGTGAGAAAGTGAGTTATCTCAAGAGAGGTGAAGTGGAAAACTCTTAAGGCTTTCGTGGAGACTGGAGTTCAAGGTATTTTTCTATCCTTTAAAGTTCTCGTCGGTCTAGTGATGATAAATGATGGTATTGTTTAGATTTGGTGGATAAAAACGAATGATTTCATGCCAAGAAATGTGAAATCAGTTGATTATGTTCAAAGTTAGGGTTTTGGAATTTCGGTCGATATGTGTTACAAATTAGGGTTTGTTTCCTTCATAAGAGTTTTAGAGTGATCTATAGCCGTTTGAATCACTCAATTCAGAGCTATGTACACAAAGTTATAGGTGCCAAAAGTTAGTAGACGGAAATTGAGAGAGGAATTCGGACGACCGTTTTGTATGGTAGGTCTGTAAGTTAGGTGTTCTTGATTTTCTGCTCTCGGTTTTTGAGCATCGGTCGACACCTTGTCAACCGGTCGACCTGTTACTTCATGTTAAGTTAGTTTTCTGAATTTGGTGTCTTCTAAGAAGTTATAGTAGAGTCTTTATGGAACAATTTGAAACCTTGATAATTGCAAATGGATCATTATCAAGGAAGTTATAGTTGTTTGAAGTTGGGATAAAAGTTATGACTTTATGCAATAAAACAGGTTATGTTACCCAATTTTTAATCCTTGAATGATCTATATGTTTAGGTCATTAATTGGACTAAGAAGGGACTCAAGTGGCGCTGAGCTCGCTTGGCTAGATGGTAGAGATATGTTGTGTTTGTTGTTGGATGTCTGCCAGGCGCGTGGTTGTAGCTCGACCTTGTCTTGGCTTTATTGGAGAAAAAAGCGCGTGAGTGGTATTTTGGGTGTGTAGCTTACTAGGATCATTGCTTTGTGCAATGAACTATTGCTCCACGTTCTTTATCAAGGTGTTTAATCAAGTGGGCTTTATGTTCGTCGTGGCAAATGTGTCGGTTTCTTTACGATTGACCGAAACTCGGCATGTCCTATGTCTCGTGGAGCCTTTCATTCGGTGTCTTATTTGGATACGCGGCAATCGTCAAAGCTGGTTGCTGCACCCCGCTAGGAAAATTTGATGCTTCAGTTCTTGCTGTTGCTTTTGATTGTCTTTGGCGGTGTGCATGTGTTTGTTGGTCGTTGCCTCAGATGTAGAAAATGAACGTATTAGTTGTCGGCCTCTTCGATTGGAGAGTGTTGAGAGCTTTACCCAAGTTGGCACTAACAATGACTGCGATTGCTTTCCTTGCGCGTTGACGTTGCCCTGGCGGCTCAACCGAGGATGCGATCCAAACGCATAGAAGGAATGCTACCTGGTTGATCCTGCTAGTACTCATATGCTTGTTTCAAAGATTAAGCCATGCATGTGTAAGTATGAACTAATTCAAACTGTGAAACTGCGAATGTCTCATTAAATCAGTTATAGTTTGTTTAATGGTACTTGCTACTCGGATAACCGTAGTAATTCTAGAGCTAATACGTGCAACAAACCCCGACTTCTGGAAGGGACGCATTTATTAGATAAAAGGTCGACACAGACCTAGTTCGTTGCTCTGATGATTCATGATAACTTGACGGATCGCACGGCCTTTGTGCTTGCGACGCATCATTCAAATTTCTGCCCTATCAACTTTCGATAGTAGGATAGTGGCCTACTATGGTGGTGACGGGTGACAGAGAATTAGGGTTTGATTCCAGAGAGGGAGCCTGAGAAACGGCTACCACATCCAAGAAAGGCAGCAAGCGCGCAAATTACCCAATCCTGACATGGGGAGGTAGTGACAATAAATAACAATAACGGGCTCTTCGAGTCTTGTAATTGGAATAAGTACAATCTAAATCCCTTAACACGGATCCATTGGAGGGCAAAGTCTGGTGCTAGCAGCCACGGTAATTCCTGCTCAAATAGTGTATATTTAAGTTGTTGCAGTTAAAAAGCTCGTAGTTGGATCTTGGGATATGTATGTCCGTCTGCCTTATGGTGTGCACTGTCAGTCGCGTCCTTTCTACCGGTGATGCATTCCTGGCCTTAATTGGCCGGGTCGTTCCTCCAGCGCTGTTACTTTGAAGAACTTAGAGTGCTCAAAGCAAGCATTTGCTCTGTATACATTAGCATGGGATAATGTCATAGGATTTCGATCTTATTCTGTTGGCCTTCGGGATCGGAGTAATGATCAACAGGGACAGTCGGGGTCATTCGTATTTCATAGTCAGAGGTGAAATTCTTGGATTTATGAAAGACAAACAGTTGTGAAAGCATTTGCCAAGGATTTTTTCACTAATCAAGAACGAAAGTTGGGGGCTCGAAGACGATCAGATACCGTCCTAGTCTCCACCATATACGATGCCGACTAGGGATCGGCGAATGTTGCTTATAGGACATCGTCGGCACCTTTCTGAGAAATCAAAGTCTTTGGGTTATGGGGGGAGTATGGTCACAAGGCTGAAACTTAAAGAATTGATGAAAGGGAACCGCTAGGAGTGGAGCCTACGGCTTAATTTGAGTCAACACGGGGAAACTTACCAGGTCCAGACATAGGAAGGATTGACAGACTGAGAGCTCTTTCTTTTTTTGATAAGTATGTTTAAATAAAGAAAAAGCTTTACAAAAGGACGGGATCGATTGCGGCCAGGGGGCAGACCTATGCTTTGACGGGCCAGCCCAACCGCGATAACCGAGTGCATGCTGGACCTATCGGTACCGGGGGTACAAGATACTTTGGCCGATTAAGCTACAAAAGATTCCAAATTCTCCGCAAATGCTGGGAAAATTTTGAACAGGATCTTAGAAACTTTCCTCTCGATGGATGCTGCAAGCTGTGTCGGTTGCTGGAAAGTCTTGTCAAAACACCTTGCATTGCGCGCTAACCAAAGATGGTAGGTTGTGCAGGCCATGGTGGTTTTGTAGATGTTGCCGGAGAAAAGGGCCCTTCGGCCGGATTTGGTCGTCCATTTGAGAGCAGTGGCAATGGTAGTTAGCCGCCGGTGAATATTGATTCTTTGTTTGACGATGGACCATACTTCGGATGAGAAGTTGCATTCAAAGAAAATGTGCTTGGATGATTCCGGGTGCTGCCCGCATAAAGCACACATGCCGTCCGTATCTAGAAAAGACAACTTGTCTTTTGTGGGGAGTCTGTCATGAAATGCTAGCCATAATGGGATGATGAGCTTGGGAACATGGTTATGTTTCCAAATGGCTCTGAAGCCGGGATTGGAGGGGGCAGTTGGCCTGAAGTAGTTGTAAATTTCAGACGACTTCATTTTTATGGCCCACAAGGCCAGCTGCTGCTCAGCTTTTTGTTCGGATCCGGCCTTTTCGAGGACGGATCTGATGCTGAGGATCTTTTTGATGAGCGGGGATCCACGGTATTCCGCTGACCAGGCCCAAAATGAAGTGGTGGATCCATCGAATCCACAGGCTGTCCTTTTTCTGGTGGATGCCCCATAGGATTTTGGTCAAAAGGGTCGAATTCCACAAGTCAAGGTCTTTGAGACCAAGGCCGCCCTCATCTTTGGGTAGGCAGCATGTCGGCCAAGAGACATTGGCATATGATTTTCCCCAAAGGAAAGAACTGCATAGCTTAATTAGCTTGGCACGGACCGCGGCTAGTAACGCAAAAAATGGAAAGCCAAAAGCACTCGACCCCCTTAAAAATCGATTTGATGAGCTCGATTCTTCCGGCTACTGAAAGACTTTTGACATTCCAAATATTGAGATATAGACAAATTTTTTCGAGGAGCGGGTCATATTCAAGGACTCCCAGCCTCTTAGGGCCAAGCGGTATGCCGAGGAATCTGGTCGGGAATGTCCCTTCTGCCATATTTGCTGCCAATTTAATATTTTCTAGATCTTGGGTGGGGATCCCAGCAGCAAAAAAAGAGGACTTGCTAGAGTTCATGTTTAGGCCTGAAGAGGCACTGAACTCAGATAAGCACTCAAGTATGCTTTTGATAGAGATGAGGTCTCCTCGGACTAGGAGGATCAAGTCATCTGCATATGCGAGGTGCGTGAGTGCGAGTGGTTGGCACATCTGGTGATGATTGTACCCTGATGATGGGAACTGAGCTCGGATAAGCCTTGAAAGGTATTCCAGCGCCACGAAGAAGATGTATGGCGAGAGCGGATCACCTTGTCTGATGCCTTTGGTGCCTTTAAAGAACCCATGCAGGTGGCCATTGATGGCGACCGAGTAGGATGTTGTGGAAATACATTCCATCATCCAATTGATAAAAGTGGCCAGGAATCCTAGTGCAGCAAGCATCTCTTTGACAGTGTCCCAGCTGACCGAGTCAAAGGCTTTGCGGAGGTCTACTTTAATAAAGCATCTCAGAGAGGTTTTTTTGGTGTTATATTTACTTATAAGCTCCTACATCAGGTGGATGTTGTCGCTCATCGATCGACCCTTGATGAATGTCGATTGGGCTTGGTCGATCATGGAAGAAGGGCGGCCGAGATTCTTGTTGCAAGGATTTTGGATATGATTTTGTAAATGGTATTGCAGCATGAAATGGGCCGATAGTC
Organism: Begonia fuchsioides; assembly: GCA_003255005.1. NCBI lineage: Eukaryota > Viridiplantae > Streptophyta > Magnoliopsida > Cucurbitales > Begoniaceae > Begonia > Begonia fuchsioides. The sequence continues at coordinate 41,814 of QAOC01047205.1, forward strand.
TGTAGTCTTTGAAGCATGTGATGATTTTGGGATGAGAGCGATGGAAGCATGGTTCCACTGCTTGATTATGCGTCCCGAATCAAAAAACTCCATGACGACCTTAGAAAAGTCCCGGCCGACGATGTGTTGGCTTTAAAAGTGTTTTTAAAGCAATCAATTATTTTTTATGATAACTATGTAAGATAAATATGAAAAATAAATTAAACTACTTTACAATGTTTAAATTAGACTTAACCATTCATGTGAAATACCCTCTTTGAATGGTACAATTAAAGTCTAACAATTTGTTTAAGTGCTGCAGAAATTTCAAGTATATGCAGTGTTTTGTGTCGACCCATAAAACCTTGTGTCGACCCTTGTAAAATTCAGAAGCTTAACCATACATACTTTGTGTCGACCCCTGTTTAAAATAGAGGCCGAGTCTTTCATTCCTTGTGTCGACCAGAAAATCAGCCCAACGTACAAAATGTGTCGACCCAACTAAATTAGTTATGTCGACCTTTACGTTCAAATTGTGTCGACTAAAAAAAAAGGAAGTGCAGCGTGCAAATCGTGTCGACCCATCCAAACCGTCTGTGTCGACCCTAGAAAAGACATTGTGTCGACCTTACCATATTCAATGCATCGACCCCTCAAAGATCAGCCACTCGTCCGTTCAAGACAAAAGTGTCGACCCACTTCAGTTATGTCGACTGCTCTAAGAACAGAAAGATTTGAAGTGTCGGAAAAACAATGCTTGTGTCGACCGCTGAACATTTGTGTCGACCCCAAAGATTCCAAAGAAGAATTTATGTTGACCGCACAAAATTTATGTCGACCGATCTTACCAACGGCTATATCTTTGCTGTGTCTAACGGATAGTGCATGTGTCGACCCCAACAGCGTGTGTCGACCCAATTTGGCAGCAAACTATAAAAGGATGAAGCAAGCTCATCTTGAGTAGCGATATTTTTTAGAGAGAAAAACACGCCCAAACTCAGCGATTTTTTTCAAGAAAATTTAAGAGCCAATTTTTTGAGAGATAAAAACACGCCCAAACTCTGCCAAATTTATGTTCAAATATCTCTCTTACTGTCTCATCCTTGTATTCATCTTAGATCATCATTCTTGTGATCAAGAGAGTTAGTTTAGAAACCACAAACTTCTTAAACATTCTTGTTGACAAATTCATGTAAAGGGGTGAAACCTCTGATAAAGAAGAGTCAACTTGTAGAGGTGTGATTGAGACCCATAAGATCAATCAAGTGAAGGATCTTTAAGGAGAAACCTTGAAGCGCGGATGTAGGCAGGTGTTGGCAGAACCGCGAGAACAAATCGGTGTTAATATCTCTCTCTCTTAACTTTTATAATTGTTGATTGTGCTTGCATTTTAAATTGATAACTAAATCAAGAAGAGATAATTGTTAAATCCTTGAACTTACAAAAATTTGTTATTAACCTAATTTGAGGAACTTATAAGAGACATAGATTCTTTATCTCTAGAAGAAAATGAAAAAGATTTTCTTGTGGTTACCCCCTCTGAAAGTCCTCTAAACAATCTAGAAGAAGGTACAAATGGTGACCTTATTAGAGAACTTCCTAAGGAATGGAGATACTCTAAAGACCATCCATTAGAAGATGTGGTTGGTGATCCTTCATTGGGCAACAAAACTAGAGCTTCCCTTGGGAACTTGTGTGCTATTGAAGCATTTATTTCTCAAGTCGAGCCTAAGAAATTTGATGAGGCCATATTGGATGAAAATTGGATAATGGCCATGCAATAGGAACTAAATCAATTTGAGAGAAACCAAGTATGGGAGTTAGTTCCTAGGCCTAAAGATCACACCAACATTGGAACTAAATGGTTATTCAAGAATAAACTAGATGAACATGGTGTTGTCATTAAAAACAAGGCAAGATTAGTTGCGAAATGATAAAATCAAGAAGAGGGGATAGATTTTGAAAAAACCTTTGCACTAGTAGCACGAATGGAGTCAATTCGCATGCTACTTGCCTATGGGTGCCAAAAAAATTTCACTCTATTTCAAATAGACACTAAGAGTGCCTTCCTAAATTGTTATATAATGGAAGAAGTATATGTGGAGCAACCTATGGGATTTGAAGCCTTTGACAATGCAGACCACGTTTATAAGCTTCATAAAGCTCTTTATGGTCTTAAGCAAGCTCCTCGTGCTTGGTATGATAGGTTGAAGAACTTTCTTTTGAAAAGAGAGTTCAAAATGGGAAAAATTGATTCAACCCTCTTCACTAAACATGATGGTGATGATTTGCTCCTTGTCCAGATTTATGTGGACGATATCATCTTTGGAGCCTCAAACAAAAAGCTTTACGATAGCTTTGCCTCTCTCATGCAAGATGAATTTGAAATGAGCATGATGGGAGAGCTTAAATTCTTTTTAGGACTCCAAATTAGACAATCCTTAGATAGAACATTCATTTGTCAAGAAAAATCCGTCAAAGAATTGCTTAAGAGATTCAGATTGGACTCTTGCAAATCCTCTAGAACTCTCATGAGTACCACAACAAAATTGGACAAAGATGAAAATCGTCAAGATGTGGACATTAAGAAATATCGGGGTATGATTGGATCACTTCTATATTTAACCGCTAGTCATCCAGATATTCTTTTTAGTGTATGTCTTTGTGCTAGATTTCAAGCGGCACCTAAAGAATCCCATTTAAAAGCTGTCAAAAGGATTTTCACATACTTGAGTGGAACATCAAATTTAGGATTATGATATCCCAAGGGAACCTCGCTTAACTTAATTAGATATACAGATTCGGATTATGCCGGGAGCCTTGTGGATGGAAAGAGCACTAGTGGCTCTTCTCAATTTCTAGGAGGATCATTAGTTTCATGGTTTTCTAAGAAACAAAACTCCGTAGCACTTTCAACTGCCGAAAGTGAGTATACCGCAGCCAGAAGTTGTTGTGCACAAATGCTTTAGATGAAGCATACCTTAGAAGACTACAATCTCTCATTCTCTAAGATTCCTATCATGTGTGACAACACTAGCTCAATAAATATCAACAAAAATTCTATCCTTCATTCTAGAACCAAGCATATAGAAATAAGATATTATTTTATCAAAGATCACGTCCAAAAAAGGGATATTATATTGGAATTTGTCAAGTCAAGTGATATATTAGCAGACCTATTTACTAAGCCCTTGGATGAAAAGACATTCAATGGAATTAGAATTCGGTTAGGGGTAATTCGGGTTAATGATGTTTAGAAACATCATTTTTCGATACTGCCCTCAATTGGTTGACACAATCGTGAATTGGTCAACCGATATCGTCATTTTTTTTAAACCCTTCCCGCGGATGTTTTTTCAGACTCTCACACTCAATCTCGCAATTTTCCTTTCTCCGACGACCAGATTCTGAATCCCTCAACCTATCTTCGAGATCTAAAATGGCTTCCACTTCTCAACTCCCAACCAAAAGGAAGCGAACCTCCAAATAAAAATCCGACAACCCAGCCTCTCCTCCGGAGATTGACAAAAGGCTATTTTGCAATGAAGCTGGTCAAGAGAGGTATTCCAAATTGTTTCAATCAAAACCTCTCATTTTAAGTAGGATATATGAGCAGGATTCTATTACTGGAATAGATATCCAAGAAGGCTGTAAGTTTCTAGGAATTTCAAAACTATTACCCTTCTATGGTCCTTTTTCTGAAAAGGCTGTGAGATTATTCTATGCCAATTTGTATTACACTCAGAATCCGCTCATCCTTAAGAGCTACGTATTTGGAAAGAAGATACAATTAATGAGTTATCAACTGAATATTATACTGAATTGTACATCTGATGAAAAGACTGATACATACTATGAGCAACACTTCAAGCCTAAGATCATGAAGGATGAAGAGTATTGGCCTTTCCTTAGACAAATTGGGAAGGATCCTTATTCAGTGCCTTATCGGCCTAAGGCAAGTGATCTTAATATTTTGGCTCGCTTAGTCCATCACATTCTGACATATAATATATTACCCAAGCACGGCCACAGAGACTACTTCAGCAACATGGAGCTGTATGTACTTTTCATGTTCTTTAGGAGACATCGCATAGACATAGGATACATTATCATGCGACGGATAATGGATGTCATAGATAAGGAATCCAAGTCCTTGCCCTTCCACCTCTAAATAATGAAAATTACTACTCCTGTCATTGCTACAATACCGTTATCCTCTCCTGGCACAGTTGTGCTACCTACTCCATCTATAATTGGGCCTCCATCTGCTGCAAGCACCATTGTACTTGACTCTCCCACCTCTTCACCAGCTGTAGAGTAGAATAGGGAAGCTCCTTTTTTGTCTTAGGATAACTTTTAACTTTTTGATTATCTCCTCTTTTGTATAAACAATGTTATTTTACTCGTATTGAATATTCTATATATTTATGTTTATTCTTTTTGATAATGTCAATGAGGGAGAAAATGATGCTAATCCATTTATGCATAAGTTATGTTAATCTACTTATGCATAAGTTATGTTAATCTGTTATGCATAAGTTATATTAATCTGTTTATGCATAAGTTATGTTAATCTGTTTTGCATAAGTTATATTAATCTGTTATGCATGAGTGTCTTTGTATGGGGGAGCATTGAATATCTATCATACATGCTTTTTTATGGGGGAGCAATTTATCTTTCAACTGTTTTTGTCATCATCAAAAAGGGGGAGATTGTTGGCTTTAAAAGTGTTTTTAAAGCAATCAATTATTTTTATGATAACTTTGTAAGATAAGCATGAAAGATAAAATAACTACTTTACAATGTTTAAATTAGACTTAACCGTGAAATACCCTCTTTGAAGGGTACAATTAAAGTCTAATAATTTGTTTAAGTGCTGCAAAAATTTCAAGTATATGCAGTGTTTTGTGTCGACCCATAAAATCTTGTGTCCACCCTTGTAAAATTCAGAAGCTTAACCATACATACTTTGTGTCGACCCACAGTGTATTGTGTTGACCCCTGTTTAAAACAGAGGCCGAGTCTTTTATTCCTTGTGTCGACCAGAAAATCAGCCCAATGTACAAAATGTGTCGACCCAACTAAATTACTTATGTTGACCTTTACGTTCAAATTGTGTCGAGCCATCTATACAAATTGTGTCGACCCAAAAAAAGGGCAGTGCAGCGTGCAAATCGTGCAAATCGTGTCGACCCATTCAAACTGTCTGTGTCGACCCTAGAAAAGACATTGTGTCAACCTTACCATATTCCATGTGTCGACTCCTCAAAGCTGAGCCACTCGTCCGTTCAAGACAAAAGTGTCGACCCAACTTCAGTTATGTCGACCGCTCCAAGAACAGAAAGATTTGAAGTGTCAAAAAAACAATGCGTGTGTTGACCGCTGAACATTTGTGTCGACCCCAAAGATTACAATGAAGAATTTATGTCGACCGCACAAAAGTTATGTTGACCGATCAAGGACCAACGGCTATATCTTTGCTGTGTCTAACAGATAGTGCATGTGTCGACCCCAACAGCGTGTGTCGACCCAATTCGGCAGCAAACTATAAAAGGATGAAACAAGCTTATCTTGAGTAGTGATTTTTTCAAGAAAATTTCAGAGCCGATTTTTTGACAGAGAAAAACACGCCCAAACTCTGCCAAATTTATGTTCAAATATCTCTCTTACTCTCTCATCCTTGTATTCATCTTTGATCATCATTCTTGTGATCGAGAGAGTTTGTTTAGAAACCACAAACTTCTTAAACATTCTTGTTGACAAATTCGTGTAAAGGGGTGACACCTCTGATAAAGAAGAGTCAACTTGTAGAGGTGTGATTGAGACCCATAAGATCAATCAAGTGAAGGATCTTCAAGGAGAAACCTTGAAGCGCGGACGTAGGCAGGTGTTGGCCGAATCGCGAGAACAAATCGGTGTTAATATCTCTCTCTCTCAACTTTTATAATTGTTGATTGTGCTTGCATATTGAATTGATAACTAAATCAAGAAGAGATAATTGTTAAATCCTTGAACTGACGAAAAATTGTTGATGGACC
>QAOC01047205.1:48082-58274 GCA_003255005.1 Begonia fuchsioides
TAGATCCATTGGGCCTTTGAAGTTGACCTCATGAATAAGGTCTTTAGATAGATGGACTTCCACAAGGGCCCGTGCATATCCTATTCTCCCAAAGGTTTTGGTTAGGAGATCCATGGATATGGGCCTGCCAACGACGAAGCAGATTTTGCTGAGAGCGATAGGGCTCCAGCATTCTAGAGGAAGTTCCGGGAGGGTGATCCAAACTGGGACAATCCTGAATTCTGCATTTCCAAAAGCAAAGTATCGTGGTCTCTTATTCAGAAGAAGAGTTTTACCATAGATGGAATAAGGACCATCTCTAAGGACGCGTCGGCAATCCTCGGCCGAATCAAAGATGAATGTGGTCCACCCCTTGGTGTTGGGTATTATTTTGACCTTGCAATTCCATCGGGTAGTGAGCTTTTGGAGGGCCACTTTCCGTGGGTGCCTCGAAGGTAAAACCCCCACAAGTGTGTGTCTGATTTCATCCACGACATCAACCATCTCGGATTGGAGTAACTGGAAGCCATTAGAGCATTTCTGTTGCGAGAGGGCATGGCCTCACGATCCCTGCTTTTCTTCGAAAGGTGTTCTTTTGGTTGCTGGTCATTTGGGGCAATCAGTGTTTCCAGTGCCTCGGTTAAGTCGGGGATTGGTAGAGGGAATACCTTTGGGAAACAACTCCCTGAGGGGAGAGGGATCAAAACTCCTATGAGAAAAAGGAGAGTGAACTAACCAGAAACTTTTTAGGGGGGATAAGTCCAGAAATGTTAACCACGAGAGCGATTCCAGGGAGCTTTCTCGAGAGACAGCAACTAGGAGTAAGAATCTGGTGATGTTTGTAAGATAAACCAAGGAGGGAACCCATGAAAAGGAAGCGCCGGAGAGGGAGTTTCGGTGGAACCAAAATCGCCTTCCAGGGAGAGAATCCTAACTTCCGTACTACTAAGAGCTCTTTATTTTTTCTTTTGTTTAAGGTAAATAAAATTAAAACAAAATTGAAATACAAGAAGTTGAAGACTAGAGCATGGGCCGGGGGGAAATCTACAAGCCAGAAAGACCACCCCAGAAAACCCTAGCAAAAAAACCGGCTGGAAAGCCAACATTCTTACTAACCAAATCACAAAAAGCCCAAGAATGGAGACATAAGAACTAGCTCTCACTATCAAAGAGCCGGCAAAGAAACATAAGCCAGACTAAAGGCAGAAGAGTGGCAAAAAAATAAAATTATCAGCTCAACCCCTTAGGCAACAAAAAGAGAACCTCAGGGAGGAAACAAGATAATGGACATCAGAAAAACACGCAACAGTAGCAAGATGGAGCAACGATGAGAGAGACAGCAAATCCGAGCAGAGCAGCAGCATCCGAGAAGAGGAGCGACAGCAAAATGGCAACAATTCCGAGAGAAGCTTTGACCGCCCGGGAGGAGGAGCAACGAACAAAAGCGGCAAATAGCTCCAAGTGGATCAAGCAGAGCGGGGTAGAAGCAAAGATCCAATGAAACAACATCATTTTGTAGAATCAAGGCAGCTATAAAAAAATGAAAAGACCAATAAGATTCAGCAAAGAGCGAAGGAAATTTGGTTGACCATCTTTGGATAAAGAGAGAAAATCATTTTGAAAACTTGCCTTTCAATCTTTCTAGAGACGTATTCCGCCGACCAAATCATCCCCTCAAATGTCTTGACATTCCTGGCATTCCAAATATGATATACGGAGGCAGCAAGGACGATCTTCATCAAAATGGCTTTTTTTTATTCACTTTTTTTTCCTTCTTTTTCCATTTAAGCGCACTTTTGAGGGTGGATATGGATCTACTGATTCCAAATTTGGACTTAATCAATGACCAGATAGAGTTAGAGAATGGGCAAGAGATTGTTGATTCCCAGATAGCTTAGGTGGTCCTTTGTCTTGAGTCTTCCAAGGGCTGCAAGCAAGAGAGTGAAAGAGTGTTTCGGGATAATGCACTTTGTCCAAACAGTTGAAGCCCACGGTCTTGGGATGCCGGAAGGACGGCTGGAATGGTATAGGAAAGAAAGACCGTGACCATTTGATTTCTTTTTCCAAGTGTCAATGATCTCCTTTACTTTATCCAGGGAGGAAAACTTTTCAAGGAAGAACGCCCAGGTTTGGATTGGATTTTTCATAAAGGGAGAAGCCCGGTAGCCCGGAGACCAAGTCCAGAAATCACAGCCTTTCAAAAAAATATGGTTGATCCACTTAGACCAAAGGGATTCCTTATTACCTTGAACGTTCCAAATTTCTTTAGCATGAAACGCTTTGTTCCAAGAATCAAGGTCCCAAAGACCAAGCCCTCCCTCTGATTTAGGCAAGCAGACAGTGGACCAAGCGACAACCGCCTTGCCTAATCCCCAAAGGAAATTCCTACAAATTTGGATGGCCTTTAATTTGATCACAGTAGGGATATTAAAGATGGACATCAAGAAGCATTCTACTCCTTGAAGAACCAATCTAAGAAGCTCGAGATGGCCAGCATGGGAGAGGGAGGAAGCACCCCAGCCGAGAACATTATCTGTTAGCTTGCGGATGAGAGGAAGGTAATGATTGGAATGGAGGGCTCCTACCGAGAGAGGAATGCCAAGATATTTGAAAGGAAAAGATCCAAGACTCAGCCCATAAAATTGGAGGATGTTATTGAGGTCTCTTGGATCTATTTCGGCAGCAAAGATGCTCGACTTAGCCGAATTCATTTTTAGGCTGAAAACAGAACCAAAGTCAGAAATGCAATCAAGCAGAATTTTTACCGAGATGGGGTCACCACGGGCTAAGAGCATGATGTCATCCGCATAAATCAAGTGAGTGATATTGAAATTCTTACAAAGAGGATGAAAGTTCAAATGAGAAAGATGAGTTCTGGATTTGATCAATCTCGAGGGGTATTCAAGGCAAACAAAAAGATATGGAGAAAGAGGGTCTTCTTGGTGAAGGCCGTTTTTGCCTTTGAAGAAACCAACAAGACTTCCGTTGATTGATATGGAGTAGGAGGTCGTGGAGTAACATTCCGAAAGCCAATTAACGAAGATAGGAGGGAATCCTAAGCCAACTAGAACTTTTTTAAGGAATGACCAATTAACCGAGTCAAAGGCTTTGGAGAGATCAACTTTGATGATATATCTCAGAGAAGCTTTTTTATCCTTGTACTTCCTCGTAAGCTCTTTCTTGGCTCTGGTCAATTATCCGAATAAGAGGGATCAAAATCCTATAAGCAAGAACTTTGGAAATTACTTTATAAAACACGGCACAACAAGATATAGGCCTAAAGTCAGAAACTGAAGGGGGGAGTGAGTTTTTGGAATTAAAGAAATGATTGCATGATTCCATTGCTTGAGGAGCATAGAAGAGGAGAAAAACTCTGAAATGGCATTGGAGAAGAGGACCCCAGTTGTGTCCCAAGTATCCTTAAAAAACTTTGAGCTGTATCCATCTGGCCTGGGGGATTTATCATTTTCAATGTCAAAAAGAGCTTGCTTGATTTTATCCCTTGCTATTGGTTTCACGAGGAGAGAGCAATCAGAGTCCAAAAGGGTAGGGCCATTTTTTATGATATTAATGTCAGGCTTAGGAAGAAAACTCGGCTGGCCAAGGAGATTCTTCTAGTAGAGAAACAAATCTTCATGAACTTGATCGATAGAGTCCGAAGGGAGACCATTTTGAAGAATGATAGAATGAATGGAATTCCGCTTTTGATTTTTCTTCACAATGGCGTGGAAAAATTTGGAGCATTTATCACTTTCAAGGATGTATTTGCTTTTAGCTTTTTGTTTATAAAAAGACTTTTTGGCCAAAGCAAGGCAGATTGCTTGGTTCCACAGATCAGGAATTTGGGCAGCCAACATGGAGTTTCCGGGATGGGTGTCAAGAGTGGATTGAGCTTCCTTAAGCTTGGATTTTGCACAATCGGCTCTAGAGGAAATATGAAAGAAGTGTTTAAGGTTCAACTCTTTGAGCTTCGATTTCAAAAGGAGAAGTGAAGCAGAAGAATCTTTTACAATGGAAGGGGCTGAAATGCCGGGAGGAAGGGNGAAAGGGAGGTATGGTTTCTCTTTCAGGCAATTTATCGAACAGGGGAGGAGCAAAGCTTTTGGCCGGAGCTGAGGGCGGGATTTGAGGTTTTCCAGCAAGAGTATTTGATGAATCACCTATGAAAAATCTATCTCAGTAACTTTGGCCACAGTTTGAAAAGCATCAACAGTATCAACCGGCATATTATCAAGATTTTCCAAAGGGAGAGCGATAACAATACCTGCCTTACCTTTCGCCAGAGAAACAGAACGGGGTCGGTTATCCGGTGCAGTGGGAGCTCCGGTCACGAGGGAAGATCATTGATCATCAGAGATAGCAGCACCGAACAGCCGAGCGGGGGTACCAGGCTGCTTTTATTTTGGTTTTTTTGCCATGGAGACAGAGAATGTAGGATAACACCGGGATGGGAGATGTAAATTAAAATGGTTGAAGTCCAGGTAGGTACTTTCCGGAAAACGGCTATAATTAGCCGGAAACGGCTAATTTTTGCCAAAAAAGGCTAGTAGCAGATAACGACGGACGGAAAAATGTGACAAAAACAGACACCACTTGGACAACAGAAAGCAGGGGAATTTTGATTTAGGGCACTGGCGACCAGAATCAGGATTTCAATCAGCGACAACAAATCAAAGTTTCAAACGGCGACAACAAGAGCTACTGAGACCAACCGGCAACAGACAGGGAGTAAAAAAACCAGTCCGACAACGACCAGGAGCCGTCGCCGGTGAAAAACGAAGAACACTGTATGGCCGAGGTGAAATAGCACCCCACAATGTCTGGGAACTAGACCGAGGGTCAACAACAGTGAAAATGGGTTCAGCGTGGAGAGGAGAGAAGGACGAAACAAGATCTGGTTGAGTAACTCAACGAAAATCGCTGAGAAGAAACAAATCTAGGAAAGAAGACAGCGTCAAGGCGCTTGAACAGACGAGAGATGGACGAAAATATTCGGCCAAAAATCGCCAAACCAGGGAGAAAATTCTCTCTCCTAACCTTAATTGACTACTAAGAGCTCTTTCTTTTTTTTATTTAAGGTAAATAAATTAAAGCAAAATTAGAAACAAGAGAGTGAAGACGAGAGCCAATGACCGCCCCGGAAAACCCAAGCAGAAAGCAAGAGAGAGCAAAGACCTGAATGGAGAGCCAACATGCTGACTAACCAAAACACAAAAAGGCCTGAGAACATTGAGATAAGCCCTCAAAATCAGAAAAATTGGCAAATAACATAAGCCTGACTCAAACAGAAAAGTGGCGAAAACAGAAACGATCAACTCAACCCAGTAGGCATCAAGTAGGGCGCTTCGGGGAGGAAACAAAAAAGAGAGTGAACAGCTGAGGATCGAGCTGGAGGCACGGCAGTAGCAGCCATGGAGGAGCGGGGAACAGGGAGTCAGCAGATCTGAGCAGGACGGTGGCCAGCAGCGGCATCCAAATAAAGGAGCAGCAGCAAAATGGCAACAAATCCGATCGGAGCTTTGGCAGCACATGAGGAAGAGCAGCAAGCAAAATGGCAAACAGCTCCGAGAGAAGCTTGGCAGCCCGAAGAAAACAGGGGAGACAACAAGCCTTAAGCTGCATGAATGAGGATATGCAGGCCCTACAAGAAAACAACAAAAAATGGAGTGAGCTAGACATGTCGGGGTGGCATGAATTTGATCAGCCATCTTGGGGTGGAGAGCAAAAAGCATCTTGAAGACATGCTTTTCGATCTTTCTTGAGATGTGCTCAGTTGACCATGACTTTCTTTCAAAAGCTTTGACATTTCTGGCATTCTAGATACAGTAAATCGTGGTGGCAAGAATGATTTTCATTAAGTTTGCTTTTCTATGATCGATTTTGTTTTCTTTTTTTTGTCCATTTGAGAGCACTTTTCAAGGTGCTTAGGGATCTTTGAATGCTGAATTTGGATTTGATGATAGACCAGACCGAGGTGAAGAGGGGGCAAGAGAAGAAAATATGATGATTTGATTCGGTTTGAGAAGAGCAAAGACAACAAAGATCTGATATTCCTAAGAAGCTTAGTTGGTCTTTTGTTTTGAGTCTCGAATGAGCTGCTAGCTAGCGAGTGAAAGAGTGCTTAGGAATAACACATTTGGACCAAACAAGAGGAGCCCAAGGTCTTGGGAGCCCGAAGGCCTGGTGGAGTGGTATAGATGAGATAGACCATGACCATTTGATTTTTCCTTCCAAGCAACAATTAAGGCCTTCACTTTGTCAATCGTAGAGAACTTTTCGAGGAGAGAAGAAGGGTATGGATGAGGCTTTTCATGAAGGGGGAGATACGGTAACCAGGGATCCAGCTCCAAAATCCGAGCCTTTTAAATAAATATGATTTATCCATTTGGCCCATAATGATTCCTTGTTAGCTTGAATGTTCCAAATTGCTTTCGCATGAAAGGCTTTATTCCAAGAGTCAAGATCCCAAAGACTGAGACCACCCTCCATCTTAGGTAGGCATATAGTGGACTAGGCAATGAACGCTTTGCTCGAACCCCATAGGAAATTCCTGTAAATTTGGATAGCTTTTAGCTTGATCGAGGCAGGGAGGTTGAAAATAGACATCCAGTAACATTCCACTCCTTGAAGAACCGATCTTAGAAGCTCAAGGCGGCCAGCATGAGATAAGGAGGAGGCATTCCAACCAATGATATTGTCTGTGAGCTTCCTAATGAATGGGAGGAAATGGCTTGAGTGCAGATTCCCAGCCGAGAGGGGGATACCGAGATATTTGAAGGGGAAGGAACCTTGCTTTAATCCAGAAGATTGTAGAATTTCGGGGTGGATACCAGCGGTATTAGCCTAGAAACGAAGCCAAAATCAGATATGCAATCCAGGAGAATTTTAACTGAAGTAGGATCACCTCTGGCTAAAAGCATAAGATCATCCGCATAAATCAAGTGAGTGATATCTAGGTGCTCACACATAGGGTGATAATTGAAATGAGAGTTGTGAGTTCTAGATTTTAATAGTCTTGAGAGGTATTCAAGGCATATGACGAAAAGATATGGGGATAAAGGGTCCCCCTGTCTAAGACCATTACCGCCCTTAAAAACCCGAAAAGGCCACCATTAATGGAGATGGAGTAGGAGATCGTGGAGAATCATTCAGAGAGCCAGTTAACAAAGATGGGAGAGAAGCTTAAACCTGCTAGAACATTCCTAAGGAAAGACCAATTAACTGAGTCGAAGGTTTTGGAGAGATCGGCTTTGATGATACATCTCGGGGAGGCCTTTTTTCATTATATTTTCTCATGAGCTCTTGCATCACAAGGATATTTTCTGTGATAGATCTGCCTTTGATGAAGGCTGCTTGGCACGGGTCAATCAATCGGTGAAGGGGTTTGGAGATCCTACTAGCAAGGATCTTGGATATCACTTTATAAAAAAACTAAACAGCAAGAGATGGGGCAAAAATCTTTGACCGAGGGAGAGGATTTGGATTTTGGAATAAGACCGCATATGGTTCCATTGCTTGAGGAGCAAGGAGGACGAGAAAAATTCCAAGGCTGCCTTTGATGAAGGCTGCTCAACAGGCTCAGCTCGAATAAGCTTAACAAGCTCGATAGACTTGGCTCGAAAAGCTCGACAGGCTCGACGACCCGAAAAAATTTCGGCTCGGCTTGTTTGAGCCAGCTTGATTGCCGACTCTTTTTTTAAGTACTTTGTTGGGTTTATTACTAATTTTAGAATGCATATCGGATTGTATTACGATTTTAGTTGAGTTTTACTCATTTTTAGAACTTTTTGACCTATGTCATGGTTCCGGTTTCATAGGTTTTTACTTGTACATTTATAGTGGACCGTTTTACATTGGCTCTTTGCCTTGTGATTTTTATCTTTGATTTAAAGGATTTTCTACGTAAACATACTGGTGTCTCGTTCAAATCACAAGATCTTTCATAATTATTAATTTTGAATCATTAATTTTATCTATAATATTTAATTATTATTTCCAAAAGAAGGTGTGGTGGTTTCAAGAAACTTCAAAAACAAAAGAGAAAGGAAACGTAAAAAAGAAAAGTAAAAGAGACAAACAAAAAGATTGAAAAAAAGGACCAAAGTGGGGAGATACACAAAGTCAATCATATATTTACCTATTTTTTTTTTTTAATTTTCAACCATTTATATGCATTAGTGTTTGTCAAATTTTAGTTTAATTGATGTAGCATCAAAAAAACATTGTTAAACTATAGATCAAAATTACCAAAAAGGCGATGGCAAATGAAGGGGAAGAGTAAAGGCTTGTATGGTAAGATTTGAAGATATACGTATTTTATGTGCTTCATTAACATTGTCTCTTCATCACCGTTGCACAAAATGTGAATTAATTTTTAAATTAGAATAATGTAAAGTTATGCAACGTCGGGACCATTGAGGCAAGGTCAAAGTCAATTGGCGATAACATAAATAGTTCTAGAAATTGTGATTGTGAGCGAGTTGTTCTCGTGAAAATGATTGTGCTACCTTAAATTACTCAAATTTGAAGCTTTTTGTCTTCTTTTTTTCCCTTTTTTTCTTTCTCTTAGTTTTCTTTCTTTAAAGTATTGATAGATAAGTCTCATTAAGAAATTCTTATAAAAAAATTAATTTTTTTTTAATTTACTATTTATAATAGTTCTAACGGACTATTATTAAGTTAAGTCTATAAAACAAACTTTAACATAGATATGAAAAAAATATATGTATTTTAAGTTGGCCAGCGATAAATAAGTTTTTAAATTTAAATTAATAAAGCGCAATGATACTAAATTATTCTGCATGAATTTCCTCAAAATTACAAAATTCAAAAAGTAATCTTTCTCAGCATTGACTAAACAAAGTCTCATATTTGAAGATGTGATTGTCGGAGACTCAGGAGCTACACGTGGATTCATTCATCAATCGGTGAGCCAATTCTTCTAGTGCTCGCACTGATGAGCCATTTTTTGCCATCGCTGCAGCAGCTTCTTCTCTTATCCTCTACACCCTTTTTCTCACCCCTCTCACCCTCTCCGTCTCCATCAACTCCCTCTGTAACAACCCTCATTTATTTTAAGAATTTGTGACTTTAAGATGAAAGCGTTTAAGATTATTTTTATGAATGTTGCTTAAATATTAGAGTGTTAAGGTATTTTGGATATTGGTGAATTAGTAGGTTGAAGGTGATGAAGGAAATAATTGATTTCCAGTCGACCTCTATGAATTAGCGATAGCGGTAGACACTTTGTTTACGGGTCGACCGCTATGGATTAGTGGTCGACACTTTGTTACCGGTCGATCACTATGGATTAGCGGTCAACACCTTGTTTACCGGTCGACCCCAGGGTTGAGGAGGGGTCGACACAATAGAACCCTCCGGAACACCTTCGGTCGACACCTTAAGTAGCGGTCGACACCTTGTTGAGTAACAGTCGACACCTTGTTGAATAGCGGTCGACACCTTCCCCGATTTGAGTTGGAAAGTCAGCCCCAACGTGAAGAATCCTGATGGATGGATGTTAGGGAAACTATCTTTATTTTACTTTAAGTTCTCACGTCTTGATCAAGGGGAGATTGAGATTGAGAAAGAAAAGAGATAGCGTGAGAGAAAAGAGTAAGAAAGTGAGTTACCGTTGAAGTTCAAGGTAATTTTTCTATCCTCTGAGTTTTTTTAGGTTCAGTAAGGATAATATGATTGTATTGGTTGAATTGATGGATAAAAATGAAGGATTTCATGTAGATTGTTAGAAAATCAGTTGATTGTGTACAAAGTTAGAGTTTTGGAGATTCTGTTGATATGTATTACGAATTGGAGTTTTTTTCCTTCATAAGATTTAAAGTAGACTCTTAGAGTGATCTATATCCATTTGAATCACTCAATTGGAAGCTATGTAGACAAAGTTATGGATGTTGCGAGTTTGCAGACAAAAACTGGGAGAGGAATTCAGACGACCGTTTTGTAAGTTAGGTCGTCCGTTTTGTAAGTTAGATCGACCGGTTCTCAATTTGCGCTCTCTGTTTATGAACAGCGGTCGACAGGTTCTGGATTTAAACCAATTCATACTCTCATTTTCTAAATTTGGTGTCTTCTAAGAAGTTATAGTAGACTCTTTACGAAACAATTTGACACCTTGAGCATCGCAAACGGATCATTATCGAGTAAATTATAGTTATTTGAAGTTGGGATAAAAGTTATGACTTTATGCAATGAA
>QAOC01047219.1:1142-36718 GCA_003255005.1 Begonia fuchsioides
AATAAATAAAAAACGTCAAGGCAGAGGCCTTTTAAGGCTCTGATACCAACTGTAAGACTTTAAAACTTTATTTGATCTAACATTAATTTAGATCAATATGCGGAATAATAAATACCTCCAGCCATTGACGATAAACCGGGACAACCGCTTTCTCTTCTTGAAGAATCGCTTCTAAACCTTAATATTTCTCTATCGATGGTGTAATTTCCGTATGAGAAAATAGGCTTAGGGGACCTTCAATGTCAACCCCTATATATAGACTCTTTCCATCAAGGAGTATATATGGAGGGTTATGAATGGACAGTCACCACAATCGCCTCTATTAGCGAATAGTTACTTTATTGGCGACTCTTGAAAATCGGACCACAATATTGGCAATATACATAATTCCAAAAGACATGAATAAATTATTAATTTTGCCAACATGTAAGACATTCGAAAGGACAATCTTAGACACAAAACATAAATTAAGGAAGAAATACATGGGGTAAGATCCACGGATCAAAAGGAAGAAAAAACTCAGATTCCTTGGGTGTAGTGAATATACTTTAAAATCGTGGTGGTGCACAGGAAAAGGGAATGTAAGCTGATTTTCCATAAAAAAATGGTAGTCACGCGCGAGTCCGGCTGGTAAATTAATACTTGATACGATTTTCGGTAACTTAATACTAATGGCGGTAGTTTTGATAGTTTTATTAAGAAATGATCTTTCTAATTTATTTGCTTCTTACCAATATAAATATAATATTTCTCGTTCATTTCATTCGTCTAATATTGCGCTTACTTCTAGTGGTAGTTTC
The DNA here is from genome assembly GCA_003255005.1 of Begonia fuchsioides. Lineage (NCBI taxonomy): Eukaryota > Viridiplantae > Streptophyta > Magnoliopsida > Cucurbitales > Begoniaceae > Begonia > Begonia fuchsioides. Next base: position 1,943 of record QAOC01047219.1, read on the forward strand.
TGTTTTGGACAACCAATTAATAGTATGGATGTCATTGATGAAGAAATTGATAGCGATGTGCATTCTTATAGTTCCGATAAGAATGAACTCAATATTTATTTAGATACTCGTTATTTTGAGTTGGTGGAAAAATAACGAGGTCGTCTATCCGATTCTTTCTAAAATAACACGTGACTTACTAACTCCTCATATTTTTACTATAGCTTTTGAGTCTGCTTTTAGTGCAGGTGGACGAGTGTTCGACGATCGACGGAGAAATATTGCACCGGATCTCGTGGAGGCGTTGATATGCTTGAAGAATTGGAGCGATGCAGTTTCAAGAAACCAACAACGAGATGATGAATTAACGGAGGAGTTCATAAATTATTAATTTCTAAAGTGTAACTTTATGTAATTTTTACATTTGTATTTTTTTATATATAATTTTTTTCACTTGTAATTTTTTATATGTATTTTTTTTACTTGTAGTCTGCGTGACACATGTGGTCGTCTGTCAGGCATTCTCAAACTTAGGGATAGATTTACCTATTTTATAGAAACTTGGGATTCAATATGCTTTTTATCCTATGCTAAATTGACTTGATCTCGCTCTTTCCTCACTCATACCTCTCCCCTCTTTTATATTCTTTCAGCACAAGGATCTCTTAACCAATGCGAATTCGAGTGCAAATTGGTCCTTTTCCTTGGGCGAGTGAAGGGTAACGAATCAAACTCTACAAATTGCTGATGTTCTATGAAAATCATGAGCACCCTCTGCATATTCAAGCAATTCAATTATGGGAAACTGTGTTTGCGACTTCTTTGATAAACCAAGCTCGAACTTGTGAAACAATCACTAGCCGAGAAGTGGTGAGCCTCTTTTTAGTGAAACAAAGACTTGTTCTTTGCAATCCAAGCTTTATATTTTCAGTCCTTCAATAGCAAAGTTGTAACCCTTCATTGGTACGATAAAAATTCTAGCCTTCTGTTCTACCGTGAGGTGAAGAGCTTTTTTTTTCTAAATTGGATTTGGGTGAATAATGCTTTGTAATTCACATCAAACAATAGCATCCAAGAAACTCAATGTTTAAATCTCTCAATACTTTCTCAACCACGGAGCTATTATATATATATCGACGTTTTCTTATGTATCGAAAGGAAAAATCCACTATAATACACGCCATTAAGCTCGAACAATTTCATCATGAGAAGATTGATATAAATATTTAGCTCATCATCATAGCCTACAAACTTGGACACTTGACTGCCTCAATTGTATGGTTTTGAATAATTGTCATTCCAATGAATAATTCATCAAACGAAATGTTAAATTTATGTGTTCTATAACCACAAATTGAAATCTCTATCACACATTTACGTGTCTAGAATTTCTTCATTTTATCTAGCACTTGACGACTCTACTGCTCCATCAACGCTCGAAAATCTTTAGAATTCATGAACGTGCATAATAAAAATATCAAACTTTCCTTTGTAGAATAAGAAACTTGAGAAGGCCCCACAAATCCCGCTGGACAAAGGACGAGCTTTGACAGTTGATAGATATAAGTTATAACAATCAGACCGTTGAAACAAAAAAGGAAACATCTTTAAATACAAGAGAATTGTGGACACCCACAATTGTCGTGAGTTTTATTTGGAGGAGATGATCTGCTATAAGAGAAAACAGATCTTACAAAAAACGTCAAGCTTTTTGATAATCATAAACTATTTTTCCAAAAGGCGAAATCTCTCGCCCCCAGAACCCCCACACTCCGGCCCGACAGCATGTGAGGAGATAAACTACGGTGATTCAGCGGCCGAGAGATGAGTGGCTGTGACCTGACACCACAAGGAACGACCTCAACATTGGAGGATTTAAGCTCTCAAATTGTGGTGGAGCAGGATTCGAACCTTGGCTCTTTTTTCAAATTTATCATACATGAACTAACTGAGCTACGTCCGTGCAGACTTTATTCATAAACTATTATTTATATACTAAGTAGTGCTAGGTTTATTTTCTTAACATATATTCTTATACTCTTATTTATACATGCTGATGTATCGAACTATGATTGTTCTAGTAGAAGTTCATTTAAGGTACTATAATTAAAATAATATTTATTATATCAATCACAATTCATACGTTATCATGTACAACAACAAAAATATGCTAAGAAGATAAACCTAGAATTATCTTTAGAAGTTGTATAATTATTTTTCAAAAGATATTGTACTAGATCACTTAAATAAATTAATCAAAACTCAACTTATAAATATAAATTATGTGGGTGATTATTGAATTATAAGATAGCTATTAATGTACACCTTGTAATTAAGTGTATTTTCCAAGTGACATCTTAAAATATGAGAATTTTTAAATGATGCATTAAATTTTTTTAACTCTATCAATCATACCTCAAAGGATGAATGTATTTTTATTGACCGCTTAACTTTTAAAATTTTATTTATAGATACCTTATTATTAAAATTTTGTTATTATGTGTCTTCTTACGATTCAATTTTATTTTCGTTTTCAAGATAAATTTTTCATTTTTGATCATTATAATCAAGAACGTATAATAATTAAAAATTAAAAATGAAATTATAAAAAGATTTAATCAAGTTAAATTTCATTATAAAGTATCTGTTGATAATTATCTAAATTTTGAGATATTAATTAATAAATTATAAATTTAAAGTGTCAGTTGAAATAAATCATCATTTGAAGGGTCAATAAATACAAAATTTTTAAAGTTCAAGGTATTATTCTGATAAGATTTTCTTAATCAAATTAATTAAATTAAAAGTTTAAAAAAAATTGATCGAACGTTCGATTGTAAATAAATGAATGTAGGTTTTTTCAAGCTATCTACTGAAAACTCGGGTCTTACTTACATTTTTACCCTACTTTAAATAAATGAATCCGATTGTAAGTAAAACTATGAATATTCTTGATAATTGCCAAAGATTATTGTAACCGTTGGTTCATAGGAAGTAGGTAAGAGGCGTTGGAAGGGAAGATAGGACCGTCCAAACCCAGTGCAAGAATAATTACTCCATGCGGCTCCCCTGCAAATCAAACGAGGATTAGCAGCTTGGAAGGGACAAAACCTTGTACTTCTTCCTAGGGGAGAATGGAAAGGTCTCCTATGGCGGAATCAAGGTTTAATTCTGGTACGCCGGCACAAGCATAGCTCAGTTGACTCAGAGATGGTAGATTGAATACAAGAGCTTAGGTTCGACGTCTGCGCTGTCCTAGTATGAGAGTTGTTACTCCCAATGTTGAGGTAACTCCTTGGGATATCAGGTAAATATCTCATATCTCTGGACCACCGAGTCACCGTGATTTAATCCTCTCATAAAGTGTCGGGCCTGAGTGTAAGGGCCCTAGGGGCGAGAGATTTCGTTTTTTTTTTGTACAAGGTTTAATTTTGGTACAATTCGCCGACAAGGCACATGCTATCTTACCTGCTACCACCTACGCATGTTATAAATTAGCCCTAATGACATAGGTAAAAATTCAATTTAAGCTCCACTTTTTGATAAATAGTTCAAAAAGAGTCTGAGTTTTTTAAAAATCTTTTTAGGTTATTCAGACATTACAAAGAGGGTCACTGCGTCCATATTGGACGCTCTCACACTCCTTCGGGCGTCCGATCTTTTTTTTTGAAAATTTTGTTTTTAATTAATTTGGATAAGCAAATCTTACTTGAACCACTTAAAATTTTTACCACATATTTACAACAATAAATTAGACTAATCATGAAAGTTTCAAATGTTTTTGACATTTGTACAATTTACTATGATTTTTTTAATGCATAAAAAATAAATTAAGTTACCATTCTGTACAAAAATTATTGAAATTTTTGTCATACATTTAAATATTGAAAGATAATATTTCACATAAATTTTCAACAAGCATACGATTTACTATTTTTTGTTGAATGCATACCAAAACAAATTCATTTAAAATTTTGTACGTGCATAAAAATTCTAGAAACTTTTGTCACACATTAACAATATCGAAATACAATATTTTACAAAGTTTCGCAAATTTTTAACAATGGTAAGATTTATTATAGTTTTTCAACTAACTTTTTTATTTTATGCATTTAAAAATTATAATAAATCGTAAATTATTAAATAATTTTAGTTTTTCAACTAGCTTTGTAGATTATTGTATTATAATATTTTAAATATGTGACATAAATTTCAAGAATTATTATTGACGTACAGAATTTTAACTGAATTTATTTTTTATGCATTGAAAGTATTTTAGTAAATTGTTTAATTGTTGAAAATTTATGAAAATTTGTTGAGTATTTTCTTCAATATTATAAATGTGTCACCATTTTCAAAAAATTCAAAAAATTATAGTATAGTGTGCAAATATAGAAAAAAATTAAAACTTTTTGGATTAGTCTTTTTATTGTTGTGAATGTACAATAAAAATTTCAAGTTATTTCGATAAGATTTGCTCCGCCAAATTAATTAAAACAAAAATTTTAATAAAAAATATCGGATGTCCAAAGGAAGATGAATGAGTTTGATACGAACATAATGACCCTCCTTCGGGCGTACGAAGAGCCCTATAAAGAATTTTTTAAAACTCGTGCTTTTTTTAGCTATTTACTCAAAACTCGAGCCTAAATTAGATTTTTATCGTATAATTAATTGACCCAATTGTTCAAAGCCGAAAAGAAGCAAGATGAAATTTACTTTTTAGAGGTGGTATTATTTTACATTTCATGGCCAGATCTGATACGTTGCTTCTCTCTCGTTCTCAAACGTATCTATTTTTTGTCATTCTTGCGTGCAATGATCCCCGGTTTCTCATCTTCTTTTGTTTGATATTTTTTTATAGGATTTTCAATTTTCTTGTTGGATTTTTTACTGCCAATTTTTATGCTGCTCTTGCCTGAAAATCTAGTAACTTCCAAGTGTTTGTGTTTTACATTCCTATTGAATAGATCTTGAGCTGTTTGGGAAATAGAGATATGATTCCTCGAATATGTTCGGTTTTGGAAGTATTTCCATTATCATTTCCGGCAAAATCTATTTTTACTCAAATATTTTAATTGATAATTTGCCAAAGTAGCTACTTCACATGCCTCCTAGTAATTCTTTTTTCTGGGTTGGTGCTATTCATCGAGAAAAAGATTTTTGAAAAACTGGGTTTTTTTCGTTTCTGGTAGATTAATGGAGAAAAACTAGATTGGGGATCATTGATCATTCACGCAAGAATGACGAGAATAATAGGTCTGACCAAACTGTTCAATGTTTCTTTGGCAACTCAAAACCTGGCATCGTTCATAGTTCGAGGTACGTAGCTTGGACAAATCACCTGTACGCTTTGTGCATCCTCTATAATTTCTTCTTTCTCTTAGTTTTGTTCCTATTTTTAGATCGTTGATTGGAAGAACTCCGAATCCTAAAAATGGAGTTGATTTACGAACTAAGTTCATCATATTTCATTTACGGCTCCTTGAATGACTTGCGAGTAACATTTTCCAAGTCCCAATCATATTTACTTTTCAAAGTTGCTAGCTTTTTCAAGTCCGTCGCATAACCTGACATTATGTTAGACCTCCCCCAGGTCATGACTTCAGCCCACTAGTAGGCAACGAGCGTCAAATGAGTTCAGCAGTTCGTACTAGGAGAGAATTTGCACTTTTTCAAGACTAGTACAACGCGTTTGATCAAATGTATTTAAATTTTGAATCAAAGTAGACAATATTGTAATATGATAAGTAGGAACCATAGAAAATTTTGTATTTTTGAAAGACAACAAAATTTGCTTGAGAAGAGGTGCGGAAAAGAAAAGCCGAAAAGCCTGAATATTGAAGAGAAATGTAAAGAAAAGAGACGAAATTCAGGAGAGGAAAAATCGACAAAATACTTTCAGATTTTTCTAGACTTGAATGGTGATTTTTATTCTTTCACTAAGTAATGAAAAAAGAATTATAAAAGCTAATCAAGTAACTGCGGCAAGACTTCATTCATGAAAAATATTCCCAGTCACCTAGTTTTGAACTGCAACATTTCTACAGCATAGGTAATATATTTCGTATGCAACAAAATCAAATCTAAGCCAAGCTCATATTTCTTGATTTGTTTTACTCAAATATAGGTATTTAATTTCTAATGAATTCTTCTTATCCACAGTACCGCTGTTAGATCTCCCAATCAAATGTGAGAGAAGCTCATTTTTGGGTGACATATTCCAAAATCTTAGAATGTGGGAAGTGAAACACAAACCTTTGAAGGCTGGGGACAAAGACACGTGGCAAATGCTCATTGCTCACTTGTGAAAGAACGGACTCCTCTTCTTTCCCTTCCTTTTTTCGCCAGCCTGCATTGCAAATGCCAAAATAGGACTCCCACTTCACAATACATCCTTTTGGTCTATCATACTTTTGACTCTTATTTCTCATAAATGTCTTATAATTGCACAGCTTTTTAAGGTATTCATAGTCTTCATCACAGGTGAGAAGTTATACCTTCAGAATAAATAATCTCAAGGTGAGCACTATTACATCCCTGGAACTGGAAAGAGGAAAAAAAACACCGATTAATATCCAACCAAGATACAGAGAAAGAAGTCAGATTGTAAGAACTGCTCACATTTCCTTATCTACTGATGGGAAACTTTTTCAGAATATAAGAGTTTAGACAGAATATGAAAAATGAAACTTATTTATAGCAAAGAATAATTACATTCATGTGCTTTTTATCAAAAAAGTATTTTTCATCATAAAGTACTACAAAATGTAATAAGAACAGAAAGATAAGACTGTCTCCAAATAAATTTAAAGCAACATACAAAAAAAAATTTATGTACATCTGATTAAGAGATATCAAAGCTAAAAAAAGGTGGAACTTGTAAAATGGTCAGATTATAACCATTATGCACAATGAAATTTCTTATTCGCCACAAGATCATTATTCATAGTAATGTATTAAAGAAAAATAGAATTATTCATTTAGTAAGAAAAAAACTAGAATAGAAAGAACAAAAAGACATGGAAAAGGGAAAGAAGGTCCTCCCGTAAAAAACAGTATTAGAAAATAATTTCCTTACAATTGGGGAAAATTACAAAAAGGATAACTACTAAAATACTTAAGACCCAAGGAAAATAATTTTTTTCTGCACACAGTCAATTTCCAGAAATTGATGGGGAACAAAAAGGATTCATTGAAATAAAACGACTACAATAACAAACAAAACAAAAGTAAAACTCGACATTCAGGCGAATCACCAGCCTGGAAAACAACCACGAGTAGCCGCTCTGAAAGTAAACGTTCTTCAAGAGGTGTTTCAAGAGGCAATATTCAATGATCCCTATAACTACTCCACTAAATTCCATTAACCGGGGCGAGGGATCCTGGACCAAAAGAGTTGGACAAATGCTGACTCGCTGTGATAAACTAACACAATTATTTAACTTAAACTACCCAATAATATATTTTCTAAACACATTAATTTCTAAATATCTCCTTCAAATATTCACAACATTACACCACCCTTAATATTGATCTTTGGTTGTAAGTTTAAAACTTGTTTTCATGTGGTAATGAATTTTCTTCAATTTTCCCTTATCTTAAACCAAATAAATAAGAGTTTCTAAACGCAATTAAGGAGTTTCTATTTTAGACTTATTAGTTGATGTACAGCTTCTTATTACCAAATCTATGAAAACAATTCTATTTTAATAAAAATCTCATTTTTTCATATACGATCATCAAAAGGAAATTGTATGAAAGAAAAGATTCCTACGACATTCTATTGAAAAAAAGGATTTTGAAGAAAAGATACCTAAGAAAGGACAACTTATGAGGTTTTAAAAGCTAGCATTTATAGGGAGGTTCATTTCTACATCAAGCCAAAGTGAGAATAAAATTTTTTATAAAGAAACTGAGTCAAGCTGAACCAAAGTTCAAACCAAAAACCCAAGCGAACCGAACCAATAAAACCAAAAATCAAAGCTAAACTAAACCAAAAGACCAAAATACTAATTGGTTCCCTTTCGGCTTTCAATTATAAAAACCAAACACTTCGATTTCTCAAAATATCACACCGAACCGAATCCAACGGACATGTTTTCACAAGATTTTTCTAAATAAGGTTGGCCACTTACTTGCCATATAAGGAATAGTGACAAGGAAAAAGTACAGAACGAAGGAGGAGGTTAGGATTTCTCTCCCTGGAAGGCGATTTGGGTTCTCCCGAAAAACTCTTCCGGTGCCTCCTTTTCCCGAACTCTCTCCCCTGATTTTCTTAACTTTCCCCCGCTGGAGTTGGTATTCCTCTCTCCCTCGCTAGAGTTCTCTCCCTTGGTGAAGATTTATTTGCTTTTCTCCCGCTGGAAAAAGTGTAAATGGGGCTACTCATTTACTATAGATTATTAAGTTTCAATCTTCCACCTCATTCCATTTCGGGATACTCTTCCGTTAAGTGGTTCTCTCTTGAATAGCTTGTGTCATTATCGGTTGTGCTTAGCTGCTGTTGATTGTATTTAGCTTATGTGAGATATTATCCTGCATTCACTAAGTTTTTATAAAACTACATCACCGGCTGATTACAAACTTCCCCTCCTTCCCGAAACTTCTCCCTCCATCCCTTGAGCTGTTTCCGCGCTATCCGGCCTCCCCACACTCTCCCCTTCAGAACCCCGCCGGCCATTTAGCTCGAATCACATTTTGGACAAACAGCCTTGTCGGAAATTGCTTTGGTCCCGTCGACGAAAGTCCCAACCAGATATCTTATTACCAACCCAAAACCAACCAACCCTGGTCTCCCCACCTCCCTCATCCCTCCCTTCCCCACTTCCCCCATCCCCACCCCCTTATCAATCAGACTTCCCCCCTCTCTCCCCTTCCTCCACCCACACCAGCCTGCTTGGGAAACCCCCTCCTCCCACAAGCACCAACTCCAATCATCCCCTCCCTCATGCTAACCAAAACCTTTGGCAGGATGGGATATGCGCGAGCCCTCGTTGAAGTCGATCTCTCCAAAGCCATTACCCCGAAGTCAATTTCAAGGGGCCAGACGGCAACAAAATCACACAAAAAGTCATCTATGAGGCTGACCACTTATTCTGCACCAAATGCTCATCGCTGGATCACAACTCATCGATGTGCAAGAAGAAGTCCGACAATCTTCAATTGCCCCCAGCCCTCTCCCAATCGCCCGCCCAGCACCTGACATCCCACTAAGACCCATCCCACCTCCTCCCTCCCCCACCGCCCAACCAGTCTCCCTCTCCTCGGCCGACCCCCCGCATCTCTCCCCCACAAAAACCATCCTCCCTCCAGAGCTGGCATCTACCTCCTTCGCCAAGAAGAATTTCATCAGCTCCATAACAAGAGAAGACGGCTCATCGACATCCTCCTTAGAAGAAGTTCCTCGGGAATTTGTATCCTATTACCAAGCCCTCCTGGGTGGGCCGCAACATTTCTCCTCTATTGATCCGAACGTGGTCAAGGCAGGCCCCTACCTCTCCCATGCGGATGCCACGGACCTCCAACGTGAAGTCACCCCCAATGAAATTCGGGATGCCTTGTTCAGCATTGATAACGACAAAGCTCCTGGCCCTGATGGCTATGGATCGAAATTCTTCAAATCCTCGTGGAGCCTAGTAGGCCCGGATCTAACAAAATCCATCATTGAGTTCTTCTCAACGGGCCGTCTCCTGAAGCAATGGAACCATGCAGCAATAGTGCTCATCCCAAAATCTTCCCATGCCTCCAAAACATCTGACTTCCGCCCAATCTCTTGCTGCAATACTTCCTACAAAGTAATAGCCAAAATCTTGGCGACAAGGCTTTCGAGCTCCCTATCAACTGTTATAGACCAAGCCCAATCAGCATTCCTAAAGGGTCGATCTATGATCAACAACATACACCTGATGCAAGAGCTTACTCGGAAATATAACTCCAAAAAAGCCTCTCCAAGATGCTTCGTAAAGGTTGACCTCCGTAAAGCTTTTGACTCGGTCTCTTGGGATTTTATCAAAAAGATGCTCTCTGCTCTCGGGTATCCAGCTACCTTTACCAACTGGATCATGGAGTGCATCACCACTACCTCATACTCTATCTCCATCAGCGGGCGCCTTCACGAATTCTTTAAAGGCACCAAAGGTATCCGGCAAGGAGACTCACTCTCTCCCTACATTTTTATTATTGCCTTGGAATATCTTAGTAGGATCATGAACGCCCGCCTCCCTCTCTCGGGCTACAATTATCACCCGAAGTGCCAGCAACTTGGATTATCGCATCTTGCATATGCGGACGACCTTATCCTCCTGGCAAGAGGAGATCTAACATCGGTCAAAAGCATTCTTGATTGCCTATCCGAATTTTGCATCTCCTCGGGGCTCCAAATGAATGTCTCTAAATCCTGCTTCTTCGCCGCTGGAATCTCGGGACAGGACCTTATCGAAATTAAAGCGTTGTCCAAGCTGGAAGAGGGCACGTTCCCGACCAAATTCTTCGGCATCCCACTCTCGCCTAGGAATCTTGGGGCCCTCAATTATGACCCGCTTTTTGATAAGGTAAAGCTCTACCTTGATGTGTGGAACGCCAAGAGCCTTTCCATCGCTGGAAGAACTGAGCTCGTAAAATCAATCTTCCAAGGCGTCGAGTGTTTTTGGCTCTCCATCTTTGGGTTGCCGGCAGCAGTCCGTGCAAAATTAATCCACATATGCAGATCCTTCCTTTGGGGAAAGCCCTATGCAAATATTGCTTGGGCGACCTACTGCCTCCCCAGAAATGAGGGCGCTCTTGGTCTGAAAGACCTTGACTCTTAGAATAGCGCGCTGCTGGTCAAAAACCTCTGGTCCATCCATCTGAAGAAAGATTCCCTTTGGGTTAGATAGATTCATCACTTCTACATCAAGCGTGATTCCTTTTGGAGCTGGTCGGCCGGGTATCGAAGATCTCCGTTTATCAAAAAAATCCTCCAAATCCTCCAAATTTGATAGCAAGCACCATCAAATTTTCCAATGCCAAGATTACATAGGAAATTACTAAAGCCAAGTTAGCCACACTTGAAGTTAAGACACACTTGTGTCATAAAAAATGAAAATTTGTAGTAGGCAAACATACAACTTCAAGAGTAGAAAATTGTTGAGTTCGTGATAAACTAATAGGAATGATTTTGATTAAGTTCCTTTGAGGGATTCTTGTATTTCTATTAAGATAAGGGACCTCATGGTTCACCATCATTCAACGGTTCAAGACAAGTGAAATGAAAGGTTGGAAAACTTATATGTACAAAGGAGAAAAGATGGTTAGTGGATGATGCACTTGTGTTTGTTCAATTGGTAGGAGATGAATAGACTTGTATCTCTCATTATAGACAAGTTCATAAGATGTTGATGAGCCAGAGAAACAAACAATTGTCAGGTTTTTCATATAGTTGAATAATGATATTAGAGACATAGTGAATTTAAAATCTTATACTGTAATAGAGGAAGTAATCCATTGACTATTGAAGTGGAAAAACAACAGTGCAATCTTTTGAATTATCTGACTTCGTTCCGAAAATATCCAGCTTGAGAAAAAATAATCAACTTTGACCTTTGGGAGACATAATTCTAAATTATTGAAGGAAATTCAAATCAATTTAAAGTCTCTGTCCACTCTTTTAGGAAAGGTTATTACGCTTCTCACTTGAATTTTTCGCTTCCAATTAACATACATAGTTTCTCAATGGAAACCAAACCCTTGAATGGGAACTTTGAGAAAATGATTTCTAACAAGAGAAGATGTGTTTTCTCAAAAGACACAGAGAAGGAAATAGTTGATGCTACAATACCAAGTAATGGTTCCAAGTGTCTTTTGGGACATAGAGCATCTCAATGTCTGAATAAAAACATGATTATTAGGGAAGCCACAGTGTTGGCTGATTCTAAGATCTAACCTATCTCCTTAAGATTTGACCAAGTCAAACAAGAGTTTGTCTAAAAGCTTTTATGCTTCTAATTATTTTGCTCTTGGTAGATTTTTAATGAGTCCCTTAACATATAGAAACCTCTTCCTACTCACCATCACGTAGAACAGAGGCACGTGCAGGTAAAACTATTGTCAAAATTTTGGGCTGGCCAACACCTTGGATAGCCACCAATTTCACTATCACGAATGACAAAACTTTATAGAAACAAAGGAACAATAACCCAATCAGACCTCTTATCAACCTTCTACCATCTCATATCATCAAAATTTTCCTCTACCTTGAGGGTTTTTTAAAAAAATTAAAAACCCACATCCTTGAAGTCAACTTACTGTAAAAAAATCATTAACTTTGTTTCTTGCAAAATAACAACACCCAGTTTTTCTATGAGAAGCTCATTGATTCGACCTTTCTATTTATCTAACCCCAAATGTTTACATTTATTTATAAGAATTGATTTGCATTAAACCCAAAACGTTACAAGAATTTCCGGGAGACAGCTCCACCAAAACCAAAATCAATTGACAAAACCAATCTCTCTACAGTTAGAAAGAACTAAGTCAAAATGGTACCTTCTAAACTAATTCAAACTATAATTCCACTTAGCAACAAGAAAGATACTACCATCCTTAATTCAATATTCAGAAATTTATCCACGAAAATAATTTCATTAAGGTAGAATCAAATATTTTGATAATCAGAACTATTTTTTATGTAGATGAAAAATTAAGGAAAAACTTTATGGTTGTGGTGGTAACCTTCTGGGATCAGAACTTTTGGACATGTTTTTATTGATTTAATTAAACTATCCAACCACACAATGATAAATCATTTTGATTCAAAATCAATTTACTGTGGCTCGTTCTCGACGTAAGAAGAATTATGTTTACTTGACAAATGAAAAATCTTTGACTGGAACCTATCAACCACTTACTGGCTTATATCATCAGAGCTGTTATCTGATTGTAGGTGTTCGGCCCCTCGAGCACTGATTATTGAAAACTCTGTTGGACTTCCAGGGGGAATTTCAACCTGCATGGTAAGGAAAAATGTAAAAAATTACAGCAATAATCCCCTTGATCCATTAAAAGCAAATTCAGTGAATGGAAACTAGTTTGGCAAATGATTGTACAGAAGCTATACAAATCAAGGACTCCTTGATGAACAAGTCATCTAGTAAAGTTTAGTCATTTGTATTTGTTTCATTAAGGTTTGTACCAATGTGTCAATGCAATCGTTGCACTTTCATTTTTTAGTGTTTTTGGTTTGTATTAATGATCATAAACGTTTCACTTTCATTTTGAAGGGTTGTGTTGATTTCTACCATTTAAGACTGAATATTGAAAATAAGATAACTGTTATGCGTATTATGATGAATACTATGATGGAAAATAATAACCCCTTATCTCTTCTTTATCTTCTTCTCATCTTTATCCCCTAATTTCTTCTCTTGTCAATTTCTAGCTCTAACCAAATCAATTCCATCCTACATCAAATTATGATAGATCCTGATTTTAACATCAGAAAACATTCCAGAGGCAGATCTATAATTTTATGCATGGGATTTGCTTGCTGCAATCGAGACCAATCATCTGCACACATTCTTTCCATAAGTAAACTCAAAAACCATTGTCTTCTACAGCAAAACCAAGACCAAATAACCAATTCCTTTCCTATCATTCCAAAAATATAAAGGAAGATGCAATCAGATTGAAGCCCTTCAGCCTGTGAAGGCCTATCATCTACATCGTTTGGCTCGACAATTCCAAAGATAGAGGTTTTCACCTAAATTTCTGTCAGAAAACTTTACTAAACGAAAGAAAAATTTTCCAACACTGGGAAACCCATAAAATATGGTTAAGTGCAGCAGAGAAGACAAAATTCAAAATGCTTATTCTAGACATTTACTCAACTATAAAAAAAAAAAAAGAAAAAAAAAATACACTATGAGCATTCGTGGGAACCAAACCATGCTTTTTTTAATAAATTGTTGGTCGATATGATGTGGGACATTTAATGCTGGTGGTCCTGTAATTCATCAGTGGTTTCAGCCAAATATATGAACAAGAAGTGAAGGGAAACATTTTTGCTTCCATGTGTCCCAGCCATTTCCGCTTTATCCTCGCTCACGATAAGCACAAGTGCACAACACAAGGGAGATCCTATTCCTATGTCTCTTGGTTCTTTATGATTAGATAATGAAAAATATTACTGGAGATGTTACAAGTGCATAATTGAGAAAAAAAGGATGTGCAGTCAAAGAAGTAGAAATGGATTTCTATAAACTGATAAAGAACATTGGTAGAATTTCAAATCATTTGGATGCAACTGAGAGAATTCTTCAACAATTAATAAAGGCACCCAAGATATTAACTCCAAATATGATGCCCTGGCGGCTATGGTTTAAAAATATGACAATTTTAAATCCAGAGTTCTTTATGGGCTTCTGCACAAATGGAGGATGCAATATAGAGTCAGGAAAGTCAGAAATTATACACTGTAAGAAACAAATCTGAAGGATTCAACTAACCACACGCCGATGATTTGGTCAAGGCCAGACAAATGATGATTGCTGCCTCCCTCCCTTACCAATAATAACTTGATAGTATGGGATTAATGGTCCTAAGGGGTCTTGATGGCGATGAAGACAATAGGCACACACTGGATGCACTTAATTTGGAGGAAATCTTAAAATCTACTTGTTTTTATAAATCCTCATGCTTAGAGGCTAGCACTAAAACATTGTTATGATAGAAAAATGTGGTTATATTTGATCCACGTTGAGGAAATACACCTATTGAAATTGATGATATTGATTTGACAACATCTTTTCTGAGTTTTTCAACTTGACATGTTGGATTTTTCCCCACCCAGAAGTGTTGAAGACATTATCTATTTAAGTAGTCATAGAAATGTAGTTTTAATTAACCTTCTTCTTCTCATTCCTGTCTCATAATTTTTCTCTTCACTTGTCATTTTCTTGTTGTTTCTACATCAATTCTATGGTACATCACTACAACAGAACAGTCAAACATAATGAGGTTTTGTGAAACTCTATTATTCTTTTCAATAAATTGTGCTTGATGTAAGACAAATACCTCAAAACAATATGATTTACCAAATTAAAATGGTACATTTTTTCTACTGTTGTTGTAACATTAAGCATGATAGAAATCTTACACTTGTGACTGATGAAAACTTTTCTTTCACCACAACACCATCAGGCCTTGTACATTTTATGCTGTAACCTTCCCTCTTGATAGTCAGTGTTGCTGGTTCCCAAAAATTAAGGTATCCAGTCTATAACAGAATATTAAATATTAATATTCAAAAAATAGTATATAATAATGTTTAAAAATCTAAAAAATCTATAATTGACTCATTTTTTTCATAAAACCAAGAGATGTAGGGATATAAGAAATTCTCAGAATTAACATACCGACAGTGATACATCAAATGAAATAAGACTACTGATAAGAGTTTTCTGTATGTAGTTGTGCATTGATGAATCTGAAAAGAGTTAAGACAATGGAAAAAACATGTTTAAGACAATAAACAAAAAGAAGACTCCGCAGGGTATTGAAAAGAACAATTTCTTGCACCTACACAAAATTATAAATTAGTAGTGTGATAATAGGAATGAGAAAGCAATAGTGGGTTTCAGAACTAAAAATTCCAATGACAACGTTAAAATCTTAGTGAGCTATCAACATAACTAATAAGAAAACAAACACACAAGTCACATATACACATTAAAGGGGCAGTAAGGCTGACAAATATGCATGAAATAAATGAGAATAGAAGTTAATAGAAAAGGCAAAAAACAATAGGTTTCAGCAGGAAAAGTAATGTGCATTTTCCAACAGATGGTATGGTTGTCAGATGAACCATGCAACATATGATGACAACCAAAACACTACAGGCAAGTTTCAAATCCTCGGAAGCCATTCAATTTGTTAATATGCGAATGATTTATGTTATTTGTACATTTTATTGCAATTTTTTTATTTTTTTGGTTACATTGTGAATCCATTAAATTTATGGATTTGACATAAATATGTTAGTTTAGTTCCGACAGTAGTGCTAAATTGTATGTAAATTCAAATTTTATTGTATAAATTTAGATAATTATTCATTTGAATTCGCTGCCTAATTATGCAGACAATTTTTCACTTGCCATGTCCCATCTCATAAGCAAAAAAAAAATTAACTGGTTCGCAGGCATTACCAATAACTACGGAATTACTTGGAAAAAGGAACCATAGGATCATCAACAATTACTTACCACAAGTGATCTTTTGATTCTCATTGGCAAAAACCCTTACAACCTCTCCCTGAAGTCAAAAGAAATCACTATTAGAAGGGCAGTACGATAATAAAATTCCAAAATGGCAATTTTATTGCTGCTCCAGATATGTGGTCAAATTAAATAGCATTAAAGATGTGAATTGCATAAAATACGTCAGGTATGATTTGCACCCTGGTAGTATGAACTAAATGAATCTGGAAACTTGAAACATTTTGTAACATCACATAGATTCTTAAGGGTTGCTGCACAAAACCATTTTTGTGACCTTTGAAAATCAAATGAAGCTATCGGAACTATACTTTCTTCTGACACAAAGGAGGTTAAAAGATAAATTTCATGATATTATATGTTGAGGGAAGACAGTTTTTTCTATGGTTACATAGTTCAGACATTTTCAGTATAGAAGGAAAAAAACTGACATAAAATGTATGAAGAAGGTGAAGAAATTCTCCAAGAAATACAGATCCCCTTTCAATTAGAAAGCACAAAAAAAGCATAATCTTTGAATTACTCGTTCACTTTGATTCTTTTAAACTGGAGGATGATAACCATGAATCATAATGTAATTACTCCAGCAGAACTTCCCCATCCATAAATTTAAGTATAATCAAGATTTTTTGTCTTATTAAAAATGAGGCAAACTGACACCTGAGATCTGAAAGAAAAATAGAGGGAACAATGCTGGAACATTGAGTTCATACTGGAATTACATGAAATAGCACTTGAAATTTCGTTTTCACAAGTCACATAGGAGAGTTTATACCTTGCGCTTCCTGTTATCCAGAGGTTGGACCTCAATTGCAAGTATTGTGTTAACGTCATCAGCAGTAACAATATAGTTTGGTTGCTTGGCTCCTATAATCCTAACCTCATTAAGGTCGAAGTTTCAAAAACAGGAAGGAAAAATAATGAAGTAAAGAAAAGTGCCAATACCTTCAATATACTTAACAGATCCATCTTCCAAATGGCGCACCCACTATTTATTGGCAGAAGAATAATTAAAAGTTCAACAAGAGTACATGTGAAACGTCTATGATGAAAAAATCATAGTTTAAGTTAAAAGATGAAACAATAGTAGTTTCAAGTGTTAAAGTTGGGCTTGAAAATGCACCTCAAAATTACAGCTCGTGGTTCCATTGAT
This sequence comes from Begonia fuchsioides, assembly GCA_003255005.1. NCBI lineage: Eukaryota > Viridiplantae > Streptophyta > Magnoliopsida > Cucurbitales > Begoniaceae > Begonia > Begonia fuchsioides. The sequence goes on from QAOC01047219.1 coordinate 19,325, forward strand.
CGAGTATCCACTTGCCTCAAGTTTTTGACCAGGGAAAGCTTCACCTGAAATTTGGAGGCCCTCTATTGCAGGTAATGGATCATCATCTGCAGCTGCATTTGAAAACACTTATAAATCTAGAACAAGATTGTTCTCACCATGGGCTGTGACGGAGCACAAACCTTCGGAAAATGAAGATGAAGGTTCTTCAAGGACTGGAGGTAGATAAGGAGAATAAGAGGAGCTTGGATCATCAAGTCCAGTAGAAAAGGGAGAGTTTCCTGCACTCCAATTTGCAGTAGGTTCTTTCTCACTCTGGCCAACGTCGGCATCTGAATCTTCTACCTCACTATTGCTGAGAGGTTCTCGAAAAGTCACCTGTTTATTTGATGCTGCATCCATATAATGCATGTCATGTTCCGTACCCTGAGCAATAGGCATTGCAGGAAGATCATAGGGAACGTTCCTAGCAAACAATGTAGCAGAATGAGAGGAAAAAACATTTGCCCAATAAGAAATTTCAAACTCAACCTCATGAACAGGAAATCTTATGTTTACATTTTCACGATATGGTTGAAAGGAAAAACAAAATACTAGTATAAAAATCTCACTATAGAAAGTAAAGGTATGCAGAACCAGACCAAACTATAGAACCAGACTAGAACCTACATATTTGGTTTGACTTTGGTTGGTTCTACACCTTTAACGGTTCCTTAATGGTCTTGCATTACTCAAAAAAGATTTAATCGATCCGGTTCCGAGTTAAATAAAGTGAAACTACTAAGACCAAAATCAGACCTATAAGAAACTTCATAACTCAAATTCGTATTTTTTTGTCATCAAAGTTTAAATTTATAACCAAGACTTTTATGTAAGTTTAAAATTTGATATTCATACATAATCTATAATGCTATGATAGTTGGTTGAACATGTTATATTTACAAATTATATAGTTTTTTTTCTTCCTATTCAAATGTGTCTTAATTTTTGTAAAATGTGTCACAATATATGTTGTGGTTCTGATCCGATCTTAATCTTTTCACGTTCGAGTTCTGGTCCATAAATTTTGAAATTGAATTTTTATGATTCGATTTTATTTTTTTAAAAAAAATCAAACAAACCCAACCATTATCACCCCAAGAAAATGCTAATCCAAATGGTGCATCAAACAATATCCAATTTTTGTCTTTCTAAGTTGCAAGGATTTACATTAAGTGAATATGTCTTCTGATAGTTCTTTTCATGTTAGACATGTTGACAGACTCATTCCAAGCAATCTACGAAAAATTATTACAATACATCAACATTTTCGAAATTATTAAACAAAAATTTTATTGAGCCAAACCATCTAGCATTAGAGAAAAAGAGGAGAATATAACTCAAAGGTAATAAATAATAAGCAGCCATTATTCAACAAGCACGTTAACCTTTTTTGTATCTTTCCAAGATTAGTTGGATTTAAAAAGAGGGAAGAAGCCTAGTTCAGCTCTTGGGATGACAAATGAATTGGGGATGCACCTTCATGCATTAGATGGAACTCCTTAGATGGAGCAAATAAAGTTGTAAAAAGGATAATTCACTGGCAAGATAGAACAACATAAAGATTTTGAAGAGAACGATGGTTCCAACATCCATATTCAAATGGATAATATTCTCACTTAAGGATACAGAAGACAAAATTTGCAACTAGATTTGTAAGTTCACCTAACTCTTTAGTGTTCGTATCTTTTCCAAAGGTCAGATCTCATGGACTGCTATAAGAATGCCTTGCATTATGTAAAAGTAAAGAATATTTTGACTTTTATTGTGTGATTGTCATTAAATATTTGGGAATCGCACACATAAAGGCTCATTTCCTACCCACATCTCTTCACAAAAGACCATTAAGGTTCGTTGCTCATTTTATAGCTTGCAATCCTAGAACACTCCCAAAAGGACATGTATCACTTTCTCTGAGATGGGAATATTTAAAGACAGGCACGATTGTCTGGGGAAGATATATTCATTGCTGTGATAAAGAGAGTGTGTTTGTGTGTAATCATAAATAAGAAAACACAAAATCTTTCAATAATATAACCTCAACCTACCTAAAGAGTAGCACAATTAACATCAACAAGACCATACAAACAGATATAAAAACAAATAAATGACGCAGCTTCTATCACCTAAACCATAAACCCTCATATTCTTCTATTGGTCCAACCCATAGTCTTCTATCGGTCCAACCCATAGTCTTCTATCGAGGGTATCATCTAATGTTACGGGTTTTAAGCCCATGGACTCTTTCGTAAGGAAACAATATTTTATAAGGGTCTAATTATTTCAGTTAATTGTTATTTCTTTAAGTCAGTTGGTCGTTTTGGTAATTTTGTATTTTTAGTGGGGTCTGTTGTAGTTTATTTAAAGGGCATTAGCCCTAGGGTTTAGTAATCAAGTCTGTTCAGAAAAATTCTCTCTTTCTCTTCTCTCTTACATCCCTCTCTTTCTCTTCTCTCTTGCCTCCCTATGAAAGAAAAATTGGTGGTTACACGTTTTGGAACCTACGACCATCCTTCGGACACGCCTTAACCGCGGGAACTGGCAACTATTGGTGCAGTAGACCGGTTTACCTCCAAAGGAGTCATCCTGGGAAGATCTTCAGGCGTTTCGTCAAGAATTTCCCTCTTTCAAGCTTGAGGACAAGCTATTTTTTTTGCGGAGGGAAGTGATGTTAGGCTTTAAGCCCATGGACTCCTTCCTAGGGAAACAATATTCTAGAATGGTCTAATTATTTAAGTCAATTGTTATTTCAGTTGGTTGTTTTGGTAATTTCGTATTTTTAGTGGGGTCTGCTGTAGTTTATTTAAAGGGCATTAGCCCTAAGGTTTACTAATCAAGTTTTTCCATAATTATTCTCTCTTTGTCTTCTCTCTTGTATTTTCTCTTTCTCTTCTCTCTTGCCTCTTTATGAAAGGAAAATTGGTGGTTACTCGTTCTAGGGATAAACTCCCTGACGAGGATCCTAACAATTTGAAAGGAAAAGAAGTGGTTACTCGTTCTAGGGATAAACTCTCTGACGAGGATCTTAACATCTAAACCCTCACAATCTTCTCTCCCTATGAAAAGAAAAGGGGTGGTTACTCGTTTTAGGTATAAACTCTTTGACGAGAATCCTAACAATTTGAAAGGAAAAGAGGTGATTACTCGTTCTAGGGATAAACTCTCTGACGAGTATCCTAACATCTAAACCCTCACAATCTTCTATCAGTACAAGCCATTAACTTCCATGGTTCCGCCAACTTACTAATAACCCTTCCTTTTTCTAAGTCGTTCCAAGAATCAGACAACCTAGATTTTGTTTCACTCTCTAAGGCGCTGATGTCATTGGGCTCACACAATCCCTCAATTACTTGTACATTGGAACAACCCTCATCAACATCACGACCTATACTTATCCTTAATGACAGACGGAATAAAAGCAACCAGTGCATATGATGATGCCAGCCAATTTAATTTTACCTAGAGAACCCTATTTTCTAGCCCTGAATCATGGTTCAAAAGAAAGATAATCGGGCCATCTAGCCAAAGATTCTTGCTTACCATTATTGATGAGCTGCCATATGAGTTGTATGAAGCACACATATTCATCAAATTGAACCTCATGTCACATTGCTAATTCTAAAGACAACTTTGAAATCGCATTAAGAATTTACATTCAAACTTACTAACGGTTCATCACCTTTTAAACCTCCCCCCCACCAACAATGTGGTTGGAAGATGTTTGTTAAATCTTATTCTTCAACAAAATTTTGATTTACAGCAACAAAGAATGGAGGCTTCCCGTCATCACATCCAAAGAGATCTTATCGAGCAAAATAACAAGTGTCTCAGCAACATAAATACCAAGCCCTCTCTCCACCTAGTATCTGTCAAGGGTCTCCTTGAACAGCCAATTATCAATCAAGGTTCGGATTCCATTGAGGGTCTTCCTAGCTTAAAAGGGTGAGACACTATTCTTGTGATGTTTGATCAATTGAGTAAATATCAAATTATAGCATCTTTTAAGTCCCGTTTGTGGATGCTCCATTCACCAAATTGGTGGTAAAATTACATGAATCAAAATCATTAGCATCAGACCGCAAAAACGATTTACAAGCTGATTCTTGACGCACTTTAAAACTATAAGGGGCATCAACAGCAAACCAGAGCCTATAGAGAGATGAATTATTATTTCCATTGTTTCACATTATCCAAGTTGAAGCAAGGAGCCTAAGCAGCTTTCATCTGCAGAGAACTGGTAGTCCTATCATACACCAATACAGCCTTTCTTTTGGTACATAGAAGTGATCCGCTGACTCGGATTCATTTTACAAACAAATCTACCTTGATATCCACGATCGACCAGCAACTTTCGCACCGTCACAATATCATAGCAAATTTGAAAATACACTACCAAAGAGCAAATAAAAAATGAAAATAGATGCGAATTACCACAACTGAGAGAACTGATTAAATAGCAGTGGACTGACAAAGCACAGTTGAGAACTGATTTTTCAGGAGGGGAGTCTGGTTTCCACAAACTCCATCCCTACCCAGTTGAAGTCCTTAGCTGCCCGTACAAGTACCAAACTTGCTGCTTGCTTTTATGACCCCTTTAAGATCCTTCTACCCATCATAAGGATAGCCTAAGCTAAGCTTTCCCAAGGTGCCACTATCTGATTGGTTTCCCATGCGTCTAGGTTGCACAGGGCACTGAAACTGCTGCATTTGTTCATTCGCTGCTTTCACATTGATAGTGGACCTCAAAATAATTATGGAACCAGCATGATTCTAGAAACAAAAGCTGCTCAAGAAAACTATGGGTCTCCCCCCAGAAGATCCCTTGCCTTAGAAAGATATACAGTATTTTCATGCATGAGGGGGAATCTTTTTGGCTCAAGTGGGAAGGGGTACTCTTGATAAACCTTTGACACAAAATAGCCCAAACCCAAAAGAAGGTGGTGGTTTAGCCCAAAGGGAGTGAATATATTGTAAGTAATAGATTGTCTTGAGGAAAGCATGGCAAAGGTAACTTCAAATCAGATAAGCACATGTGCACACAGCATGGTACTTTTTGAAAGGTTATTTAATATGTATTAAATTTTTCAGAAGGAAATTGAAAATTATACCAAGAATTGAGTCTCTCAAATTGCTTGTTATGATGTAATTCCCCTATTTTCTGGGCTCTATAAGAGTACTCAGTTTTTCTCTAACTTACGGGGTAATCCTCTGTGTTTATGCAGTTTTAATGACTACATCTGATGCAGGACAATCAACCCGATAATTAGTTGTTTATTAATTATGTATTAGTTAGTTTTTCATTAGTTTAAATGTTTAGATAGAATTTATTTTGAAATGTTTCAAAAACAATTTAGTTATTTATTATTTAATTATTAATTTAAATCTTTTAGATAAAGTTCATCTTTCTGAAAGTATTCAAAAAATTTATTTTATTTTCTAGAAGATTTGTTAGAGATTTTAAATCCTCACAAAATGCTATTTTAAAGGGATTTTGTGATTATCAGAAATAGACTTTTGACAACTCAATTGAAAAGATTTCTCTATTCTTTTTCTTTTCTCTCTTTTCAGACTGAATTGTCCGTTAATTCTCTAATTTCTCTATTTTGTCATCGAAACAAAACTTCTGATCCACCAAATACATCTCAATTGACCCAATTATTACAAGGATGTGCAAGTCAAAACAAAAACAATTGAAGATATAATAACTGGTCTCTTAAAAAGTGGTTTTACAGTTGAAAGAATGTAGAGGTTTGCAGTAGCAGTTTATAATTAATCACTATCTTAGGATGATTACCAATAAATAGTTTTTAGGATCATATAGAGAGATAATATCCTCAAAAAATAAAAACAAAAACAAAATTAATTCACATTGCTGCACCTATATCACAATTCACAAAGCTCTTTTTTTTTTATCTTTGGCCTGGTTATACTAGGTTCAGATCTAAAAGCACACAAAGATACCATGTGATCAAACCAAACCGAGCGTAATCAAGATAACCAAATTCCACGACAGACATTCTAAACAAAACATATTAGTATGATGTTAAGGTTCAGCATAAAATAGCAAGAATACAAAATACCAGTAAACTTGTGAAGACATTCTTATTGTAATCATAAAATAGCTAAGTCTCTTAGCCTAGCCAATAAAAAACAGTGTCAATTTGAACAGGCTCACCTACTTGCCAGCGTCGAATATCTCCTTAAGTCTGCTGGTTCAAGATTTTTCCCAACCCCACCACCAATTGAACCAATTTGATGATGAGTTTGCAGGCCCCAATCCAATGTTGTTTGAGTATCAGAAGAAGAAATTGGAATCTTCTTATTTGAATATGATGGTTGAGAAACAATTTCAAGCCCATTCTTTTCCTGGCAAAGGATTTGCGAAATCAAGTAGATTTTTAAGTTACTAATGAGGAAACAAAAGAACAAGAGCATACGGAAGTAGCTATTGCTGCACCAATAGATGGAAATGGTGATTGTGGAGAAAAATTTGACTGGTTCAGATTGGAACGCCAAGGTGTCAGCTGATATTGTGACTCCTTTAGCTTTGACTGTCACCAAAGAGATTATATAGTTAGTAAAAATAGTCAATTAAACAATGAAAGAATTATTAGTACTAAACTAGGTGTTGTTATACTTTTGAGCTATTCATAAATAGATAGTTCTATTTCATAATTAAGTTTGTACATGATTTTAATATATATATATATATACACACATGTATACACACACATAATCTTCAATTTTCCATTCTTAATGTCATAAATAGCTTACAAACACTTTGGAAGATGACTGGCAATGAAAAGGAAATTAATTGTTCAACTCCAAGATCCACTAGACATTGTGGCCAATCAAGTAACTGACAAACATATATTGAGAAATTTTAGTTACTAAACTAACCCTTAAACAAGTTGAAATAGATCAACACTTTATCAACAAGAAGGAATTATTAGCACAAACTCTCCCTCTGTATCTCAATAAGACAGTATCAGTACAAGTGATCCAAGTTTCAGTACTTTTATAGACAAATAAGAATTGACATATTATTGAACCAGGTTTATGGAAGATGTTAAGCAAAAATCATTTCTTTTCATAATTGTTATGGGGAAAATTCCGTAACTATAAGTCATGAATAGGTTTCTTGATGTGTACTAGCTGCATTTTAAAGGATTTCATTCTATTTTGTTAGCTTGATATCTCAGGAATACAATTAAAATTACCTCAGTAAGAAGAAGCTTCTCCTGCAAATGTTTGAAGAGAACCTACAAGGACACAAATCGACGACCTTCCAAAATGAGATACATAAGTTGTTACATATTCTATGACATGAAAGCATCTACATATATCATTTATGGAGAAATATTCATCTACAATCATAAAGTATTTCCCAGAACCAAACTGGCACTATTACTATCTTAACTGTAAACATTATATCAAGATATGTGCAATTTAATCAATTGAATATTCTGTATAATATTTAGTTTCTTCAAAGTTACAGAATCTCTATCAAGGAATATTGTCTCCGTCCAATAATAATTTGTCATGGGATCAAAGTCATTCTCTTAAACCCGAGTTGTGTATGAAGAACGACGTCCAATTTTGTCACTTACCGAGACTCACGCGATGCATGATCCTATTAGACACATGTCTGACATACCTCTTTCGATTACATAAATCATTGTTCAAACAATGATCTAGAACTTCTAAGATTTTTCATCGGTATGATTTTCATCATACCTCTCTTCATACAAATCATACCTCTCTTCATACTACTTTATCTTCAATTTTCATTCTACTTCCAATTATAATATGACGCATGAATGCGGACAAAAAGTAATGAACAAAGAATTTCAAAGTCTTAAAGTCAGTCATACATAGGATCTCATTTTTTCCTCTAAAATCAAGATCATGGTTGCAAATGAATTTACTTGATCAATTTTTCATTAGAAAAGTTTCTTGATCGATTTACAGCAAGGTTGCTTGTTCTTGGTAACACACAAGAATATAAATTAAATTTTTGCTCCTATCGCTATTAATGACAACCGAAATATTATTTCTATTGTTTATCACAAGATTGACCGCTATATGAAATACTTGTCAAAAATGCATTTTATAAAAGTACGGCTTGAAACACCTTCAACATTAGATCTCAAGCTATGTAAATTAAATCAATCTTTATATGGATTGAAACAAGTTCTTCAATCTTAATTCAACGACTTTAGTTGATTCTCACACAAACAAAGTGACTATGATTCATTTATGTTTTTTCTTTTTTTTGCAAAATCTTGTTTATATTGATGATGTCAATCATCACTTGGACAATTTCTAAATTAATTGTTTAATAACAACCTTGACTTCTCACTTATTTTTTGAATTTTGAAGTTCATACTACTATCACATGATCTTTTTAAATCCCTATAAATGCATAAGACTTAAACATGTTGGCTAGTTTACGAGATGATTCATCTGTTGATACTCCATTAAAAGTCAACACAAAGAATTATTGCGACGAGGTTACTCTTTTTGCCCATCCTAGACACAATCAACAATTAGTAGGTACTTTAAACTACTAAATTATTATGCATCTCGCTATTTCCTCTGCAATAAGGGAGTCCATTCATTCAGACTCCAAAACATCTTCATCTATATGTTGTTTGTCATATATTCAATATATCAAAGGGACATCGAGTCCTAGTTCTATCTTGTTGCTTATATTGAAGCAGATTGAGCAGGTGGTCCTAAAATACTCATGATAGATCATGTTTTTTACCATTCTTTAATTTTATGAAAAAGTAAAAAACAAGGACTCTAAAAATTATCATCTAAGTTTTAATATTGTGTCATGTTAGTTGTTAGTTTGAAGATAATTTGGCTTCATGAATTTTTATTTGAGTTGGGTTTTCTACAAACAGTCTCTATTTTATTCCATGTTGATAATACTAGTGTCATTAAATTTGGTGTTCATCTCATTTTTTATGAATGCACCAAACATATGAAAGTGCACTGTGACTTCATTTATTGTGCTTTCCACAACATATTTATACTTTTTTCTCCCAAATTTTCACAGACGTGCAGATAGTTGAATACTCACCAAGGCCTTGACGAAAAAGCACCCCCAAATTTTAGTTTGAAAATTGTTGTTTTTTGGTCAATGAGCATCAATTTGAGGAGAAATAACAACTTGGCAGCCAACTCTATAACCAATATAGGCACTAAATTATAGGAATTACCATTATTTCTAAAGGTGAGTAGAAACTGATTTTTATTTGTTCGATCTTAGTCTGCAATGCAATAGGACTGTCAACCCATACCAAATCATTTAAATCATAAACCTTCTACTTTGTAATTTAATTGATGCATTTGGTGAACCACCTCACCATGAGAAGTTGGCTGGTCTTTAGTATTTAGATGGTTATGGATGCTTTTAGCTTAAGTTTTCAACGTTTGGTTTGATAAACAACATATTCCAATGAAATTTTATTGCGTTAATTTGTAATATGTCATTCATATAAAATTCTAAAGCTAATATTAATAATTTTACACTAGAATTCTATAAAAAGATCTACACCATAAACTAACGAAATCAACAAAAACAACTGTCATTGTCATAAAAATATTTTATGGGAAAGACTAGGATCGGACTGCTAATTTGATATCGAACTTTGATAGTCTAGTCTTACTTCTTTAAAAAATTAGACTAACTCGGATCACGATCACTCATAATTATACTATAGTAACTGTAAATATTATTTTCTAAAACAAGATAAGTGTAATTTAGGTTATTGAATATTTTGCGTAGCATTTAATTTCACTATAATTACATAATCTCTATCGAGAGATATTCATTAAGACCAATGTAATGTCATAATTTATTTATAGCAAAATATTTGTGAACGCATAATCCAAATACAATGAAAAAACTACAGAAGGTAGTCGTTCCACAGAGCATTCTCCCTAAAGAGGCATGTTTAGTAAAACATTCGGCATAATACTATTCTCGCATAGAAAGTAAGGGTAACAATATTCAAAGTTGTGATTGACTTGGCCATGAATTGCACTTTCATTACCTAGAAACAAATGCTTCAAAAGATATGTGGGTATCATTTTCCAAATTATAATATTACCAAGAAATCATCTATAAACCTCTCCAACCAAATAAAAATTCATCAGAACGTATGACTCTCAAAACATTTGCATAATTGTGTTCTACAAACTAGATTCTATCCAATCACGTCCTATCAAAATATGCATGTGACTATTCAAGCACACAAACACATAGAGATTATTTCTGGCTACTTTTTGCGATGCCTTTTTTTAATGAGTCATGTTAACAAAAATGAAAATGGTCTTCCACCATATGCACACATGTCAAAGTAGGATTATTTTCCATCTAATTCCTTTTTTCATAATAGCGCGGTGTTAATAATAAATTTGCTAAAGGAATTCCAGTTTGACCTTGATATTGCTAACAATGGATTGAGCATCAGGAACTGAAGGTTGGAGTGAATACTCTGCGAGGAGAGGAAGTAAATATGAAATGAAAGTTGATCTCTCTTGTTGTGCATCCTGAAAGAATTAAATGACATTGTAAGGCTCATTGAATTTAAATCATAAAAACTCAAATGGACACATGTGACTAACACAGAATATATCCACTGGAATATAAATTTACACGTGAAATTACATGGGAAGGAGGAAGACCTGCAAAGCATAAGTTAGACGTATATTTTCTTCCATTATATCCTGCCTATAAGAGAGAGATTTAGAAGCAGCATCCACAAGGTCCTGTTGTTGCTGATCAAAGGCCTAGTAATAACAACACCCCCACAAGTAAAGTCTTTATTCCAATCTCAAAAGGAAAAAAATCAAATATATATGCTCAAAGAAGAATATGGAGAAGTAATTTGCAAAAACTTTTGCTCACCAATCGCATATAGGCAATCCTCTTTTCTAGGACATACTTTTCGTTGAGTACTTGTGCTTCCTGTTTCAGAGATATGAATATTATCATTTTCCATTTGATAGAAATCGTATTAACATTGAATGGAAAGCAAATTTAAAGTTAATGTCCAGAAATTGCACGACTTAATTTGAAGTGCTAAACTCCTAACCTTCACAGAATAATCAACAAGATGTTTCCGCAAATGCATGATTTCTTCTTCATGTTCTTGAATTTTTATAATGAGATCCTATAGGAACCAGAACTTGTCTTTAAAACCAAGTACTGAAGAAACTAAGAAAAATAACTTAATTTGAACCTCACAACCAGAGTTACATGTACCTGCTTCCATCTGTTGTTAGAAGTATTTTCTTCCCCAAGTGGCATTAGCCCACTTCCAGGCACATGGAATCGTGAATCATCTCCTTCAGTTTGATGCCTGAGAAACATGTTATCAATGTCTCAAACCAAAACCCGCATAAAGTTTAGAAGACCATAGTCATAAAATAATAGAGCCAAAAAATGATGTGCAGAACCACATCATGAGTCTATGGGACAACCTGCTTGGATATAAAGATGTTGTAGATGGGGAAGAAAACTGAGAGGGACCAACATTTTCTGCATGTGGTAGTGCACCAATTAACGTCTTGTTTAACTTGCTACTTTCAGAGAGAATTTCGGCATTAACCGACAAAACATCGTCATTTCTTGGCTTTAGCTCATTGTAAAAGGTTGGTATCTCAGTGCCAACATCCTCCACTCCCTGTCCCTCTTTGCTTATTAAGATAGGTAACTGATGAGCTCCATAAGATCCAGGGTTCTCACTCCCATTCCACTCATCATCTGAACGAGACCTTTGAATAATTGATTCACCAAGTTTCTGTGGATACAAACACATTCAGCAATTCTTGTCCTTAAACAGGAAAGGTTCTGTATAAAAATTATATCTCTGTATTTAGCGATTTGGAGGCCAATAAAGGTTAATGGAGTGGGTTTGATACATAGGATAAAGGTAAACATAGTTTGGGAAAATGCAGGGATACCAATCTGGAGTACCACATTGAGGAGGGAGAACTTACATATTTTTCCAACTCTTGAGTTGTTTTGTGCAGCTCGATCCTCAACAGGTTATTTTCCTCTACCTAAGAAGAACCACAAAAATGATGGAAAATTCTTTTAAGATAGTAAAAGGAACAAACTCCTCGAGTAAGCCAAAAGATATGCCTGATGAAAGTCCCTACGATAGTGTTCTTAAAAACCAGATCTAATACCTTTTGATATCATTTAAAGAAAAAACATCATTTTCCATCCATAGAATAAAACAACTATATAAAATCAGAGACTCAATCATTCTTTTTCGAAAAGGAATGTGACTAACTAAAAGATATATATACACACACATATACAATTCATTGTCAATTCTGTATTAACGTCCACATATAACAAAAATATGTTTTGCAGAGAGAATAGCATGTGTGTGTGCCCATAAACGGACAAATATATAAAGTAAACTACATATCTATACATTGTTTCTTCGTATTATCACAAGCTCAAAAGTTTGTGTCAACATTTAAATAATCATCTTGGCAAAGGACTCAGCATTTCACCCAATACTGAAACAGAATTCTACTTATTCGAACTGAAACTTCCTTAAATTTAAAAAAACATAAAAAATTATTCTGTATATGGCAAATACTAGATTAACGATGATGATGGAGATGAAGAAAGATAATTCTATTATGTCTTTTAAATTTTTTATGCAGTCTTAGTCGGTGTCTGTGAGAGGAACCCTGGGAAAATGATTGGGGTGATATGCTAACAATACCACAAACTTTCATTCACACACATATATATATGTATGTATGTGTGTATATATATATATGTATGTATGCATGTATATATATGTATGTATGTATATATATATATATATATATATGTATACATACATATATATATACATGACAATCATAATTAACTTAAACTTATCTGGGAAGTTCTTAACTTAATTAGTAAGTAGTTTTTTTATTTACATGAGCTTGTTCAGCTAAGCTTTCTGAAATAATTTCTTAGAGCTATAATTTCTCAAATTAGATAACCCTTCTACACATAAAAAGCATATTACAATGAATACATTGTAAAAGCCTCCAATGAGTTGAAAATGAAAATAAATAATAAGCTAAAATCTGAAACTTCTTTAACTTATTTTAAGTGATAACAAATTTAACACATTCACATTTTAAAAAATTGTGCTAAAGAGCAAATTAGAACATAAAGTTAGAAGGTTAGACAACAAAAACCATCATAGAATTTCAACGGAGAGAAAATTTGTTAACTTAGTGTTGCGATCTCATTCAATACCACCATTGTCAAAGGAGACGGCTAATGAGTAGTAAGCCTCCAAGCCAAATAAGATTAGTCTACTTTAATCATCTATTTTCATAATCCTCGGGTTTACACCATGTGATTAGTTGAACATTCAGTATGCTTGACAGTTGAGGCTTTTGCCTTTTGGAAAATCCAAATTGAACCTAAAAAAGAATTCCAGCGTGGTTTTACACTTGAATCCCAAGGTCAATAAAGAAGGCAGATCAAAATTGTTTATTCTTGAAAACAGCATATCCAGATAACTTATCTATTTCTGTCTCAAATTTATTACTTTAGTAATTATGATTCCTCAAGTGGCAAATTTGAATCATCTCACTATAAAATTAAAGAAAACGGATTGTAAGTTAACGAAAAAAGGATGAGCAAAGTCCAAGTTATTGAGATGAATACAAGAGCAAGAGAGAGACTAACAGATGGAAGCACATGCGGCTCAATTGACTAACTTAAGGAACCTTTTAACAAAACTGTGTCCCCCACAAATTCAGGATCCATCGTGTTTAAAATAAAGTACTTTTCCAAAGAAGATTACTAGGTACAAGGATCTAAAATAAGTTTTCGCAAATTTATTTTAATTCAGAATAAAAGCTAACTTATACCAACCAGCACTTCAAGGCAGAGAAGAGGAACAATAAATCAGAAGAGAACCTGATGCTTGATTGTAGCCTCGGCAGCTTCGACAGCTTTTAGGACCTGAAAAACGCTGCTGTCATCATTTGAGAAGTCGAAGTTCGAGGTAGAGTCGCTAGCAGTTGTAGCAGTAGTGATGGCCAAAGCAGAGAACTTATCCGCAAGTATTTTGCCGCTAAACCCATTTTCCATCTTCTCGTTCCGCAGATTTTAACACAGTTTAGTTCAATTCAAATCAATCCTATCCCATCCAATTTGTCAGCTATTCTGTTAACACCATACTCAATCAACAAATTGATGAGCCGGAAATTTTAAACGATGTATAAATACACCTATCCTTGCCAATCAAACCTAAGTCAATTTCATATTCCAAAAAATTCCCCCAAATTCAAAACTCAATGCCATCGGACATCTGAATGAATACGAGTCAAGCCTCAACCTTCAAATCTTGGCGAACAAAAACCAACAACTCGCAATAAGGACAATTTTCCACAAAATCGGAATTTCCCATAAAAATCGACGGCAGCTACGGAACCCAAGCATGGAAATCTTCTCAACTTCTGGATTAGAGGCTCCCAAGAATCGCTGTTTACAGGCAGTCGAAATACGGAAGAAGAAGAAGAAGAATGGAACCAGAAACCTGCTTTTTGGGATGACTATAGAGGATCTATCAGGCTGCTATCCTCAGTTCCGACCTTTCCTGCTCCTCGGCCGCGGATTAAAGTTCAGCTAAACACATTTTTAAAGAAATATTGGTGTGACAAAGTTAAGACTCCTCTAAATTCTTCCATTTCTTGAAAAACGCGCAATGATTTTCGTTCTTCTTTTCCTCTAGGCCAATTTCGTACATGGAAAAAACATCATATGGGTATTTGTAGTCAAATGCCCTAGTGTTTTTTTATCTATTAAACCTCGTACTTCTATAATTACCAAACTATCCATTCAAAAATCGTTAAATCTGCATTGGTTGTGCAAGTGGTGTCGAGAACAGAGTTCTAAACATTGATATAACAAAAGATAAAAAAATTGATGAACCAAAAATCGATTGGATCGATTTCAATTAGTTCAAAAACTGACCCACACTCATGACTAGTTGTGACGCCTTGAATATTCATTACTCTAATGGAACATTAGTGATGCCCACTAAATCCATAATTGAATGTATACGGACAAATAATTATAAAAATGATGGCAAAGAAAATACTAACCCTTCGCTAATTTGTCATTCTACTTCAATATGAATTAGGCAAGATGGTAACGAAAATGAGATTCACGCAACTAAATTCAAGAACTAAAGATCATTGTAAACCTAAGATAAAATCCACAAAGCAATGTTTTGTAAAACTATAGATAAATTAGGTCCTGGTAGCAAATGTTGATGCGCCTTCTCATGATGTTTGTGCAACCATCCATGGTAGTACATGTTTTGGAATCATAATATTATTACAAAATCATATAGCAACTTCCGTAGAAATATTATGTAATAGATACGCCAAATTGAATGTTTGAAATGTGGAGAAATGATCCGCTTTCA
The DNA here is from genome assembly GCA_003255005.1 of Begonia fuchsioides. NCBI lineage: Eukaryota > Viridiplantae > Streptophyta > Magnoliopsida > Cucurbitales > Begoniaceae > Begonia > Begonia fuchsioides. The sequence goes on from QAOC01047219.1 coordinate 34,828, forward strand.
ATTATATATATGTGTATGTGTGAGCGCGTGTGTGGGTCAAACTGAGTGAAGTAACTAAGCTAAAGGTCGAAGATGACTACTCCTATGAATAGTTTCTTGCGATTATGAAACTACTTGTTTGCTAGTTAAAAACTTGAGAAACTACACGGTACACATTGCTCATCGAAGAGTTTAAGTTTAATGAAATTTTGAACCTCTCGAGGAATGAACCACCTTTAGGAGTAAGTGGATACCCAATTGGACAGGCTCGTGGTATTTTGACAAACTAGGATGTATTTAAACACTGTCAACGTAAACTTTATGTAGGTGATTCGAAAGACAGATGTGTTAGACAAGAACTTGGCCTTGAACGTTTAATCAAAGAGAGTTTACTTGATGAAAATGTTAGATAAATATATTTGTCAAATAAAAATTAATCTTTAACTTAAGCTATTCAATTAATATTAGTATGATTATCTAATGATGCCTTAAAAATTACTAAGTTCGTTATACTTGTGGTACACAACTTATTTACGATAGGAATGAAAATATAATTGAACTATATAAATTTCTAAAAAAATAACAATAGAGAGTTCATCCACTAGAGTACTCCCCAATCTAACTAAATAATTTTAGTTCTGAGAAAGCTGATCAAAATTCATGATTACAGTGCTTAGAATATTTTAGATTCATCGTAGAAGTTTCACAGTTCCGGTGGTGTGCCAGTAATTGCCTAAATCAGCTCTGATTCACCTCAAAACTCAATCGGACATCACTGCAACGGCTCTTTCTGAATCCTTCTCTTTGTCCCTATTCAGATGTGATCGAAGACGATTTTTCATTAGATTTTCCCTCCTTTTAAGATTCGTGTCAGTCAATCCTTATCATTTAAGGACTTCGGTTGGCATTTTGGTAGATCAATTGACACTTCCAATGGGATAGTAAAAAACTTTATAATTTTGGCTGAGCTCTATATGTTTAGGTCGATAATTACAAAGGATTGGTGGATCAAAATAGGAAAAATATAAAGCTAAAATTTTAAGAATAGTTTGACATTAAAAAGCTTTCGAAGTTGAGTTTGTTGGCTTTAAAAAGTTTTAAAGCAATCAATTATTTTTTATGATAACTATGTTAATTATGTATAAAAGATAAAATCAAATACGTCTAGGGTACAATTAAAGTCTAGCAATTGCTGCAGAATTCGGTAAGTTTTTTTTTAAGGCTTATGTCGACCGAACTGCTCAATATGTCGACCGCACAGATAACAGAAGAGTTAGAAGTGTCGAAGAAGCAACTTATGTCGACAGGTAAGAAGTTCTGTCGACCGCTCAAAGTCCAGAGAAGAATCATATGTCGACCGCCTATCAAGTATGTCGACCGATTGAAGACAATTAAAGTTCAAGACATTGGATCGTATGTCGACCAGACGAAACTTATATCGACCGCTTGTAATCCAGAGACAAATTGTCTGTCGACCGTTAGGAACATCTGTCGACCGTTCAAGTTTCCAGCGGAAGAAGTAATTAGAAGTTATGTCGACAGTTAAAGAACTTATGTCGACCGGCTAAATTTCAGAGAGTTTTCCATGTCGACCGCCAAGAGTAGATGTCGACCGAAGAACTTCGAGATACTGAAGTTATGTCGACAGCTCCAAAGTTCATGTTGACCGGTCAAGACCAACGATAGGAAAATTCTTCAACGGCTACTTCCTTATGAGTCTCAACGGCTATCTCTATGTCGACAGCCCCCGAAGATATGTCGACAGCTCTGAAGTCTGACAGACGGAAAATCTATAAATTGCAGACGAGAAGCCAAAAGATAAAAGCCGATTTTCGAGAGAGAAAAGCACGTCCAATCTCTGCCAAAATTTCTAGTTAGCTTTTCTCTTACTCTCTCTTCATTGTAAATCATA
>QAOC01047219.1:37313-93247 GCA_003255005.1 Begonia fuchsioides
GAAATTCAAGAGATTCCTTCAAAGAAAAAGGATGCATGGAAAGGAATTCCCAAGAAAGGAGAAGCATCCTAAGGAAAAGGAGAAGGATCTCAAATGCTATAAATGTGGAAAGTCAGGTCACTTCAAAACTGACTGCCCGCTAGCAAAGAGACATCTCAAGGCTTACAAGAAGAAAGCCATGAAGGCAACTTGGGATGATAGCGACTCGTCCAGCTCCTCATCCGAAGAAGAGGAAATAGCAAACATGTGCTTCATGGCCAAGGAAGACAAGGTACATAACTCATTTAGCGATTTAGAAGAAATTGATGAAGAAAATGAGTTATTTGATGCTTTTAATGACTTGCTTAATGATTTCAACGTTTTGAAATCTAAGTATAAAAATCTGAAAAAGGAGCATGCCATGATAACTAAGGAGCATAAAATTAAAATCAATCCCTTAGAAAACGAAATTAGCAAATTGAAAAGGAAAAATGATGATTTGAAAGGAATCGTGCTTAGATTTACAAATGGAAGCAAAAATCTAAATATGCTTCTAGGTAATCAAAGGACAACTTTTGATAAAGCAAGCATAGGTTATGAATCATTCAAAAAGAAAAAGAAGTATGAGAACTTCTTTGTAAAACCAAAACTTTGTCACGCTTGTAATGAAATAGGTCATACCTCCTTTGTATGCCCTTCTAAAATAAGAGGCAAAAATCAAAAGGCTGTTCTGAAATGGGCTCCAAAAAGAACTAAGGCTAACTCACAAGGACCCAAAATGGTTTGGGTACCTAAAAGAAACATCTAAATCTCTTTGTGTAGGTGGAAGTCTCCCTAGATAAGAATTTGTGGTTCCTCGATAGTGGTTGTTCGAGGCATATGACGGGGGACCCCTCCAAGTTCAGCTCTATCAAGAAAAAGAAGGGGAATGTCTCCTTTGGAGGAAATCAAAAGGGAAGATAATTGGTATTAGCAATATCGGTAACATTTCTTCTCCTATTATTGAAAATGCTCTTCTAGTTGACGGTGTAAAGCATAATCTATTAAGCATTAGTCAACTTTGTGATAAGGGATATAGGGTATTTTTTGAATCCAAATCATGCCAAATAAAAGATAGTTCTGGTAGTAAAATCTTATTTATTGGATATCGAACTGAAAATGTTTATACAATTGATTTGGATAATGTTGCATGCTTTGATGAAAAATGTTTTAGTGCAACATCCCCTCTAGATAGTTGGGCATGGCATAGGAGATTAGGTCATGTTAGTATGGATACCTTAGCTAAGATTGCTAAGAAAAACTTAGTTAGAGGCCTTCCAAAGATCTATTTTGAGAAGGATAGGATTTGTGACGCATGTCAAATGAGAAAACAAACAAAATCCTCATTCTCTCCTAAATCGATTATTTCAACCGAAAAACCTCTTCAACTTCTTCATCTAGATCTTTTTGGTCCCTCTAGAGTAGCTAGCCTTGGTGGCAAGCATTATGCCCTTGTAATTATTGATGATTTTTCAAGATTTACATGGGTATACTTTCTTAGATCTAAGAATGAAATTTTTGAGACTTTTACATCTTTTAGGAAGAGAGTTCAAAATGAAAAAGATCTCTCCATAGTAATTATTCGTAGTGATCATGGAGGAGAATTTGAAAATGAGAAATTTGAGCTTCTATGTCTTAAAAATGGAATCAATCATAATTTCTCATCTCCTAGAACTCCTCAACAAAATGGAGTTTTTGAGAGAAAGAATAGATCTCTTCAAGAGCTAGCTAGGACAATGCTCAATGAAAACTCTCTCCCTAAATACTTTTGGACGGAAGCTGTAGCTACGGCATGCTACACAATAAATCGAGTTTCAATCCTCCCTATCTTAGAAAAGACTCCCTATGAGCTTTGGTCAGGCAAATTCTCAAGTGTTAAATATTTTAGGCCTTTTGGTTGCAAGTGTTTTATCCTGAATACAAAGGACAATCTAGGAAAATTTGACTTAAAGACAGATCTAGGTATTTTCCTTGGATACTCCTTGTCTAGTAAAGCTTATAGAGTTTTCAACAAAAGAACTCTAGTGGTTGAAGAATCAATGAACGTCTCTTTTGACGAATCCTCACCTCTTTTAGGGAATCAAAATCCAAATATTGATTTGGAAAGAGAAATGGAATCCTTGAGCCTAGATGAGAATAAGAAAAATTCTTTAGATGTTATCCCTTCGGAAAGTCCTCCAAGTTCTCTAGAACAATTAGGGCGGTCAATGATGGCTTACCTAAAGAATGGAGGTATTCCAAAAGCCATCCCATAGAGGACATTGTAGATGATCCAAATTTAGGAGTAAAAACTAGAAGCTCTCTTATAAACCTATGTGCTAACGTAGCATTTATTTCCCAAGTAGAACCTAAGAAATTCAATGAGGCCATTTTGGATGAAAATTGGTTAATGGCCATGCAAGAGAAACTAAATCAATTTGAGAGAAACCAAGTTTGGGAATTGGTCCCTAGGCCTAAAGACCGCACCATCATCGGAACTAAATGGGTTTTCAAAAACAAGTTAGATGAAAATGGTGTAGTTGTTAGAAACAAGGCTGAGTTGGTTGCTAAAGGTTATAACCAAGAAGAAGGAATTGATTTTGAGGAAACCTTTGCACCTGTGGCCCGAATGGAGTCAATTCGGATGCTACTAGCCTATGCTTGTCACAAGGACTTTATATTCTTCCAAATGGATGTAAAAAGTGCATTTTTAAATGGTTTTATCATGGAAGAAGTATATGTAGAATAACCTTTAGGTTTTGAGTCCTTTGAGAAGTTAGACCATGTATTTAAGCTCCATAAAGCTCTTTATGGTCTTAAACAAGCTCCACGAGCATGGTATGATCGATTAAAGAGCTTTCTGCTGGAAAGAGAGTTCAACATGGGAAAAATCGATTCAACCCTCTTTACTAAACATGAAGGGAAATGTTCAAATTTATGTAGATGATATCATTTTTGGAGCCTCTAATAAATCTCTGTGCGATAACTTTGCTTCCCTCATGCAAGAAGAATTTGAAATGAGCATGATGTGGGAACTTAATTTTTTCTTAGGACTTCAAATTAGGCAATCTTTAAATTGAACATTCATTTGTCAAGAGAAATATGTCAAGGATCTCCTCAAAAGATTCAGATTAAACTCTTGTAAATCATCTAAAACTCTCATGAGTACCACAACAAGATTGGACAAAGATGAAAATGGTCAAGGTGTGGACATTAAGAAATATCGTGGTATGAATGGATCTCTTTTATACTTAACCGCTAGCCGTCCGGATATCCGTTTTAGTGTCTGTCTATGTGCTAGATTTCAAGCGGCTCCTAAAGAATCTCATATGAATGCCGTAAAAAGAATTTTCAAATATCTAATTGGCACATTTGACTTAGGATTATAGTATCCAAAAAGAGTCTCTCTTGATTTGTTAGGATATTCCGATGAAGACTATGCAGGTAGTCTAGTGGATAGGAAAAGTACAAGTGGTACTTGTCAATTTTTATGAGAGTCCTTAGTCTCTTGGTTTTCAAAGAAGCAAAATTCAGTTGCTCTTTCAACTGCCGAAAGCGAATATATCGCACCCGGTAGTTGTTGTGCTCAAATGCTTTGGATGAAGCAAACTCTAGAGGACTTCAACCTAAGATTCTCTAAAATTCCTATCTTGTGTGATAACCCGAGTGCAATTAACATTTTGAAAAACCCAATCCTTCACTCAAGAACCAAGCACATAGAAATTCGTTATCAGTTTATCAAAGATCACGTTCAAAAAGGGGATATTGTTTTGGAATTTGTCAAGTCTAGTGATCAATTAGCAGACATATTCACAAAACCCTTGGATGAGAAGACATTTGTTGGAATTAGAACTAGGTTAGGGATTATTCGGGTTGATGGTGTTTAAGAACATCATTTTCTTATTATTCTGCTAAATATTGTGACAGCGGTCGACATAAAGAAGTGTATGTCGACCGGATGTTTGGCTCTATCTAAAAAGATGTCGACATAACCTCGGGTATGTCGACAGGACTTTCGGTTTTGTCATAGAACGGTCAACATAATCATGATTCGGTCGACCGGAGATACATCTTTAAAACCCTTCCCGCGGGTGGATTTCAGTTTTGAACTCTCTCTCTCTCGCGATTTTTTTTCCTCCCTTCACTCCTTGTCTTAGATCTTAAGCTTCCCTAAGATCAATGACTTCTACTTTTAAACTTCCGACAAAGAGGAAACGAACTTCACAGTCAGACAAACCTTCAGAATCTCTTCCTCCGTCCATTGATAAGCGTCTATTTCGAAACGAAAAGGCTCAAGAGAGGTATACTCAGTACTTTCAATCAAAACCTCTAATCCTAAGTAGAGTATATTTATCACATGGAATAGCAGGGATTGATATCTCTGAATACACAGATTATTTGGGTTTAACTTCCTTGTTTAGCCTAAGGAGTAGTTACAATGAGGAAGCAATCCGATTATTTTACGCAAATTTGCACTCAGTTCCTCACCCTTTCGCCCTTAAGAGCTATGTGTTAGGATATCCTATAAGAATCACTGCTGACTCCTTGAACACAATGCTCAAGTGTACCTCAAACGAGTTCACTGATAAATACTACGAGCAAGGGAAGGAACCCTCACTAGTTCGGTGCTCAGATTATCGAGAATTCTTGCGATTAATCGCTAAGGATCCAAGGAACGTCCCGTACAAACCAAAGGCAAGTGATCTCAATATAACGGCACGCCTAGTACACCATATCATTACCTATAACCTGCTGCCCAAAGGCGGGGATAGAGACCATATCAGCAACATGGAGCTGTATGTTCTCTACATGTTCTTCCAACGGAGACGCTTCAATGTCGGATACATTATTATGAAGCGTATGCTTAATGTCCTGGATGTGACATCTAAGTCTCTGTCATTCAATCTCCTCCTAATGGAGATTTTCTCAAAACAAGGTGTTCAGTTTCCTCCTTCAACTTCTTTCATCGAGGTCAGGCACCTTGATGTTTACTCTGCCTCCACACTTGCAAGGATGAGATTAGCCCAGGATGATGATGAAGTTTGGCATTACAAGAAAAACATGACACCCAAGTCTCTCACTTCCTCTTCAAGAAATGACCCACTCTTGACATCAGACGAGCTTCACATTCCACCAGAGCATCGACCTGCTCGCAAGAAACAATTCTCTTCCTCCGCGATTGAGGAACGACTTGATATGCTCACAGGACTCATCTCAAACTTAGTATCCTCAGTTGAGTCATTACATCATAAGGTTGATAATCTCCAGAAACACTTTGATGCTTGGGACGACTACTATGAAGACGAAGAAGAACATGAAAAGGATGATCCAAGATCTTCAGCACGACCTACTCCTTTTTCAGCTGAGCCAGATGTCACACCGGCTCGTTGATCCAATTCTCTTCCTGAAGTGGGGACGATGTTGATTCCCTCCTCCACTGGAACTCTGGTTCTTGATTCCCCATCCTCCTCACCGATTACTTTTCCGTCCTTAGATGACGAGGCATTAAGAGGAGAAAAGGATATCTAAGTAGATATTGTTTAAATCTCTTTTAGACTTTGAATCTTAGCTTTACTTAGTAATTCATCTTTTGTTCACCTCTCCTTGTACGTAAACAATATTTTTTTTGTGTGATTCAATGTTCTATCTTTGTGCTTTACTGCTCTATTCTCTTTGATGCTTATATTTTTTTTGATAATGTCAATGGGGGAGAATAAGTGACTATGTATGGGGGAGCTTTGAATATCTATAAAACATGCATGCATATTGTATGGGGGAGTAAATTTATCTTTCAATTGTTTTGTCATCATCAAAAAGGGGGAGATTGTTGGCTTTAAAAGGTTTTAAAGCAATCAATTATTTTTTATGATAACTATGTTAATTATGTATGAAAGATAAAATTAAATTCTAGCAAGTGCTGCAGAATTTGGTAAGTTTTTTTTAAAGCCTATGTCGACCGAACTGCTCAATATGTCGACCGCACGGATAACAGAAGTGTCGAAGAAGCAACTTATGTCGACAGGTAAGAAGTTCTGTCGACCGCTCAAAGTCCAGAGAAGAATCATATGTCGACCGCCTATCAAGTATGTCGACCGGTTGAAGACAATTAAAGTTCAAGACATTGGATCGTATGTCGACCGGACGAAACTTATGTCGACCGCTTGTAATCCAGAGACAAATTGTCTGTCGACCGTTAGGAACATCTGTCGACCGTTCAAGTTTCCAGCGGAAGAAGAAATTAGAAGTTATGTCGACAGTTAAAGAACTTATGTCGACCGGCTAAATTCCAGAGAGTTTTCCATGTCGACCGCCAAGAGTAGATGTCGACCGAAGAACTTCGAGATACTGAAGTTATGTCGACAGCTCCAAAGTTCATGTCGACCGGTCAAGACCAACGACAAGAAAATTCTTCAACGGCTACTTCCTTATGAGTCTTAATGGCTATCTCTATGTCGACAGCCCCCGAAGATATGTCGACAGCTCCGAAGTCTGACAGACGGAAAATCTATAAATTGCAGACGAGAAGCCAAAAGATAAAAGCCAATTTTCGAGAGAGAAAAGCACGTCCAATCTCTGCCAAAATTTCTAGTTAGCTTTTCTCTTACTCTCTCTTCATTGTAAATCATAAAAGATCATTCTCATTGTGATCGAAAGAGTAGTTTCAAATCATTCTCAAAAAACTTCAAGTTATTATTTGTGAGAAATTGTAAAGGGGTGACGCCTCTCATAAAGAAGAGTCATTTGTAAGGTTTGATTGACACCCGGAAGTCAATCATAGTAAAGTTCGAGGTAGAGCGGAAAGATCTTCAAGGAGCAACCTTGAAGCGCGGACGTAGGCAAGGTTGGCCGAACCGCGTTAACAATCTCAGTGTTATCTCTCTTTCTCTTAAACTATTTAATTATTGTTTGTGCCTAGTTATTTAATAGATAACTAAATTTAGAAGAGAAATCAAGAATTTGCATTAAACTTATAAAAATATCTATTAACCTAATTCACCCCCCACTTAGGTTAAACACGATCCTACAGAGTTTTGATCAACATATTGGTATATTGAAAAAGGACACATTTCATGTGAGTTAACAAAAACAATTGACATGAAAGTTTAATTTGAGTTTCCGTCGAGACCAAGAGGACTACGTAGAAACAATCAAAGAATTAAAATTTCACCTTTTGGATAAAAATAGTTTTACCCCACCACATGTTCTCCTTAGGGATTTAAAGAAACAAAGGCGAATACAATTTAACAAATTTAATGAATTTATTATCTACAAGTAAGGTTAGATAAGAAAACGATAAGGTCATATAAAGCTTTTAAGTTTTCTATTCAAAATTAAGAGGGGTGATTTAGATTTATTAATTTTTTCGTGATTTTTATAATTATAATTTCTTAAGTGATTATTGTAATAAATTAAAGAAAAGAGAAGAGAAATACAACTGATTCGGTATCACAATTTAACCTAATTTTTGTCTACATTAGCGTTCCAAACTCACACCTTAAAAGAATCAATCAAAGGTAAATGTAATTTAACATAATTAATGAATTTATGATCTACACTTATAAGTCAACTCAGCCTTTTTAGATACTTGGTCAATTAACAAGATACTATCGATATTACGGATAGACCTGGCAAACGAGTGAGCCCGGTAGGGCAAGCCTTGCTCGAGCCCAAAAATCAGGTTCGCAGGCTCGCCTTCGTCACCGCCGACAAACTTCGATTTCAGACGACGATTTCTCGCCGTCGATCGATCAATCGATGACGATAGTCCTTGTAAATCATTGTCGCTGCTCGGGGGAAGAACGTCGATGTTCAGGAGTCGACAAATCGCCATGTGGAACGTTGTCGTCGATGCCGCTAGCCACCCTGACTGGCGATTGGAGTCAGAATCGCAAAATTCCGACTCCAATCACCCAACCCCGACGCTCCTCTCTCTCTCCATGTGGCATCAAGCAACAGTCCCAAGACCGTTGCTTTTTTTTAACAACGGTCATATGAGCGTTCCCCTCCTCCCCCTCCCTTTTCCTATAAATTCCCTCTCATTCTTCAATATTTTCCACCAATTATTCCTTCCTTACTCTAAATTCTTACTCAATCTCAATTACTCAATTATTTAATTACGCTTATTCGATTTTTTTGCACGCAATTATTCAAGGTATGTCATAATTATTTTTTTTGTTAACATTTCAAATTAGTTGAAAGTAAATTGATAACTAACAATTTTATTTTTTTGTAGCACTCGTATTGGTGGATTTGAATTCGATTTCAAAATTTTTATCACGTACTAGTCATTGGTGAACGGTATCAATTTATTTAATTTTTTTGTGCAAATTTTAGAATTTTATCAATATGGATTCTAGATTTTTTGATGTAGATACTTTTATCGATGATGATATAGAAGAAATAATGTTAACTAATCCCTCATTTTCAATTGGTCAATCATCGGTACAAACTTCTATTTCTTCATTTAAACAAAAAAAAAGTAAAACGTCGGATATTTGAAGACACTTTGAAATAAAACAAATTCTTGTAGGGGAAGTATTAGAAACTAGGGCACAATGTATATATTGTCCTAAACACTACTCTTATGATCGACTACTAGTATTATCGGTAGAGATTATAAAAAATGTTATTTTAAAGAGCAACCGAGAGGTAGTTCACAAACACAACTCCAAATAAATGTCAATGGTAGTGGTAATTTTATATATTCACATGATAAATTAAGAGAAGATGTTGCAAAATTTGTAGCACAACACAAGGTACCTCTATCAATGTTCGATAGCGAGGTATACTAAAAAATTATTCAAGAATACATTAATCCTAATTATAAACGAGTTCCTTGTAGTACACTAAGATGTGACATTATTAAAATGTACAAAAATATGAAAGCCAAACTAATTGGTTTATTTGCAAATGTTATTACTATGTCCATTTGCATTATTTTTGACTTATGTAGTGTACCTAATTCACTCAGATATACAATCGTCACTTCTCATTTTATTGATGAGAAATGACAACTAAATAAAAGAATATTATGGCTTTCGTAGCTGTGAATATCCACATAGTGTTGTTACGATTGATCGATATATTGTCGGTATTTTACAAGAATATTCAATTAAAGATAGAATTTTTAGTATCACTTTAGATAATGCTTCCACTAACGATGTTTATGTTGCTCAATTTAAAAGATTATTTCAATTCGATAATATTCAAATATCTCTTTTTTCACATGCGATGCATATGTCATATATTAAATTTAATTATTAAAGATGACATGCTATTTATTTCTCCTCATATGAATGCAATTAGAAATACAATTTCCTATATTACATCATCTAATGCCCGACAACAGGAATATAAAAAATTTTGTAAAGCATCTAATATGAAACCTAAAAAATAAAAAACGGATGTCTCTACCAATTTATTTGTGCATATATTAGTGAAAAAACAAACGGTTTAACTTTAGATCAAAGTAGTTGCGATATTGCCAATTTATTCATTGAATTTTTATGACCATTTTTTAGGCTACTAAGGAATGTTCGGAAATTTATTATCCCGCTACGCATCGTGTTCTTTCAATTTTTGTGAATTTAACTGCAACTTTTGAAAAAAATAAACAAATAAATGAATTTTATGATATAGTTGATAATATGAAAATTAAATTTAAAAAATATTAGCTTGACATACCTAATATTTTGTTTCTTTGCATGTGTAATGCATCCTCGTTTAAAATAGTATGAACTATCTTAATGCTCGATACAATTTTTATTAATTTAGGTCTCGGTACTCAACCCAGTCCTAGCCATTTAAAAAATAATTTTTCTATGTTATTTTTGACTTATCAAAGTATATATTCTGATTTTACTCGTTCCTCTCATATACCTTCACGCTCTAGTCGTGGTTCTTCTTATGCACATCACATACAATTCATGGAAAACATACATGCAAAAATAGATAGCGATGTCTTATTTTATGGTTTGAAAAAAAATGAACTCAATGATTATTTAGAAATGCAACATAAAGTTCCACCGGATGATGATTTTGATATATTGGGGTGATGAAAAACTAACGAGAGCCAATTTTCACTTTTTCTAAGATGATACGAGATTTGCTAACACCTCTTGTTTTTATTATAGCTTCCAAATCTGTTTTTAGTGCAGGTAGTCGTGTATATGATGATCGTCAGAGAAGTCTTGCACCGGATTTCGTGGAAGCTTTGATATGCATGAAGGATTGGTTCGACGCTGTGAAGAGAGACAAACAACGCGATGATGCCATGAACGAAGAATTCAAACATTTGGAGTTCGAAAACTATTTTTTTTTTGTTTGAAAGTGTAATTTTTTGTAATTTATTTTCACATGTAAATTTTTTATATTTTGCATATGATTGATAATTAGATAAGTGTCAACCTAGTTGTGATGTATCTAAGTTGTGGTGATGCAAATGTCAAAATAATTTGTATGACGGTAGATATGAAATTTTTTAATAAAACTATTTTTAGATTTATTCCAATAAAATATTTACAATACATTTCTACGTTTATCGCATTTTCAATCTTATAACAACAAAAATAACTTGTTAAAAAATATATACAAGATACGTGTTTTAAAAATTATTTGGCTCGTTTGACTCGGCTCGACAAGCTCAGTTCGGGCTCGGCTTGAATAAGCTCGAGGCTCACAAGCCGGCTCGAGCCTAAAATTTTTGAAAAAAACTCGACTGGTTTGGCTCGAATAGGCTCGACTCGAAAAACTCGATAGACTCGATGAGCCGGACGATTTTGGGCTCCGACTCGAATGCCACCTCGAATTACGGAGGTACATGCAACTAGTAGCTTATATATTTTTTCGTGAATTAGCCTCTTGTATTAACAATTATTAATATGGTCTGTGACAGAATCATTTAACTCTAACTCTCCAACTCTCTAACTCTCCCTCCCTCCCTTGTGCAAAATGAAGCCTTTGCTTTCACGGTTATAAACGTAACTCATTCCTGGTTTTTTCGATCTCCTTCTTCTCCCTTATTTCTTCATCTTCTCTCTTACTATCTGTCCATATCTTTTCTCTCCTCATTCCCTTCTCCTTTTTCCTTTCTGGGTTTTCTCTAGAACCCAAAAATTCTCATCCCTTGAATCGAAAAATGAACGAGCAGTCACCGGAATTCAAATTCCGATCTGGGAAATTAAATCTCAAACCGTTTCTCTTCGTGGGGGAATTTGGCCGTCGGCGAGAGAATAGTAGAGAGAGAGAGGGTGAGGTAGGAGAGTGAAGGTGAGAGAGAGAGTAGACATGAGAGTGAATATCTGCTCTGTTTCTCTCTTCGTTGGGATGAGTTTCAATCGAAGCATTCGACTATTTCGATACATGTTCGGAACCAAACTGTGAGTCAAAATTTGACCCAAAGCAAACCTAAACCAGTTCAAAATTCAAAAACAAAAAAACATTTATAATTTATTAATTTTTAATAATTTTAAAACCAAACCAAAAACCATAACTTGGAGTGGGCGAAACGGCCCGGCCTACGGGTAAACCGAAACCGGCAGGTTCTTCCTGGGCTGGGCCGGTTATATTATAATAAATTTATGGTAACAGTTTTATTTTGAAAAAAACTGTGAACCACGGGCCGTGCAACGATTTAATATTCGAAAAACTGCTAAACCGTTGAGCCGTAAAAAAATGGTCTATAAATACTAAACCTAATTTAAACTTAATTTTATTCTTTCTATTTTCAGTTTTTCACCTGACAGTCGACACCCTCACCTCACTTCTATGGCTCTGCCCGACGCCCTTATCACGCTCAACGCCCTCACCACGCTCGACGCCCTTACCTCTATGACTCTGCCTGACGCCCTCACCTCCGCCCGACACAGCTCTCGGTCGTGACTCTCCGAGCTTGATTCCTAGCCGGCAGCTGCAAGACCTCCACCAAATCGACATTCAGTTAGTGTTTCATTCGGTTATTTTTATTTACTACTTACTTGGTTGTTGTTTTTTTAAATCGGTTAATGTTTGCTATTCTTTGAATGTGAAACATTCTATTTTTTGGGTAAAAATTGGATAAATTGTGAAAATTTTAGAGTTTAGTTGTTGGTTTTTGTTTATTGTCGGGTAAGGTTCCGTTTCTTGAACTTTTTTTTTGCTTTTTTTAGGGATAAAGTTGAAGAATTTTGAAAGTCTAAGTAATTTCTATTTGGTAAATGTAAAACATTCATTTTTTTAGGTAAAAAGTAGATAATTTATGCAAAATTTTGGAACTCGGTTGTTGTTTTTTGTTTATTGTCGGGTACGGTTTCATTTTTTTTTTTTTTCTAGTTTTTGGGAAAATAGTTAACAAATTTTGAAAATCTAAATGCTCGCTATTTAGTGAATGTAAAACATTTAGTATTTTTAGGTAAAAATTAGATAAATTGTGCAAACTTTTGAAATTTGACGGCTGTTTTTTGTTTATTATCGGGCTGTTTTTTGCGTTAAAATGAATGATTTTGGTTTAAAAAAAAATAGAACAGGAATTGTCAAACCTTTGTGGACCGGACCGAACTGACATTTGTGGACCTCTAGTTAAAATTTGATGATATTTTGCTAGGGGTATAATCAACATTGTACTAGTTTCATTGAACCGGCATTTTTCTACTTGATGGGTTGGTGGTTGATTCATGAACCGGATGGTTCGATTTAGGCGTATGAATTTAATGCTCAGGCGTAGCCCCACCACATTATCAGTGGCAGTGTTTGATCGGCGTTCTCCAGCCGACCGACGGGGTAATTTGGAACCATGAAGTCACTTCTTAGCGTTCAAGAATCGTCGACACTTTATTCATTGCTTGGAGGAGGAGATCGATGCTCATTTGTTGATATCGTTGAAAATTTTAAGTCCAGCTTTCACCCAGCGCGATACTTTAGTGCCTGCTCCTCTATTTGCATTCTCTTGGAGGCAAGTTCTTTGATATTTGAGTATTTGATACCCGCTACCTTTTTTTTTTTATCTTTTTCGGTCATTGTTGGACGATGAGTATTCAGTTTAGGGTTTCGATGCTATGGAAAGCAAATGAAGGAGAGTTTAACTCGCATTTCGAGCATTGAATTTATTGTGTTAGATTCATTCTGTGAATTTCATGTCAATTTCTTTTTTTGTTTTAGAATAATTGTCCGATCAGAATTTAAACATTAAGCATTTTAACCCTTTAGTAGAAAAAAATATCAAAAAAATTATTGAAGATAGCTATAAGTTTATCCAGTGAATGAGTGTAGTTTTTGTCTTGTTTGTTTGGAACAAGGAGGACTAGTGTACTTGTTTAATTGTCAGAAAAAAATGATTTTTTTTCTTCGGCTAATCAGACTCTATTTGCAAACTAATATGCTGAGGATTTATTCATGCCACTCCCTTTGATTTTATGTGAACGATTTATAATTCTTTTGTTCACTATGTATTGTTTGATTCTCTTCCTATTTTTTGGTGAAGTTTTTTACTGTTCATGAACTAAAAAGTATGATTTAATATATTTTGGAGTATCTTATGCCAAATTACTTATCTAATATTGATGCAGAAACGAATGCTCCGTGCAACTCAGCGGATGATGGGCTTTGCTATAATTCATCAGGCTTATTCCACCCAGAAATCTGCTGCAAATCCCTTTATGTCTTTTATTTTAAATGTAAGAACAGTATTATCTGGCTTATTACTTTATTGAATGATTAGGAAGTTGTAATACTAATAAGAAAATTATATATTAATGTCATGATTGTGGAGTAATTTCTCATTTATGAATAAATAATCTATAGTTAGGATCAGATTTAATTTGCAACAGTGCCAAGAGAAAAGAACTATCAGTCACCACTCACCCCGTTTTTCGTTTGTTATAGTCCACTGGGGCTAATTGGCAGATAAGACTTTATCAAATGATATTATATATTTTTTGGTTTATTACTTTTGTGTTATTTAATTAATTTATTTTTTTTCTTTGAAGAAAGTAAAAAATATTTTAGTTTGTGCTTCCATGTTTTTCTTGTGGTCTATAAATTTCATTTTAATAACCATACTATTTTGTTATCACAAATTCAATTCTTTTCCCATTTTTTTACACGATCTTTGTTCCATATTAGGGAAGTTTGATAGTCAATATAGCTAATCGGCAATTTAAAAAGATGGCTTATAATTTTACTGTAATTTTTTTTATTGGTTGCAGGCTGCATGTAATGATGAATATGAGAAATGTGAGAGGGCATTGATCCTTCAGCTTTTAGCAGCTGATAGCTCCAATGGGGGAAAAGAGGTTATATTTTTTGTTTAGCCCTTTTACAATTGAGTTGAAGAACTTTGCGTGCACAATGTTGATTGATAAACCTGTCATAATTCTTGACATGCAACTAGTAATTCCAACCTGGGTGAAGAATCAACACCTCATTTCTGGGGGAAAATTCATCTTGGAGATAACCATGCATTAAAATAATGAAATTTAAATTGTTCTTGAATTAGTTCAACATGTCCTTGCACCGTACATCTTGAGTCACTCTCGTAGTTATTTTTTTGTCAGGTTCTGAAAATAATGTATGATTGTAGGAATAAAACACCAAAGTTATTAACCTTTTCTCTTTTCCTTATCACTTTGTCTATCTTGTCTCTCTTCAAATTTGTCTCTTTATCTCTTTAGCTTACGTTGTTTCTTGAAAATTTTGTTTTTGTTATCTTATAATTTCTCTCTATTACAAATTATTGTTTACCTTTTTGGGGGTTGTGAAGAATTTTGATGGCGTTTTCAATTTATCTTAAATTTTAATTTTGACATGCACAGGTGGTATAAGATAACATTGTTTTGAAATGAAAACTGCATTTAAAGAGAAACGTGAAATCGATTTCTTCTCTTCATAGAAAACTCAACATTTGAGGTTTTTGGTTGTAACGAGAATTCCTCATAAGTCGAATACGAATTTTATGTTTGTTGTTTCCTATATTAAGTTTGGTGATTTTGATGCAATTCTTTTGAGCTTTGGTGTAGACTTCAATAGTTGTTTCAAATTGATCCATGGGCACACATGTGATTATAGAATTTGATTCTTTAAATTGTGCATAGAATTCTAATTTTAATTTGCAATATTTGCTGCCTATGATCCCTATATTTGAAAAAGCATAAAGTGCTCCATTCTATTATATTTAATACTTCTACTTTATTAATCTCCTTAAATTTTTACTAAGTTCTACTAACTTACTTCTTATTTTCTATTACGCTAATTCCTATTATTTCTCCTATCTTAAAATATATCTTTTTCTCAAGGTGGGAAAAAAATTATCTTCCATCTCAAGGAGGTTTTCAAGTATGACTTATTATTGCAGATTGTACCGTGAATAAAGAAATTAGGACCGATATTGTTGAAGTGCAGTTTGCTAGTGAATATGTTGGAAGGAGCTTGCAAAATAGAAATTTAATAGCTATTAAATTGGAAATGAGCTTAGGCATAAAAAGCCCAATCATCCAACGCATGGCTGACTACTTTTCAGCCCTAGACTTATCGTCACCAGATTGCTTCTTCTTGCACCCATAAAAAATATCCTCTCCTTCATGGAATTTCTTTTTTATCAATTATTTCCTATTCTTCCTCCAAAAATAGGAATGCTTCTTCTCTTTCAAGTATGAATTTCATGAACATGGTTGAATAGGCTAGTCGATTGTGGCTTGCCAGAATCATATGTTTTATCATAGGCTCCATACTTCATTCTTCGTGTGACTTCTTGCCGATACTTCATACTTTATATTTGGATTTCCAATATAGTGATTATCATCGATCGAGAACGGAACAACTCTTATACCAATGATAGGATCCGAGATGGTTCTATTACACTTACATGTAACATATACGAGAGACTTCGAGGACCCTAATCAGTCACTTGATTCTTGTACATGAAAATCTCTCATATTTTATTTAATTCTTTTACTTATTAAAATCCCTAAACTTTTACTAACTAACTTTTTATTTATTATCACTCTAAATTCTATTACAATCTTGGATTCAAAGTTGCCATAGGCTAGAAGCTTTTGTTGGAGGTGTTGATTATTTTGTTTAAAGGTGTGAAACAAAATAATATCACATTTTATGATATTGATTTCATAAATTGTCGTTGATGATGTCCAGGGTTGATTTGTTGCTGGTTAGTCGTCTTTTGGCTCAATGGTGATTTTTTATTGTTCTCGTCAAATACTATAGATTACGACTCATCGTTTTTTTCGTGGCTAGTATTAGGGTTATCCTTGTGCAAAAGTTGGTAGTTTTATGTTACATGAGGTTTAACGCAACACTATGTTTTTACATGATCATTGTTTTTTTCACTATCCTAGTTGTTAGAGTCAAAGATTCTAACTTTCAATCACCAATTACTAGTTCATATTTTCTTTTAAACCGTACAAAAATCTTGAGATTGCGAATGTCTTCTTTGAGATTATTTTGTCAAGTCGTTGATTGATTCCATCAAGTCATCTTTTTCACCTATTGTTTTTAGTTCATTAGAAGGTGAAAATCCTTACATTAATGCCAATTTGGTGCAACAAATTATTTTTTCTAATCAAAATGAAAAGTACAAGAAATATTCGAGAATATAACCTTGAAAATAAGGAAATAATGTATTAAAATATGTTGTCTAACATTAATAGTACACCTTTAGATGAGGTTAGGTTTAATTATTCCAAAATTTATTAGGATTACTAGTGTCGATCGACTAGGCTAGCTAAATCTATAAGAAAGGAAATTGTAAAATTAAAAGTATTAATTTTAAATAAATAATTGTTGTAAAAAGCTAAAATAATTTCCCATAGATTTTCACTCAATTTATAGCTGAATTCTTATTATCATCATTGTTATCCTGTTGTACTTAAAAAATTTAGACATCTTTATTGTCTTTTTATACAATATATATTCATTTGATGGAAGAAGTTCTCATTACATTGTTTTTTAAGAAATTTATAATTTTTCTTTTCATTTTATTTTTCTCCATTATAATGACTATAAATATTAATTTTTCATTTTTCAGTTTCTCAAACAGACTGTTGCAGATTATATTAAAGGATTTGATCCAACATTGCATGTAAGTTGTGTAGTCTTTTTAAAAACTTTGTTTTATGAAAAGAAAATATGTGACAAAGAGATATAATTTGTTGTTGTCTAACTACTTAGAGAAATTAAGAAGTTTCCCAAATGACTTTAGGAACTAACCAAACTAACCAATTAATAATATTCCTCTCATCCAACTGATACTTTTGAAAAGTTATTCCATTGCTATTATAAAAATATATCATAAAAGGAAGTGAGTTCTCTTACTACATAAAATCTAATGTTGTTTTGAATCTATATGAATTCTACAAAATAGAGAAGAAAAAGAAATCAAAGGTTAGTATGCACTCGCATAGTAAAAAAGCACTAAAAGTCTTGTGAACCCACAACCCACATGACAAGATGAGCTACCCTCATAAAATGAGATTCACACCATATGTAAATTAGAGAAAAGTTTGATTTATGAAATGTGTAGTATTTTCTATTCTTTGAATTAAGTTTGTGTATTTGGTCTTGAATTTGTGTGCATATCAGATTACATCATTCATTTCTCATTTGAAGGAATTCTTCTTCCAATTTCTGTGATTATACACAAAAAGATTCACTATAGCAAAATAGTTAAGATTGTTAAAAAAATAAAAATTTAAAATAAATAATATGTTCTTCTTATTGGCCAACATGTTCTTCATTAATATCGTTTAGGTTCTGAACTTCGACTTCTCATTGTTTTCGATGACTATACATCATTTTTGTTTTGTGAAAATCATGAATTTCTCACACTATTTTCTCTATCGAAAAATCGTCTTCTTGTTGAATTTCAATTAGAATGTTAGTTCATTTTGAAGAAAACTAACTTGTTCATCCGTGAACTCTTCGATTTTCGATTCTTTGGCTAGTTGCTATTTGATTATTGATTTTTTTCACATATTTCTTTGCGCTATTTAAAAATTGCTTCTTCTTCCAAATGTTTGATTTGTAATTGAAAAGTAACATCACCTTGCTTATTCTTTTTTTTTTTGTGTCACTTCTTGATTCTTGAACTTTTGATTCCTTGCATTTTTCTTGAACTTTTGCTTCTTTGCATCTTTTTGCCTTTCATAATCCTCAATTACTAAATCATAACGTTCTTCAATCTTTCTCGTGGAATCTAGAAAATCTTGCTCGTCTTTTGTGTTTCATTGTTCATCTATTCTTCTATAGAGTGTTGTTCACTTAATTATTCATTTCAAAAGATTCTTCTTCCGTAGTTCATGGCATAGAAAAACAATAACATACTAGTTTTGGATGATTTTTCCTTTTGTAAGAAAGATACAAAGATTTGTTCTTTCTCATTTTTTTTAATAGCAAGACTTTTTAAAAAATAAAATTGAGGGAAAGAAAAATTGATAAAAAAATTAGAAAACGTTTAAATTAAAGATCCAAAACTCTGATACCAAATTATGAGAATCACAAATATATTGAAATCAAGACCCTTTGACAATGTAGAAAAAGATGTCTAAATTGCTTTTGAATCAAGTAAGAACTTGATTCCAATAGAACATTTCTGACAAAAACTAAGTTATCTAATAAAGAGCTCGAATCGTGACCTAACATGTACTTACAACAAGTTTTAAGTTGAAGAAGATCAAAATCTTCGAAAAAATTAAAGAAATTTTTTTCTTAAACACTCAAGCTCAATTTATAAAATTAACTTATAATACAATAAGTAAATGCTTTGATACAAAAATATTTAAATAAAAATAAAGAAATTAGTAAATGATTAGTTTTTAGGAAACAAATTAAATAAATTAGGAAACTATCAATAACATGCAATGTAAATAATAATTAGAAAAACTAAAATATCAAAATTGTATAATAAAAATAGCAGAATATTTGTTTTATTGTGAAGGGCACTGCTCTTTTGATAATTTGAAAAGGAAAACTACATCCTATTTTTAAGATCTAGCCCATTTCGAAACATCTTGAAATCAACCAACATTTTTTGAAATAATATTCAGAAGGTTGTTGAATTGACCCATTAATGCTTAGACTTTACTTTAGAATTTAATTTATGGAAAGTGTTGTACTATTTTCTATTCATTGATTCTTCATTGCTTTGAAATAAGTTTGGACTCTTGAGCTTGAGTTTGTGTGGACCTCGAATCACATCAAACCTTGAAGGACTAAAGAAAATATGAAATACCATTTGTGGTTTTTTATTCGTGTCCAATCTTGTTGGATGCATGTAACAACGATAACAGTTTTGTTTCTTTCATCTTATAGCATGTGACGCCCTAAAATCATTAATCAATAACTACTTTAAGTTTTCCTGACCGAAAAACTTTCCCAGAGGTTGACAGTGATTAATGACATTTAATATTGGCTAGAACATGGTTATTACTCACAATATAGAAGTATCTAGTGAAAAAAGAGAGGTGTAGGAATGAGAAGCATAATGGTTAAAATACACTATCAAACTAATCATCACAAACAAAGAAATCTAAGTAATTAACTATAACTGCAAATTAAGAAAACTACGAAATAAGTTAAAAAAGGAATAAATCATATATGGATAAATCGTATCTTTCCAAATCTTACTCTCTCCTCACCAAAAAATTGAACTCAATTTTTATTTACTTGTCAGGCTTTTCTACATTCTGAGCAGTTGTGGCAACAGTATTCTGATAAAGTCTACTCGGAATCACCTAATTGGTTTTTAAAAGATGGTTCTGTTAGAAATGTGGTGCTAGACCCTGATGTACCATTGGGCTGCAGTACAAACTTTCCAGAGTACAAGTTTCTCATTCTTTTTTTTAACTGCTCAAGAAAATAGGTTTGATGATGTATGTTTTAGGTTTGACCTGCAACCTGGAGTTGAACCTAAAATTGGATGTGGAGACAGAGAAGAAGCAATTCTGGAGTTGTTGCCAAATTTGTCATTGGAAGGACTTCATCCTGAGTGGGTCAGGCCCTTTCCACCTAGGCTTCCAATACAGGATGGAGAAGTAAGACCAGTATACTTGTTTAGCTTGGCAGCTTATATTTTTCAATTTATGCTTGTAAATCCGTTATGCAGTTAGTGTGGTTGAATCCCAACGATAATCATGAACTGTTGTGGGATCATGGAATGTGTGCTGACACTAGCAGAGCGGTTGCAGTGAGGGACTTAATTGGGAAAGCACTGAAAGGACCACTTTCACCTGTCCAACAACAGGTGTATTTCTATGTTTATTCTTTTGTGTGAATATTTGTTGAATTTAATATACTCATATAAAGTGTTTCTTACTCAAGTAAGAAGATTTCAGTATTAGTAACAGATTAAAATCTCTCATGTCAAATGCCCTCTTCTCTTTAGTGTGGCTAAATGGAGGAATAAGTGTGAATGAAGTGTAGTTTGCTGTGTTTACATAAAGTCTGATCAATTACTTACAATGGAATGAATTATTGCTCATTTTTTGTTCAGCAAGTCGTTTTTGAGTTGGCAAATGATGCAAAGCTTGTATACCATTGTGGGCTGACTCCAAAAAAGCTACCAGTGCGTACTCATTATCTGTTTTTTATGTTATGATGGGCCTATGCTGCAGTAATTTAAACTCCTTAATCATGTCGACAGGAACTGGTTGAAAACAATCCTCTAATTGCAGTTGAAGTTCTTACAAAGTTGATTAATTCCCCTGAAATCTCAGAGTATGACTTTTTGGTTGGAAGTAACATGTTGCTGTGGTTATATTTGTTGCTCCATTTAAACGTTGCAGCGATTCACATTTTTAAGTATTTTCATACCAATACTTTAAGAGAAATAGATAATAAGAAAAAATAGTTCTATTGATAAGATGAATTGGAAAGAATTGTAACGGCTATAGGAAATTAGAAAACATCTACTGAAGTCACTGACTTCTCTTCCTTATTATCTGTTTGTTGTTTAATTGAAAACCAATCACTTTTTTCTATCTTGATTACTTGTCGTGCAGGTACTTCACAGTTTTAGTTAGCATGGATATGAGTTTACATTCCATGGAAGTTGTGAACAGGCTTACTACAGCTGTGGATCTTCCACCAGAGTTCATACACATCTATATATCTAATTGTATATCATCCTGTGAGAGCATTAAGGTTCTCCCTTTA
Source organism: Begonia fuchsioides (assembly GCA_003255005.1). Taxonomy (NCBI): domain Eukaryota; kingdom Viridiplantae; phylum Streptophyta; class Magnoliopsida; order Cucurbitales; family Begoniaceae; genus Begonia; species Begonia fuchsioides. The sequence continues at coordinate 58,449 of QAOC01047219.1, forward strand.
CCTTGCCTTTAGTATATTATTCTTCTAATTTAATTTGCTATTGTTATCTCACTGATATTTTTTCCCTTTGATTGTTTTGTTTCATTTTCAACACTGTAGCTGTTTTATCAATTTTTCATTGCATCTAAAGTTTTTTGTGGGGTAAGCCAGGGGATTGTCATTGTTATTTGAAGTTATAACTAAAATTTTTTTGTCTATCTTTTTGCATGGTCGTGACATGACTTCCATCATTATAATGACTTGTTCTGATAAACCACTATTATAATGACTTGGCAGATACAAGCTTACTTCTTTGATATCTGGTATAAGCGATTATTGATCTCAATGAACACATCCTTATCTTTTTTTCTTTTTACGACTATGTCAATAATGTATGTATCCATATATTCTTTGCTTCTTTACATGAGTAAAATCATGTACTTTTGGGGTAGTCGTTGCCTGGTTTTTATACTGATGATAGGCTGCCTTAAATGTCTCGTTTTCTTGCAGGACAAGTATATGCAGAACAGATTAGTGAGACTCGTATGTGTTTTCCTGCAGAGTCTTATCCGTAATAACATTATCAATGGTTAGTGTCTTTCTGATCATTACATTCTAATTTGCCAGTTACATTCTGGAAGTTATAATCTGTTATTTTCGAATCTTGAAAGAAGACGATTAACCTATCAATGTTAATAATGCCGTGTTTTATTCCAAATTGCTGGGAACGAATTGGTCCACTCAAAGATTTCAGCATTTGGAATAAAAAAGACCACTCAGTGTTCTTGAACTGAACCAGAAGCCACAAATCAACGTTTAACATGATTAGAAAAAAGAAGTTCAGATGGCCTGTGGGCAAGGGTGAAGCCTATTTTTACCCGTAGGGTTTCAATTGTTTTTGCTATCTATAACATTAATGATTATAGGCTTCTGAATAATCGAATATAGTGCTTATATAACAAAAAATGTGAGTGTTTTTTTTTTATTGAATATCATTTTGGATTTTTTAATTTAAGTCTCTATTTATGTTGTTATTTCATATTCATTTGGCTATAAAACGTAACATCACAATCAAATATAAGGAGCGTCGTTGCTCTTTTTTTTTTTTCCCATCTCTTTCTTTCTACTGTCTCTTGTTCCCTTATTTTTCTTAATAAAATCATAGAATGGTTGTTGATCACGGTAGATTGGTTGTGTTGCAGTGAAAGATCTTTTCATCGAGGTCCAAGCTTTCTGTATTGAATTCTCACGCATACGGGAAGCAGCTGCGCTTTTTAGGCTTCTCAAGTCTTTGGAATAAGCCACCGCCTTTGAAAAAGTGCAGTCATTCTTAAGGTTTCTTGCCAAACATGATGCATCTTTTGTAGATAAGTCACTATGGTCCCTGTCCTCAAAGTGTCTTTAGTGCTGCAATTCTAGAGTCCATTTCTTGACTGTTTTGTTCCATTTATCGTTATCCCCAATTTGCATTCAAATAAAGCTTTAAAGGTAGTTTATTTAGAATCAAAATGAAACCCTTTTGCTGAGGAACAAATTCTTGTTCATTGACGTGCTTATTTTGTTGCAAATATGGGTTGCTCTTTGTGCAATGTTCTGTTTGTTAAAAGATTTGATTGCGAGGTCCACTCATCATAAACAAATATTTAGATGGTATTTTTATGAGAGCAAATGATTAAAAACAGAGAAGTTTTATTATTTTCTTGTAGGCTAAACTCACAAAAGCATATTAACCACACGGCCCCTCTCAAGATGGAGAATGTAATGCAAAAACTCCCATCTTGCAAAGAAGAAACTCAGGTCTGAATGCAATTGCTGAGTTTTGGAAGATACAAGCAACGTTTATATATGTCCATGTTGCTGCTCTTGATGGATTTATTTCCCTATGTTTTGTTTGTTCATGAAAGATTGATTGTCCCTTAGTTTTGGAGATGAGGAAACATCAGCTCCAAAATCTCGAAGTTCAGCTCGCAATCGCATAGTTATGGTTACCCACAGAGTTTGTGCCTTAACATGGTATTGTGCCTTGGCCGAAGGCTGAGAAACTGTTTGACGTGTATTTGATTTTCAAGATCAATGGATGATGGCCAAGAAATATAGAAAATTCAGCCGTAATCGAATGCCTGTATCTCTGCAAGCTTTGAGTTCTAAGTAGAGTTTAAAGAATAAAACAAATTTTGTGGTGAAACTCCAGGTTTTGAGTTTAGAGAGAGATGTAATCGCTAAACAAAACATAAGCATCCAGGGTTTTAAAGTTAGAAAAAGTGGGAGTTTTTATTTTTCTTACACAAGCTTCAAAAGAACTTGAAAGATGGAGATTAGCACACATGAACCCCATTATTTCAAGGGAGCTTTTGAATGAAATAAAAGGGATCTGGCAACAGTCAGAACACGTTGATGTTTGCCATCAACCACTGAATGTACCGAAGATGATGAATAATACCATTTTATCCGTAAATAACACATCAGGATTAAATTCATGGGATTCTTGGCTCTTATGCTTTTACTAGAGACATTAAACAGATTTTGAATAATACTCAAAGTGATAATCCACTTGAGTTTGCAGGGGATGTTAGAAATTAGATTAAGTTAATATAATTATAAAGAATATTCCTTAGCATGAACATATATTCTATTAGTTAGTTATAGTGCATTCAATTATTATGTGACATGTGTCATTTTTTAGAATGTTTCTATAAATATGTTGTAATAGTTGAGAATAGAATTGCATTATACTCTTATCAATCTATCCAATTTTTTACAAAAAAAGTCTCTTTGCTGATAAGTATGCGAGACTTAAAGCTTGCATGATAAAGGAGCAGCCCATTTGCGTTGCAGAGAGGACTGATTGCTTACATCACGTAATTGAATGAAATGAGAGTGTAAGGTCTCCCAGTGAAGATTAACATCATGAGCATTTAAAGGGAACTAGAGATACACGAAGCGAATGATGGTTCCGTTAATTGTCGTCTGATATTGTTGCTGTAATACCTTATATCCTACCTTTGTACATTTAAATTTGTGTTTGACGAGAACCATGTGTATTTTAAATGTAAGACCATTTAACGAAGCGGAATGAGATATCCGAATCGCTTTTAAATCAAGTTTGAGAGACTTGAACTCAATAGAACATTGCTGACAAAACTTAAGTTATCAAATAAAGAGCTTGATCTACACCGAACTAGTCGGTAAGAACTGAAGCTATTAAGATGATATTTCAAGTTTTACTTGAAGAACTCACTCTTCGCAAAGAACTAAAGAAAAAATTCTCTCCAAATAATTAAAATGATAATCAAAGTTGTTTCATTAAAGTAGGTTGGATGTCTCCGAATAGATTATGCACTTTCCTAGACTATAACCAAAACAATTAGGAAACAAATTAAAGACATAAGGAAACTTCCCTCGTACACTTCAAAACTATTTTCGATAAAAGAGTACATCTGTTTTTGACGATCAAGAGAGCAAAATTCTCCTTTTACTTTTAATATTTTTAATCTTATACACTTCAAAACTATTTTTGGTAGTTTTTAACATTATCTAATTTTTTTTATTGAAGTTAGTATAATTTGGTTTGTAGTTTATCTTTCGTTAATTTTATTCTATTATTATTCTTGATTAGTTAAATAACATGAGAAAATTCATACAATTGTGACATGCCAGTTAGTGACACAATTTCTCACTTCTTATCGTATTGGCAAATAGATAAGATTCAATAGATGCACATTTATTTCTGATTATTAAATTTTTTTTTACTAAACAAGTTCACTTTTTATGGTCATATATTTTGATTTTACATGTTTAGGTTGTTATCACTCACTTCAAAATTGAACGTATAGCAAACAAAACTGTCGACAATTAAGTAGAATCTTGACCACCATAAATATATCAAGCTATCACGTTAGAATTTTTTATTAGAAAATTTCATACTAAAAAATGTTGACTTTAACATATGAAGTTAAATTGACCCGCCATGCGAAGGAAAAGACAACAAAATATCATGTTGATTATGGAGACACAACTCATAATATTGTAGGCGCATAATCTCATATTGCATAGTAAAATGATATTTATGTTATATATAAGTGGTGTTCTCTTTACTATCAATAACATGTTTTGGCTATACTGTAAAGAACAAATCTATGAGGACTCCGGCCCAAATCGAACAATATTCTCTTTACTATCAATAAAATGATATTTATGTTATATATAAGTGGTCTTCCTCTCCCTACCCAATTAGAGCCGGCTCGGGCAAGCCGAGCCTCGTCTCGGCCGGCTCATCAAGCCTGTCGAGCTATTCGAGCCGAGCCTGTAGAGCCTATTCGAGCTGAGCCTATCGAGCATTTTCACAAATTTTTTGGCTCGAGCAAGCTATCGAGCCTCGAGCCGAGCGAGCCCAACTCCTAAGCCTAATCGAGCCGAGCTTAAACGAACCGAATAATTCGAGCGTAATGAGAAATTTAAAAAATAATAATTATAAATCGTCTGAAATTCGATATATTATGTTCTAACCGGAAGTTTAAAAAATATTCATTATAATTTGTCAAAAAATTACATAGCATTGTACCAAAATAATTATTTTGTGCATCAATATTCAATACATGCGTAAACTTTAAAAAAATGTACAAATAACTTAAATAGTCGTACAAAAAATTCTAGTCGTCAAATTCCAAAATTTTGAATTCTTCCTCGAGTCCATCATCTCATTGTTGCTCTCTTGTAACAGCATTGCTCCAGTTGTTCATGTATATGAGTGCTTTCACGAGATCCGGTGCAAGACTCCCTCGTCGATCGTCGTAAACGCATCCACCTGCACTAAAAGCTAACTCGGAAGCTACAGTTGAAACATGAGGTGTTAGTAAATCAAATATATGTGTTCCCCGCCCCCTCCCTCTTACAAATCATTAATGGTCTAATGAACGTTGCAAGTAGCCCACGTAGGCTGCTTGCGAGAGAGAGAGAGAGACCCAGGGGTCACGCCTCGCCTACGCGACCCTCGGCCTCTCTCTCTCTCTGCCTCGTCGACGTTGCGACGAGGCGACGATCTGAGATTAGGCGAGAGGAGACTACGAGGCGAGAGGCGAGATCCGGCGACGAGGCGAGAGCCAAGCGACGAGGTGAGAGCTACGCGACGAGATCTGGCGAGGCTATGACGCGAACGACTGATGAGGCAAGGCGACGAAGGGCGAGGCGCGGTGACAGCGAGGGCCGGCGACGTCGAGCCTTACTCGTTAGGCTCGCGATCCCCATCCTTCGAGCTCGGCTCAGGCTCGACCGACAAACTATGTTGTTGATTTTGAGTGACCAACCTATATTAATAGGAGTGCATAATCTTACATCGCTTGAAAAAATAATATTTGTGATGTTTAAAAGTGGCATGCCTCTCACTACCCAGCACAACACATTTTTTGCAATAAACTCAAGTACAAATTCGTGAATGCTCGACCCAAAGTAGACCATATTGTACTGAAAGTACCAAGATACATTATAAATGATATTAGAGCCTTGTCTTAGTGAAAAGTGTGTCAACTTTGTCGATGAAGAGGTCATACTCTTTTTAAGTAGGGTAGATCGTGGTGACCTGCTCTATTAAAGAAAAGAAAACTTAATATGTCTTTAATTGTGAGGGTCTTTTCCATGCTAATAGAGATGTACAATTCCATTTTGCTCGAGAAAATAGTATTTGTGCTCTATATAAGTGACATTCTTCTTCTTCCCTAGTCCAATAAGTTTTGGACTATAAAGCTAAAAACAAATTTGTTAGAACTCCAGCTAAAAGTAGACGACAATGTACTAAGAGCACTAGAAGAGTTACAAATTATATCAGTTTTGTCCAAACTGAAAGTCTGCCGACTATGTTGAAGATGATGCCACACCCATTTTAAACGAGGTGTATTGTGGCAACCCACCAGGTAAATACAAACACAACTCAATATGCTATTGATGGTGAGAGCCCAGCTCATACTAGTGGAATTTTGAATCACACATCATTTGAAAAAGTGATATTTATCTTATATATAAGTGATGTTCCTCTCTCTACGAGTACAATAATGTTTTGGTTATAAAACTAAAAACAATTTCACGAAATCTTCATCTTAAGGCAGACAATATTTTACTATTACAATTAGAGGACTTTACATATGCTATCAAAATCTTGTACAAATTGAAGTGTACCGACCATGTTAACGAAGATGTCACTCTCATTTAGATGGGTGGATTGTAAAAACCCACCAAGCGATATTTGTGCAATATGCAAGTAACGTTTTACTCCTTACCCACTATATATAGTACAAATATATATAGTACTATATATTTATACACATCTAGAATTGCTACAATGCATCTTCAACTATAAAGCCAAGAACAAATCTGTGAGTGTTCTATCCTAAAATAGATAATATTGAAGTAGAAGCACAATAAATGATATAATTTGTATTAGAATCTTGTCTCCACCACTAGTGTGTCAAGGTGCCAAGTACGAATAGTACAATGTGTGACCAAGTATGACTCCATATGTTGTTGATTGTGAAGACGTTGCTCATATCAGTGGCCAGAGAGAGTACACAATTCTATATCACTTGAAAATTTGATATCTATGTTGTATATAAGTGGTGTTTCCTTCCTTTTCCAGTATAACATGTTTTGAGTTGTAAATACAAGAATAAATATGTACAAGCTTCGAGTCAAAGCGAACAATATTGTACTAGGAGCACAAAAAACATTACAAATAGTATCACAGTCTTTTACAAATTTAAAGTGTGTTGATCATGCCAAAGTGGATGCCAGACCTTTTTTAAGTGGAGTGCATTGTGGTGACCAATATGTAAATGCAAAAATGACCTAATATACTGTTGATTGTGAGAAAGTGATATTTGTGTGATATATAACTGAATTTCTCCTCTCTAGCGAGTACAAAATGCTTATGGCGATCAGAACATATGTCTATCTTTAAGTGAGGTGGATTATGATGACTCACCATGTAAAGTTAAGGACGACTAATATTTTGTTGATTGTAAAGGCCTTGCCCATATAGTGGGTGTCCAATATCTCATGTCGCATGAAAAAAATGATATTTGTGCTGTAGATAAGTGTTTATGCCTTCCATACCAGTACAATGCGTCTTAGGCTATAAAGTCAAGATTAAATTTGTGAAGGATCATGCCCAAAAAAGAAAATATTGTATTAAAATAACTAGAAAGACATTAAAAATAGTATTAGAGTCTTGTCTCACCTAAAAGTGTGACGAGTGTGCCAATTGTGCCAACGAAAAGGTCAAACTCTTTATAAGCGTGGTTTATTGTGAGAGCTTAGTCCATACAAATGGGAGTGCATTATTCTACATTGTTCAGAGAAGTGATATTTTTATTTTATATTAGTGGTGTTTTACTCCTTACATAGTAAAATGTGTTAAGGGCTATAAATCCAAGAATAAATTCGTGAAAGATTTATCGTAAAGTGGACAATATTGTACTATGAGCACTAGGAGCTATTAGAAATAATATCAGAGTCTTGTCCAAACCAGAACTCTGCCATTGTGCAGACAAAGACAACGAGTCATCTTTAAGTGGGTGAGTTGTGGTGATCTGCCATGTGAAGGCGATGACAACCTAATATGTTGTTGATTGTGAATACCCTATTCATACTAGTACGGGTAGACAATCTTATGCTGCTTAAAAAAGTAATATTTTTTATGTATATAAGTGACGTCCTGCTCCCTACTTAGTACAACGCATATTGGGTTATTAAAATTAAGAATAGGCTCCTATTGAAAGCATACGATATTGTACTAGTAGCACAAAGAAACGTTATAACTAGTATATGAGTCTTGTCTAAACCGAAAGTGTTCCGACTATGTCAAAGAGGACGCTATCTATTTTTAGGGCCCAACTAATTCTAGCTAAGGTTCACAATCCCACATTACTTTAGAAAGTGATATTTGTGTTGTATATAAGTAATATTTAACTCCATACATAATACAACACATTTGTGTCAACGAGAACATTGAGTTCCATTAAAGTATAGTGGATTTTGAGGACCAAACATGTGAAGGCAATGACAACCCAATATGTTATGATTGTAAGGACACAACTCATACTAGGGAGTGCACTATCTCACATTGCTTGAAAAAATGATATTTGTGATGCATATAAGTGACGTTTTGTCTCTACTCAGTACAACGTGTCTTAGTCTATAAAGATAAGAAAAAATTCATAAAAAATCTAACAAAAATTAGACATTTGTACTTATACCACCAAGTAATGTTACAAATAATATTAAAGCCATATCTTTTAAAAGAATGTTTGCTAACTGTGCCAATGAGGAGGTCATGTCTTTTTTAAGTAGGGTGGATAGTTGTGGCTCATCTTATGAAAGCAAGAATGATCCAATATACTATTGGATGTGATGGCTCAACCAAACCAAGTAGAGGTACACAATCTCACATCACTTGGTAAAGTGATATTTGTGCTATATATAAGTGTTGTTACTCTCTCTACATAGTACAATGCATTACAAATGATATTAAAATTGTGTAATCGAAAGTGTGCCGACTGCGTCGATGAGAACCTCAGGCCTTCTTTAAATAAGTGGATTGTAGTGATATTCCATATGAAGGCAATGGAGGCCAAATATTTTGTTGATTATGAGTTTTCAACCCATACTATTGGGACAGATAGTCATACATTTTTTTTAGAAAGTAATATTTATTTTGTATATAAGTGATGTTCCACTCTTTACCAAATATAACGCATTTTTGGGCTGTTAATGTTATTAACAAATCTGTGAGGCTCAAAGTAGATGATATTATACTAAAAGTACCTCATAATGTTATGAATAGTATTAGAGTATTGTTCTAACCAAAATTATGTTGATCGTGCTGAAGAGGACATTGTGCTCATTTTAAGTGGGGATTGTGGCGACTCAATATGTGAAGACAAAGACTATTAAATATATTGTTAATTTTTAGGGCCCAGTCATATCTAGTAGGAGTTCACACTCTCACATCACTTGAGAAACTGATATTCATGTTGTATATAAGTGGAATACAACACATTTAAGATGATGAAGATGTCGAGCGTTCTTTGAGGTAGATCATGACGACTTGCAATGTGAATGTAAGAATGACCAAATATGTTGTTGATTGTGAGGACGCAACTTATACCAGTGTAATGCACAGACTCACATTGTTTTTGAAGATGATATTTATTATGTATATTAATGTGGTTCTCTCCCAACCCTTCAACTATAAAGCCAATAAAAAATTTATGAGGCTTCTGGCACAAAACGAACAATACTTTAGGGAACACCGATTGACGTTACAAATGGTATTAAAGTGTTATTTGAACTAAAAATTTGCCGACTGCATCAAAGAAGATACCATTGTTTTTTTAAGTAGGTTGGATTGTGACAATCCTTCGTGTGAAGGCAAGGACGATCCAATATGCTGGCTATTCTGAGGGTTCACCTCATACTAGCAGGGGTGCATAATCTCACATCCCTTTGTGTTTTATGCAAGTAGTATTCTCCTCCCTACTAAGTACAACACGTTTGTGCAAATGAGGATGTCACGCCCACTTTAGGTATGGTTAATTGTTGTGACTCCCCATATGACGACAATAATCACTCAATATGTTATTGATTGTAAGGACACAACTCATCTAGGGGTAGTGCACAATCTCATATTGCTTGAAAAAGTAATATTTGTATTGTACAAAGTAGCATGTTTATGCAAAGAGTTTTGTTAAATGTTCATCGTAATTAATCATTTAATCATATAAGTGTTGTCGAAAAAATGAATATTTTTATTCTATATAAGTGGTTTTTCTCTCCCTATGAGTACAAGTTTATTTTGGTTATAAACCTAAGAATAATTTTGTGAAGTCTCCATCTTAAGGCGGACAATATTTTACTATGAGAATTAGAGGACTTTACATATACTATCAAAATTCTTGTACAGACTGGAAGTGTATCGATCGTGCTGACGAGAACGTCGAACCCTCTTTAGGTCAGGTGGATTATAAAAATCCACAAAGTGAAGGCAACGACGACCCAAATATCATTGATTGTGAGGAGTCCATACTATTGGAGGTGTAGAATCGCACATTACTCGGAAAGTGATATTTGTACTATATATAAGTGATATTTCGCTTCTTACCCACTATATATAGTACTATGTATATTTTTACGTGCCGTGCTGAATCGCACAGTGCATCTTCAGCAATAAAGTCAAAAAACAAACAATATCATAGTAGAGGCACTGATGTACATTACGAATGATATTAGACATTATAAATGATACTAGACATTATAAATGGTATTAGACATTATAAACAATATCAAGAATGACCCAATATGTTATTGATTATGAGGGTCCAATCCATTATGTAGAGGCTTCAAATCTCACATCGCTTGAGAAAGTAATATTTGTGTAATATACAATTGTTTTTCTCTTTCTTACCGAGTACAAAATGTTTATACCAATGAGAACATATGTGTCTCTTTAAGTGAGGTGGATTGTGACGACCCGCCATGCGAAGTTAAAAATAATCAATATGTTGTTGATTGTAAAGGCTCGGCCCATATACTAGGTGTGCAAGATCTCACGTCGCTTCGAAAAGTGATATTTGTGTTGTACATAAGTGTTGACCCCCTCCATTACAATACATCTTAGGTTATAAACAAGAATAAATCTGTGAGATTTAATGCCTAAAATAAACAATATTGTACCAAGAGTAAGACATTATAAACGGTATTAGAGCATTGTCTCATCTGAAAGTGTGTCGAGTGTGACGACTGTAATGAACAAGAGGTCGAGCCCTTTTTAAGCATGGTTTATTGTGATGACTCGTCCCTTTGAATCTTCAGACTACTCAATATGCGGTAGATCATGAGAGACCAACGAGAAGGTTAGACTCTTTTTAAGCATGGTTTATTGTGATGACTCACCCTATGAAGCTTAAGACTACTCAATATCCAGTCTATCGTGAGAGCTTAGCCCATACCAACGTGGGTGCACAATCTTACATATAAATAGTATTTTACTCTTTACCTAGTACAATGTGTGTTGGCCTATAAACCCAAGAACAAATTTATCTGTACTAGAGAAACGAGAGACGTTATAAATAAAATCAGAGTCTTGTCCAAACCAAAAGTATGTCGCTTTGCAAGCAAAGATGTCGAGTCATCTTTAAGTGGGGTGAATTATGGTGACCAGTCATGTGAAGACAATAATGACCTAATATGTTATTGATTGTGAGGACGCAACCCAAACTAGTATAAGAAAGACAATCTTATATAGCTTGTAAAAGTAATATTTGTTATATATATAACTGGCGTTCTACTCTCTACCTAAATGTGTTTTGGGTTATTAAGGTTAACTACCGTACTCTGGCAAAAAATAGATGATATTGTACTAGTAACACTGAGAGTTATTACAAATAGTACAAGAGTCTTGTCTCAACCAAAAGTGTTCACACTCTGCTAAAGACGACCCCAGGCCCTTTTTAATGGGATGGAATTGACAACCACCCATGTAAACACAAAGGCTAATATGTTGTTGATTTTTAGGATCCAGCTCATTTTATTGAAGGTTCACAATCCGACATTACTTGAGAAAATAATATTTCTCTTGAATATAAGTGGTGTTTAACTCCCTACCTAGTACAACACATTTGTTCCGACGAAGACGTTGGGTTATCTTTAAGTGTGATGGATTGCAATAATCCACCGTAAGAAAGCAAAGGCAACCCAATATGTTGTGGATTGTAAGGATGCAGCTCAAACCATGAGGGTGCACCATCTCACATTGCTTGAAAAAGATATTCATGATATGTATAAGTGGTGTTTCATCCCTACCGAGTACAACGTATCTTAGTATATAAAGTAAAGAAAAAATCTATGAAAAATTTGACCTAAAATAAAAAATTGTAGTGATAGAACCAAATGACATTACATATGGTATTAGAGTCATATCCTAATGGAATGTTTGCCGACTGTGCCAACAGAGAGGTCCGAGCTTTTTTTAAGTACTTGGATAGTGGTGATCCGTCGCGTGAAAGCAAGAACGACCAAATATATAGTTGACTGTAATGACCTAACCCGTACAAGTAGAGGTGCACAATCTCACATCGCTTGGAAAAGTAATATTTGTGTTATATATAAGTGTTGTCACCCTCCCTATATAGAAATGCAAAATGGGCGATAAAGCCCAAAATAAATTCATAAGAGCTTCACCCCAAAGCGCACTATTGTACTGAGAACACTAGACAATGTTACAGATGATATTAAAGCCTTCTGTAATCGAAAGTGTGTCTAATTTGTCGATAAGGACCTCAGACCTCTTTAAATGGGGTGGATTATAGCGACATGCCATATAAAGGCAAGAACGACCAAATATTTTGTTGATTATGAGTGCTCAGCCCAATATTTTGTTGATCATGAGAGCTCTCACATTGCTTGAGAAGTAATATTTGTTTTGTATAGAACTGACGTTCCACTCTCTAACTGCTACAACGTGTTTTGGGCTATAAAGGTTAGGAACAAATCTATGAGTGTTATGGTCCAAAGTAAATGATATTATACTAGGGTACGTGGGGACGTTATGAATTATATCAGAGTATTGTTCCAACTAAAATTGTGTCAATCGTTACTGAAAGAGGACATAAGACCCCATTTAAGTGGGGAACGTGACATTCCCATATGCGAGGACAAAGACTACCAAATATGATGTTGATTGTCAGAGCTCAACTATTTTTATTAGGAGTTCACAATCACACATCATTTGAGAAAGTGATATTTGTGTTATATATAACTGTGGTTTCTCTCCCTACCTAATATAACACATTAAAGCTGATGAGGACATCGAGCGTTCTTTGAATGAGGTAGATTGTGACAACTTGTAATGTGAAGGCAAGAATGACCTTGTTGATTGTGATGGTACACTTTATATCAGTGGGGGCGCACAATCTCACATTGCTTCTAAAGATGATATTTATGATGTATATAAATTGTGTTCTCTCCCTACCCCTGGACTATAAAGCAAAAAAAAATAAGGGTTCTAGCACAAAACATACAATATTGTAAGAAGCACCAATGGACGTTATAAATGGAATTAGAGTATTGACCAAACCAAAAGTGTGCCAAACGCATTGTAGAGGATGTCATTCTCTTTTTAAGCAAGTTGGATTGTGGCAGTCCTCCATGTGAAGGCGAGGACGACCCAATATGCTAGTTATTCTAAGGGTTCATCCCATACTAATGAGGATTTGGAAAATGATATTTGTGTTGTATATAAATAGTATTTTCCTCCCCATCGAGTACAACATGTTTGTGCCAACGAGGATGTCGCGCACTCTTTAAGTGTTGTGGATTGTTGCGACCCCATGTGACGGCAATAATGACCCAATATATTATTGATTGTAAGAGCTCAGCTCATATATTAGCAGTGGACAATCTCACATTTCTTAGGAAAGCAACATCTATGTTGTGCGACATTCCCCTCCCTACCCAATACAAATGGTATTAGAGTCTTGTGTCAACTAGTAGTTTGCTAACCGTCTCAAAGAGGACGCCGAACCATCTTTAAGTGGGGTGGATTTGTGGTGACCTGCCCACTGAAGGCAAGGATGACCCAATTTATTGTTGATTGTGAGAGTTCAACTCATACGAGTCAAAATGCACAATCCTACATTGCTTGAGAAATTTATATTTGTGCCGTAAATAAGTAGTATTTTCATCTCTACTGAGTACAACATGTCTAGAGTTGTAAACTTAAGAGTAAATCTGTAAAGGCTATGACTCAAAGTAGACAATAGTATACTGAGAATACCGGAGGACATTACAAGCACACCCTACATTGAGCTTTGAAGAAAGATAGTCGAAAACCTTTGATTTTGTGAAAGAATTAAGGAAAAAAGTATTATGCTTGTGAATGGTCAATGGTGGAATCATTCTATTGACTTAGCAACTTGAGAAATGAAAAAAGATATGATAGAAAAGTATCTCGATTTGTTTGATGTGTCTAAAGAAAATTTTGAGGATAAATTTTCAATTAACAATGATGATATGTAACATGTCTATGCTCATGTGAACTGTTTTGTTAAATGTAATTTATGATTAATCATTTAATCTTTGCAAGTAATGTATTTGGGATAAAACTCAAGTTTGGCATTCCCATGAGTGGACCAATGATGCAGCTTCATTTTTCTAATGATCCCTTATAATCTAAAACTATATTGAAATGTAAGAAAATAAAGAAATGTTTTATAAATGATGCATTCATTTCACATTATTGACACATCTACGTTTGAGTTCACTTCATGCGTTCATTCCCATGAGGATAAATGATGTTTTATAAATGTTTTATAAATGATGCATTCATTTCAGCATAGCCGAGTTTATTGTCGAGCTCGGAAGAACTATTGAGTTGTGGCCCATAAATGACAAAAGTAGTTCCGTCGCCGTTGAAATATGGGTTCAGATGTCTCTAAATGCAGCTACTCTCTCCGCCTCCACCGAATCGGATGGTCATTTCTGCAACTTCAAGGTCTTCTTCTTCTTCTTCTTCTTCTTCTTCTTCTTCTTCTTCCTCTCGGTGCTATGCTGCACTTTCGATTTTGTTCTACTGTGTGTGTGAATATCTACAAGAATTTTGGGACATGATCGACCATATATTGACTGTCAATTTACCTTTTCATTATTTTTCTAAGAGACTGATATTTAAGTGTCTCCGTTTGTGATCCTCCAGTCTTTCCTGGAGGGTATGATATTAATATATGTTGTGGGCGGTTTACTTGAGTCGGAAAACTCTGATTATACCTTTGTTGTGCAGGTTGGAAATACTGATTCTGCGTTCGTGGTTGTTGCTGTTGGCTCTACTGATTACTTGGTTTCCATCCTTGCGTAAAATTATTCCGATTGTTCCCCACGTAATTGACTGCTTCAGGATTTTATGGACAATAATCGTAAACATGTTCTCCCGAATAGTAAGAGCACGATATACTTTTGACAGGTTGTGAGTTGGCTTGCTGCATGTTCAGATTCTTGAGAGTGTTGTTGAGTGTAGTCATTTGAGCAGCTAGGGCCATCATTGGATCAAGATCTAAAATTCCAGGTTGGTTGTTCGTCGATGCTATCTTCGGTGCTGCAGCTCTCTCTGTCGGCCACTGATAATTATTCGTAGCCATATTCTCCAGCAGCGAAAAAGCTTATGCGCATTATTTGGATAAAATGGCTCTGTTTGCTGCAGTATCTAAAAGAGATCGAGTCTGTCCATGCAATCCATTGTAAAAAGTTTCAAGCTGGACTCATTCTTCAACACCATGATTCGGACATTGTCGTAATAATTTTTTGAACCTCTCCCAAGCTTCATAAAGGGATTCAGTGTCCTGTTGTCTGAATATCATGATCTCCCCTCGCAGCTTTGCGTTCTTCACCGATGGAAAATACTTTAGCAGAAACTTCTAGGCTAAATCCTCCCAAGAAGTTATAGAATTTGGCGGTAAAGAATTCAACCATGCTTTGCCTTGTCTCGGAGTGCATACGAGAAGAATTTTAATCAGAGAGTCTCTCGATTGACGGATGAATCTTTGAACGAATCACATAAGGATGTGAACTCCTTAATGAATGTGTTCGGTTCTTCGGTTGCTGAACCATTAAACGTACTGATGGTTTGCAACATTTGAAACATAATCGGCTTCAATTCGTACCTCACTTCATTGTTCTCCGGTCAAAAAATTCCAGGATTTAACCGTTCCAAATCTGGAATTGCATAATCTCGAATTGGTCTTTCTTGTGCATGACCGTGGTTTGCTCGTTGGAATGCGTTTTGAGCCATTGGTTCTTCCTTCACCGCTCCGCTTTGATTTAAATTTTGGCGTCTTCTCTCTTGAAGCGTTCTTTCAGGTTCGGGGTCGTAAGGAATGAGCTCTCGTTTCTCGTCGTTTTGCATAAGCACCTGAAAAATTAAAAAGAACCGTAACAATTCTCTCTTTTTTTTTTTTAATTTTTAAGTTAGAGTTAGTTATATTCACAAATACATCACAAAGAATTCTAAAAATAAAAAATTTTTGTTGTCCCCGGCAACAACGCCAAAAACTTATCGCTTGAAAACGTAATCGCAAATTAACGCTAGTACACATGTCGCAACTGTAGTAATAAAAATATCGATCTCACGAGGACAAGTCAACTTTCAATTCAAAGAATAAATTGCAAAGTAAAAGAAATAAACTAAAAATCTTAATTTAAATATTAACAAAAAGAATTAAAGAATAAAGAATAGGTTTTTCTTCATTTGATTGGGTTTTATCTAATCTAATATGCAAGAATTAAATTTCAGAAAATAAAGTGCATAAAAGTAAAGTTGGTGGTCGAATCGAGAATTTGAATTAATCTAAAAAATAATTAACTATGATTTACTTAAGCAAATCAACATATGAAAAATTAAAAAAATAATTAAAACTAAATAGTTCTACACTAACTATCAAGAGTTCTTATAATTCACGGAAATTAAAACAAAAAACAAAGGTAGAGAATTTTGGTCTTCGCCGTCGAAAACCGTTGTTCTCACAGCCTCATTCCCCCGCCGCCGTGATCGTCGTTGTGAACCTCTTCTTCGGATTTACGCCCGAAGCTTGATCGTGAATCCCGTTCTCTAATTCTACACACTCAATTCATGGTATTCACCTTCCTTTAAGTAGATTTCGTGCAGCTTCAGCAATCTCAGAGGCGGTTGCGATTTGGAGGAAGATCTAGATCGGTTTGGAAAGTAGTTGAGATTAGGAATGATTTCTAAATCTTCAAAGATATTCTTGTTTTCAAATTTAATTTTGAGTTGATTCTTCCTTCTTTTTTTGTGATTATTCCAGCTTTTATCTTCATTAACCTTCTGCAATTGCATGGAAACAAAAATCTCGTGATAATAAAAAATATATGAAATATCGGTTAAAATTACGTAAAAAACAGCGTTACTGATGATGTGGCATCGCTGCAGGATTATCCCTAAAAATATCTGATTATTTCAATTGAATTGTTACAGATTCCTGGCAATTTAACCACTAAAACCTCGTGAATATTAAGTCTTTTTGAGACTTAACAATATAATTGACTTATAATTTAAATATGAGAGTTTATCCTCTAAAAAAGGAAATGTTAAATGAATTGATCATAAGTTAGAAGATTTTGCGATTTTTGCTTCTTTTAAGAAAGATACTAACAATAAGATAAATGATATTTTTACTATGCGTGAGCGCAGACATTTTTCATAGAATTTGAGAATACAAATTTTTTGTTACACCCCAAAAAATAATTTTGATTATAATAATTAGTGGAATTAATCAAATGATTGTGTTGATACATCAGTAAATTAGATTTTTTGTCATAACGCACATTTTTCAGAAAAAATGGATCCATTATTTCTAGTCACAATCGTTATCATTATCATCATTGTTATGAATTGATGCTCGAAACTCATCTAAGAAATTGTAATTTATCTTGGTTGAGGTGGGATAAAAATTGCAAATTATTGTACACGGTTGGGAATTAGTTAGTTTATCTGTTTCGTACTTCATGTTTATACCACATTTTTATTTACTCGAGCATTTTACTTCAATGTTTGATATTGGTTTGTATCCCATTTTTTGAAATCATTGATATCTTATTGCCAAAGAATAGGTGTGCTAATAGGAAATGTTTATATTATTTTTTTATTAATTTACGATAAAAAAATTAATAAAAAAATAATATTAACATAAGTTATAAAAATATATTTTAGCAACATTCAAATATTATTGTTTAAATTATAATTAATAATTAATATATTCCTTTTTTAGTGAGAAGAAAATGAATTTGGTTGATAAAAAGAAATTGAGAAGGCAACGCTGATTTTCCTTCTACGAGTTTTCTTTTCCTCGGAGGACCCAGCGGATCAGTTTCAGAGAGAGCGAGAGATTTGTTGATCGAGAGAGTCGTGGAAACTTCGAGTCTTCCATTTCTTTTATCCGTTTTTAGTTTACTTGGATGAACAAAAGAGAGTAGAGTTGCTGTCTTCTCCATTTTGGTTCGCTTCAATGATCAAACTCTTGAAGGTGTACCACCTCTTCATCGGCTTCCTGTACCTCCTCTACATCCTACTTTCCCTCATCTCTGGTACAGATTTGTGTTTTCCTCTCTCTCTCTCTCTGTGTCTTTTATTACAAATAAAATTAATCATTTGAGGCGCTTTTTAATTCAATTCGTGAATGTGACCCCTTATCATTAGATTCTGAATATCAAAGTCGATAGAGTATGTTATGTACTTCTACACTGTTTGACAGAAAATATAGCATGCTTTTTTTGTTGTATGTCCTTTTCCTTTCCTTTTTGTCTACTAAGAGGGCTTACAGCACTATGAACTTAGTTTGCTGCGTGTGAACTGTGTTAAGTTCATTACTAATATTTATCTATTTTTGTTTACTTCGGCTTTTGCAGAGTAGTATAGCACGGCCAAAAATCTTTCAAGTTGGTGCTTAAATCTGATCGAGTTTAATTAGCCTGAGCTAATTATTGTGGTACGCCTAACTCCTTGTTGATATTTACAGAAAAATGTGAATCTGAATTAGTTGAGGTATTACGACTACAAACATTCCTATGTTATCGTCTTTTTCTAGAAATGAAGGTTGTGTTGGATTTTTGCATGAGTAGCGATTCTGTTGTTGAAAAATGATGGCTAATTAGGATCACAAGTCCTCGATGGAATGAAAACTGTGGAGCTGCCCCTTTGGGCTGTATAGGACAACAAAAAGAAAAAAAATACTCATCTAGTTATCCATGTACTGGTTCAATGGATTGTTAATGAACTTCCTCTTAGTCTGTGAAAAACACCACCTTTACATGTGTATAATATAATAGATATTTTCTTTCATAGACTAAATACTCATTTTAGCAGCTATTTGCATATGAGCAGAGCTATAAATGTAGCTGAGATAAGTCATATATGATGTGTGTAGCTCTTAGGAATAACTAGAAATCACAAGGTAGATTCATTTTCTAAAACCTGAGGTTTAACTATCACACATACCTAAGCAACAAAATTCAAAGATTGTGATAAAATTTTATATTTTTTGATATGTGTTTTTTTCGCAAACATACTTCCCTACATCAACAACATTAGTATATGAAAGTCCTAATGCACCCTAGGGAACATTCACTTCAAACATATTTTTGCTGGACGGTTACATTTAAAAATTTATTGTGAGTGATTGTTCGTTTGAATAGTGTTTTCTTCTTTGAAAAGAAGAAAAAAAGTGGATTTATGGGTGGCAGGCTAGGATGAAAAAACCTTCCCCAAATATTAACTCAAGTGGTTAAGGGCGGACACCATTTTAAAATGGTTCTAATAGTCTTGAACGCAAATTATTGATGGCCTAACCCCACATTCAACCAATCATGAAAGTCGCGACCTTGCTTACCAGAAAATCTAATCAAACTTGGTCCTTTTGTTGTGACGAAATCTGGCAACCTCACATACCTTAATGCCTTTGCTCCAGGACTCTTAGTCCTCTCCCTCAGGCCACAGATGATAATCTACTAGGCTTCGTCTTTCCAAACAGAGGAGGAGATTCTATGCCATGTCATCTAGGAAGTCTTGGGGTTTTTGCTATTTATTTCCATCATGCGAAACAAAGAATGTCGATCAGCAGCCATTACTAACCCCCGAGTTTTGATGTCGGATTTCAAACCTCCTAATTCAGCTTATCCTCCAACCTTTTCTGTTTAGTGTCTGTGCACTGGTCCTCCTTTTATACTCCTTGTTCTCGTCTTGGTAGATGTTTTGGCTTTCGAATCTCATGGCTCTACACCACTGATGAACTTTTGAACACTGCTGCTGAGTTCCTATGAACTTTCGTTCTCAGTAGTTCTCTGATTGATCTTTCATATTAAAAGATGTTTGGAGATATTGCTTCAATCGAGTAATTAAATCTACTGTGTTAGAGATGACGATATCATCAACATAGACGAGAAAAATCATAACTCAATTTGATATTTTATGAAAAAAGCATAGATGGATCGTAATCACTTTGCACGAGAGAGAATTCAACACTAGTCATTCAAAATTTTGCAAACCAAGTTCGAGGAGGTTGTCTTGATCCATATAAAAATATCTTTAATTTACACACCTTGGGAGATGAGGTTGGAGATAGTCCAAGTGGTACATTCATATAAATATCTTCTTTGAGTTATTCATAAAAAGTTAGCTTTTATGATGTCTGTGTGTTAAAGAGATCAATCTTGTGATGTAACAACAAAAATAATAGTTCATACAATAGTCATTTAAGTATAACATAAACAAAATTACTTCATAGATGATTTCATATTCTTGCTTATTATCTATGAGAACCAATCATACTTTAAACGAATCAAGAGAAACGTCAGAATGAAGTTTGTTTGCAATGAGTGAGCTTAATATTAGGAAGATAATGAACGAGATCAAGGTATGATAATCTCTAACAGCTTGAAGGTCTTCGTCCATTGCTTTTTACCAATATTTATGTGTCATTGCTTTTGAAAAATAAGTAGAATGAGAATTAAAGACACATCTAGTTTCGAAAGTTATGATTTGAAAGGCTAAATGGAAAACACAACAAAAAATTAGATGGCGCATCAGGAATGCATAAGAGGAGATTGCATTGTTATATGTTGATGCACCAATGAGAATCAAATTACTCGATTTTGACTTGGGTTAAATCACGCTAATATGATCATATCAGTTATTATGGGAATACGTTAAAATAATTATTATTTGACAACGCAAAATAACAAAATATATGAAGTAAATCTTTGAATTAGCAGATGTTCATTTCCATACTCTTAATATTTGCCTAAATTGGATAGATGAATTAATGCAAACATGTAAACTATTTATAAAAAAAGTTAAAATTGGGAGAGATTATAAGTATAACTTAAGTTGCTTGTTAAGTTAAAAGTTGCTTAAAACCCACATAAATTTAAAACTTGCCAGAATAAATCTGATTGACTAACATTTTGGAGTCCGCACTTCTATAAAGTGCATGCCTTGCAATTGCTCACCATTATTATTTTTCTTCGCTTGTCACTCTCACCTGCGTTTGGACTCCTCTCTCGGCCGAAGATCGCACCTGATTCTCAGATTTAGCGCTACTTCTCTTCTTAGGTCTGCTCCTTATTCTCATCGCTGTGCAATGTACGTTTACCGTTTCACTGCCTTGTTGCTTTCTTCGCTGTGTTTGTTCTCATTCATTCCACTCTAATCTTATCTCCTGTTCTTGGGAATCTTGGAATCGATTGCGTTAAAATGGATTCTGTACTGGAAATGTCTTTTAGCTGCGTCATTATGCTTCTTGGCTTCTCTGCTGAACCTTCGTTTCTGTTAAAAACAGTTTTTATCAAATGATTGTGTAAAATTATTATTATTTTTTTTTTCTAATGTCCTTCTCTTTTGAAGTGGTCTTGAAAATTCTGCTTGTTTTAGGAATGAGTGTGTAACATTTACTGGTAATAAAAAATTGTCTCTTGTGCGGATGGATATCTTGCATTTTTTATAAACTCAATGTTTCCAATTTTAAGTGGGGACGTTATGAATTATATTAGAATATTGTTCCAACTAAAATTGTGTCGATCGTTACTGAAGAGGACATTAGGCCCATTTTAAGTGGGGAACGTGACAACCCCATATCTGAGGACAAGGACTACCAAATATGGTGTTGATTGTCAGAGCTCAACTATTTTTATTAGGAGTTCACAATCACATATCATTTGAAAAAGTGATATTCGTGTTGTATATAACTGTTGTTTCTCTCCCTACCTAGTATAACATATTTAAGCTGATGAGGACGACGAGCGTTCTTTGAATGAGGTAGATTGTGAAAACTTGTAATGTGAAGGCAAGAATGACTAAATATGTTGTTGATTGTGATGGTACACTTTATATCAGTGGGGGCGCACAATCTCACATTGCTTCTAAAGATGATATTTATGATGTATATAAATTGTGTTCTCTCCCTACCCCTGGACTATAAAGCAAAAAAAAATAAGGGTTCTAGCACAAAACATACAATATTGTAAGAAGCACCAATGGACGTTATAAATGGAATTAGAGTATTGACCAAACCAAAAGTGTGCCAAACGCATTGTAGAGGATGTCATTCTCTTTTTAAGCAAGTTGGATTGTGGCAGTCCTCCATGTGAAGGCGAGGACGACCCAATATGCTAGTTATTCTAAGGGTTCATCCCATACTAATGAGGATTTGGAAAATGATATTTGTGTTGTATATAAATAGTATTTTCCTCCCCATCGAGTACAACATGTTTGTGCCAACGAGGATGTCGCGCACTCTTTAAGTGTTGTGGATTGTTGCGACCCCATGTGACGGCAATAATGACCCAATATATTATTGATTGTAAGAGCTCAGCTCATATATTAGCAGTGGACAATCTCACATTTCTTAGGAAAGCAACATCTATGTTGTGCGACATTCCCCTCCCTACCCAATACAAATGGTATTAGAGTCTTGTGTCAACTAGTAGTTTGCTAACCGTCTCAAAGAGGACGCCGAACCATCTTTAAGTGGGGTGGATTTGTGGTGACCTGCCCACTGAAGGCAAGGATGACCCAATTTATTGTTGATTGTGAGAGTTCAACTCATACGAGTCAAAATGCACAATCCTACATTGCTTGAGAAATTTATATTTGTGCCGTAAATAAGTAGTATTTTCATCTCTACTGAGTACAACATGTCTAGAGTTGTAAACTTAAGAGTAAATCTGTAAAGGCTATGACTCAAAGTAGACAATAGTATACTGAGAATACCGGAGGACATTACAAGCACACCCTACATTGAGCTTTGAAGAAAGACAGCCGAAAACCTTTGATTTTGTGAATGAATTAAGGAAAAAAGTATTATGCTTGTGAATGGTCAATGGTGGAATCATTCTATTGACTTAGCAACTTGAGAAATGGAAAAAGATATGATAGAAAAGTATCTCGATTTGTTTGATGTGTCAAAAGAAAATTTTGAGGATAAATTTTTCAATTAACAAGGATGATATGTAACATGGCCATGCTCATGTAAAGTGTTTTGTTAAATGTAATCTATGATTAATCATATAATATTTGCAAGTAATGTATTTGAGATAAAACTGAAGTTTGACATTCCCATGAGTGGACCAATGATGCAACTTCATTTTTCTAATGATCCCTTATAATCTAAACCTATATTGAAATGTAAAGAAAAGAAAGAAATGTTTTATAAATGATGCGTTCATTTCACATTATTGACACATCTACGTTTGAGTTCACCATACATTAATTGTTGAACATTATAGTCATTAGTTAAGCTTTGTAATATATGTGATGAAATAAAGGATGAAAATCGATTTTTTTTATGATTGAAGACAATGAAATATGGTATTACGCCCTTGACCGATGTTTGTGACAAATAGAGTGATTTAGGGGTGGTGGACTAGTCTTAAAGGCAAATGTGTTGGAGGTTTAGTTGTTATATGGCTGTGTTACTAGTCATTAAAAGGCTTTGTAACCATTTTGGTTTAAGCTATGAAAACAAACGAGTAGTCTAAGAGAAGAAAGAGGGGAAACATCATTAACGACCGAGTAGTCTAAGAGAAGAAAGCGGCAGCTGAACTTGAACAGCAGAAGTCTCTCCTCTTAGTCTACTACAAAGCCCTAATTAGTTATCAATTTCCGATCTTGAATCAAAGCTGGCCGGTGGAAGAAACTCTTTTAATTATTGTGAGTTTTCTTTCTTTTCCATTTCTGAAATTTAATTTGTTGTCCTCTCAGCGATTTTATTGATGATCTCGGGACTTTATGTACTCTTTCTGTTTAATGATTGTAATGATTTCGATTTACAATGGAATTACGATGCATTTTGCAATGGATATTTTGTGTGAATTTAGTTCATCGGGGCCGTCATTTCTTTGATTTTCTACGTTGTTTAACTCTTCACTCAGACAAGCTTTTTAGATTGTTTGGCTAGCAATATCCCAAATTTTAGAATGAACGATTCATAGGAGTGCAGAATCCATGAACCAAGGTCATGTGATTTTTCAATTTAACAGCAATCAGCATATGATGAGGCTTTAGAGAATATCTGCACGCCATCCATCGTTTTGCTTCAACCCGATTACCAAGAGCTTTTTATGAACACCCTTATTGGTTTCTTTCGCGAAGTTTGCAACACATTATTCCTCTTTAACTAATTAACTGATATGCATTCATATACAAGCACATTTGGGTAGCTTTATATTTCCAAATCTTCTCCTCTCCAACAAGGGTCATCTCAAGCATGTTGATCCCCACAAGGTTTTTTCCTTAGTGGGACTTGCTCTGCTTAAAATATTTGCAAGAATATTGCCTAGATATCACATATGTTCTTGTGTTTATGCTAAAGGCTGAACAATGTTCATACAATTGTATTTATATGGAATCGACGATGGAATTAGATGAGATAATCACTCTCTACTCTAAATTGTCCCTTGATTTGATTTAGTAAATTACTGAGAAAATTATTCTTATACAGAGATCTGTGAGAATGATGATGTAATGATGCTCTAGTATTTTATCTTCCTTATGAAATTGAATTGAGTTGAGTCTTATGTTTATATTTTAAAGCCATATCTCAAATTTCTGTTGAAATATTCATTACTCAAGTCTAGTAAAAAAGGATTCAGCAGTCAGTAAACTGACAGTTTTAGGACCCGGACTTACTTTTATTTTAGGAGTCTTGTGGATATGAGTAGAATTGTGACATGATTGCAATTATTTAAACAATTTATAACTCTATTTTGAACAAATTTGACAAATTTCCTATTATTTTCTTATTAGTAATATGTATTATCATAA
Organism: Begonia fuchsioides; assembly: GCA_003255005.1. NCBI lineage: Eukaryota > Viridiplantae > Streptophyta > Magnoliopsida > Cucurbitales > Begoniaceae > Begonia > Begonia fuchsioides. The sequence goes on from QAOC01047219.1 coordinate 83,293, forward strand.
TTACAGCCAAACAATGCAGTGTCTGTATGTTGTTTTATGGTCCACCTTTTCCCTCCCTTGTTGAAATAAAAATTTGAACATCTTCAGGACCAAAGTATGTCTACTGATCCTACTGCATCAATTCCTTTCATGGATGAGGATGCCACTTCGGGATCTGGAGATGATATTAACATGGTAGATGGCCACAATAAGCGACAATCGGGGCTTCCTTCGAGCTCAAATCATCGAAAGAGGAGTCGTAAGGCTACTGGCGATGCCTTAGTTGATGCCATGCTAGAAATAGCAGCTGCTTCGAAAATGAGGGCTGCTGCAATAATGAAAAATGAAGATCGATTTTCGATCAGCAAATGCATAAAAGTGTTGGATGAGATCCAAGGTATTGATCAAAGAATCTACTTCCTTGCTTTGGACTTGTTCGAAAATCCCAACGCCAGAGAAACTTTTATATCTCTCCGCAGCGAAAAGCGCTTGACCTGGTTGCAAAGAAAATTCATCCTGCCTCAGGATGAGTAGCCTGCCTCATTATTATTCTTCGGTAGATTGGATGAAATGATCAAGTGTTAATGAATATTGTAGAGATTATTAGATGGAGATTGGTTCTGGCTGAGGATTGAAAAATTGACTCAAAGTAGATAAGTTTTGGGATATGAATGATTAGTTTTAAAGGCTGTCAATATTGTCCAGCTTGTAATTCTTGCAGTAGATTTTAAGTTTTAGCCAGAGATTAATTATTGTTTGTCAAATTTCTGGACTTCTTTTTACACACACAATTATCATATTCTTATGTTTTCCACTTTGTAGTTTTTGTACGATTATCCTTTGTGAAATAAATAATTGACATTTAAATCAGATTTCATGCGTCAAATTTACCAAACTTTTCAGGGCCGAGAAGAGATTATGCATGAAATCTTCAAAATCCACATTCTCTAACTACTATATTAATGCATATATATTTTTAATGGAGCAACCAAATCTTCAAAATTATTGTCCTACCAAACTCCACGTAAGATGTTCAATTCAAAGTCTATTTTTAATTAGCAATAAAAATATAAAAAAGAATGTAATGATCAATAAATAAACTACAATGATAAGTATTTTTTTGATAATATTTTAAATTTTTTATTTAATCAATTGTCATATCAAAGTATGAATATTTTATCATGATACCTCAAATTTTTATTGTATTAATTGATAATTCAAAATTCAGATCAATTTTAATATCAATGATAATTGAAGTTAAATTTCTATTAATTTATTTATTTCCATTTAAAATTTCAAGGGGGTCATTGATAAAATAGAAAAGTTAATTAAATTACTAAAAAAATGTTTAGTCCAATTTAGAAAAGAAGCCAAAGTGGGAACGTAGCCGACCGCCGGCGTTGAAGAAATATTCCTCGGCGTCTCTCCCTCTTCCCCTTTTTTATACCCGGAAAGCTGGCACAGAGGTTCACACAGATTTTGCCAGAGATTCAGGGGGAGATATATTCAGAGAAATACAGCGAGGAGGAGAAAGAGAGAGACAAAGAGGGAATGGCCGATCGAGTGATGGATACGTTCTACATCTCTCATGGATCCCCGACGCTATCGATAGATGAAAGCTTGGAGGCGAGGCATTTCTTGAAATCATGGAAGCAGAAAGTCTTTCCCCAAATTCCCAAATCGATTCTCATAATTTCCGGCCATTGGGAAACCGATGTTCCCACCGTCAACCTCATTTCCGGTCTTAACGACACCATCTACGACTTCTATGGCTTCCCTCGCCCCATGTATCAGGTTTTCCCATTCTCTTTTTTCTAACCCAATAGATTCATTTTCTGGCTAAACCTAAATTGCCCTTTGTGACTAATGATTGATCGAAATTGTCTTTTTATCTATCGCATAATTGTGATTAGTTCATATTATATTACATCAGAATTAGCTCTTGATTAATGTTTATTGGGCATAGTAGGGGGGTGGGCTATTTCTTTCTTCTATGATAATTGTCTTTTTGAAAGTCCTTAGAGAACTCGAACGAGGGTTAGTAGTAGAATCTGTAGAATCACAAATCGACTTTTGGGTGTGCCGATCGTTTCAAAATATGGAAAATCCTTTATCATCAAGATCGTTTGAGAATGAATTCCGTCCCTATTGAATACCAGCTCAAATATCCAGCTCCAGGCGCCCCACAGCTTGGAAAGAGGGTGAAAGGATTGCTAATGGAAGCCGGGTTTAAGAAAGTAGACGAAGATCGAAAGAGAGGGCTTGACCATGGTGCGTGGGTACCCCTAATGCTTATGTATCCTGAGGCTAACATTCCAGTTTGCCAACTCTCAGTCCAAACCAAAAGAGATGGAACCTACCATTACAACATGGGAAAGGCTTTGGCTCCTCTTAAAGAAGAAGGTGTTCTAATCATTGGTTCAGGAAGTGCTACTCACAACCTGAGAGCCCTCAAACATCAAGCCGACGGTAGCCCTGTTCCGTGGGCATTAGAATTCGATAATTGGCTTAGAGATGCTCTTCTTCAAGGAAGGTGATTTACTATGATTTGGAACCTGTTTTGATGAAATAGAATTCACTACTTGGTTTATATTTTGTTGCATTTTAGAGCATATTCTCCAAAGATAGATTATAGTTCTCAATCTCCAGTTTTAATGTGTATGATTCAGATATGAAGACGTGAATCATTTTGAACAAAAAGCTCCGCATGCCAAAATGGCTCATCCATGGCCGGATCACTTCTATCCACTGCATGTAGCCATGGGTGCGGCCTGTGAGAATTCGAAAGCAAAGCTCCTCCACACAAGCTGGGGTCTTGGTACTCTTTCCTATTCCTCCTACCAATTCTCGCCACCACCCTCTTCTGCAATTTGAACCATATATTGCTGTCTTCTTGGTTTTTACATGGCCTTGGAATAAATGATTCAGACCAGAATATTACTTATTTGTACTAGTCTGCTCGATAATGTCCGGCCACTATGTTTTATCTTGGATACACTGATGTCTGTATAATATATGATTTGTGTAAGGAATTTGCAAATATCGACGGAAGTTTATATGTAATAGTTAAGTTTATTTATGAGTCTGGGGATAAAAGGCTGTTTCCTACTTGTATTCTACAGAACCTTAATATTAAGTGGACAATATCATATTCTTGCTTAATCATACTTTAAACTGGTCGAGAAAAACGTCAGAGTGAAGTTTAATCAAGTAAATTCATTGCAACGAATGAACTTAATATTAAGAGGATAATGAACGAGAACAAGGTATGACAATGTTTAAGAGCTTGAAGGTTTTGTCCATCGGTTTATTTCAATATTTATGTGTCATAGCTTTTGAATAATAATTACAGTGAGAATTAAAGATACATTAGGTTTAGAAAGTATTGATTTAAAAGGCTTAGTGGAAGACACAACACAACATTAGATGACACATCAAGAACGCAAAAAAGGAAATTGCATTGTTACATGTTGATGCACAAATGATAACCAAATTTGATTTGGTTTTAATCACACTAATATGATCATATCGACTATTTGAAAGTACGTTAAAATGATTATTATTTGACAGCGCAAAATAATAAAATATGGGAAGTAAATCTCTGAATTAGCAGATGTTCGGATGTTCATTTCCATACTCTTAATATTTACCTAAATTGGTTCGATGAATTAATGCAAATACGAAAACTATTTATAAAAACGTTAAAATTGGGAGAGATTATAAGCATAGCTTAAGTTTCTTGTTAAGGGAAAAGTTGCTTAAAACCCACATAAATTTAAGAGTCGCCAGAATAAACCGGATTGACTAACATTCTGGAGTCCGCCCTTCTATAAAGCTAAGGCCTTGAAACAGCCTCCATCGTCACTCTTCTTCGCAGGTCACTCTCACCTCCGTTGGGACTCCTCTCTCGGCCGCCGATTCTCAGATTTAGCGCTGCTTCTCTTCTTAGGTCTGCTCCTTACTCCCATCGTTGTGCAATGTACGTGTACCTTTTCACTGCCTTGTTGCTTTCTTCGCCGTGTTTGTTCCCATTCTTTCCACTCTAATCTTCTCTCCTCTTTCTCGAATGCATACTTGTTTGTTTTGATGACTGTCCGTTTTATATTATTGGGAATCTTGGAATCGATTGTGTTAAAATGGATTCTGTACTGGAAATGACGCTGAGCTGCGTCATTATGCTTCTAGGCTTCTCTCCTGAACCTTCGTTTCTGTTAGAAACAGTTTTTATCAAATGATCGTGTAAAATTGTTATTATTTTTTTCTAATGTCCTTCTCTTTTGAAGTGGTCTTGAAAATCCTGCGTGTTTTAGGAATGAGTGTGTAACATTTACTGTGGCGATGTTTTTGACATTGGGGTTTATTCTGGTAATCAAAAACTGTCTCTAGTGCGGATGGATACCTTGCATTTTTTATAAACTCAACGTTCCCAATTTTTATATCTTCATCATATGGTTAATGTTTGCCCATTTGGATCTTGTCTTTTTTATCCTAACAGAAAAGCCAACGATTTGCACTCCATGCATAGAAATTAATTCAAGTAATTAATTGAATTTCTTATGTAGTTTGAAATCTATCAAAATTTTTACCTAATCTAACTAATACCTTTCTAATATTTCCCAGTTGTTTATCTATCATTGTTTAGACTGATTGGGTTTCCGAAATTAATTTGAACAGAATGCAATCAAATATGAGTAATTTGAAGGCTGGTGGAAAGTCTAACAGTGCCGGTATCAATAGCAACCTGCGGTCCAAAGGAAAAAAGGTCTCCGAAGTCTCAAGTCCTAAGGTTGAACAATTGGTTGAGGGGGCGGCAGGCATTAGCCTTAATTCTACAGAAGATAATGGAGATTGGGAAGTCTTTGCACGGAAATCGAAGAACAGAGTTGGAAGTAGTGCCACAAAACCTTGGGGTACGCAAAGTTCTAATTTCAAAGCAAGTGGGCATTCAGAGGCAGTTTCAAAGCCCGCGGCGTGGAATAATAATGGACAAGGAAGGTCTTCTGGAAAGACCTGGCAACCATTGCCTCCTGATCATAAGAAACCGACAGGTGCTCGCCCTCAATTCAAGGGTTCAGATAACAACACGATGCATCAACAATCAGTCATTCAACCTCCCTTGGAGAATGGATGGAATTGGACGTCTAGACCTGGTTCTAATCTAGTCAAGGATTCAGAGCACAACTTCAGACAATATGAGAATATTTCTCAGTCATATCCCAACTATGACAATGAGGATCAGAGTGACAATGCAGAGGATGATGATGATGATGATTCTGATATTTTGGATGAAAGTGACGATGACCTTCTTTGCGGGGACTCTGACTCTGATTCCAGTAAAAAGAGTCGTGAGACCCGCAAGAAGAGTAAATGGTTCCACAAATTCTTTGAAATGTTAAATGGTTTGACGGTTGAAGAAATTAATGAACCTACTAGGCAGTGGCACTGTCCAGCATGCCAAGGTGGTCCTGGAGCCATCGATTGGTATCGAGGCTTGCTACCACTGATCACCCATGCCAAAACTAAAGGTTCTCATAGGGTCAAGGTTCACAGGGATTTTGCAGAACTCTTGGATGAGGAGTTGGTACAGAGGGGAGCTTCTATTATTCCAGCTGGCGAAACATTTGGTAAATGGAAAGGGTTAGTAGAAGAAGACAAAGATCAAGACATTGTGTGGCCTCCAATGGTTATCATCATGAATACGAAGCTTGAACGAGATGATAAAGACAAGGTGAACTTGTTTTTAAATTGTTATATATTTTTTTATTAAAGATGTTGAAGTCCTACCTTATTTTGTGAATAATCATATCACCTGCATAATTTTCTAGTGGGTTGGCATGGGAAGCCAAGAGCTGCTTGACTACTTCAGCACTTATGCAGCTTCTAAGGCCCGCCACTCATATGGTCCACAAGGGCATCGTGGGATGAGCGTTTTGATCTTCGAGGCTGCAGCTGGTGGTTATTTGGAGGCTGAGCGTTTGGATAAGCATTTTTCGGAACAAGGAACAGATAGGGATGCCTGGGATCGTCGAAGGCACTACCAATTCCTTCCTGGGGGGAACCGTCAACTATATGGCTACATGGCAGTAAAAGAAGACCTTGATATTTTCAATCAACATTGTCAAGGTTCTTCTTCCTCTCTTTGTGCAAGTGGGCATAATGTGTAATTCAAGTTGTCTTGATCTGGTTTGCTTTTTTATTTTTTTTATCTTAAGGGAAATCTAAATTGAAGTATGAGATGAGATCATACCAGGAGATGGTGGTGAACCAAATAAGGCAGATGAGTGAGGATAATCAGCAACTTATTTGGTTGAAGAACAAAGTTGATAATGTACAAAAGAAGGCGAAGGTTTATCAAGAATCTCTCAGTGTTGTTAGTGAAAAGTTGCGTAAGACGAAAGAAGAGAATAGAATTGTGAGAGAAAGAACCCAAATGCAGCATGAGGAAAACAAAGAAGAGGTGATAATTGTCTACTTGGATTACTATTATGCTATATCAGACTGTCTTTCATACTATAGATAATTTTATTTTGACGTCCTGTCTCTTGTGCTTTCTCTATATAGGTAATGATTCTCTATTCCTATATTTATCTGTATCTTTAGTTCGCGATTCGTATATGTTTTTCGTTATTATAAATTATAGAAAATTGTTCATCATTCGTGGAGTTACATTTTTTTTTAAAATTAAAATATTCACAAACTTTTCCTCTTAACTATGTGATGCCGTAGAGATTTTTTTTTGTTGATTTATATAATATGTGAATGGAAATTGCTGTGGAGTTTGTGAAGTTAACCTTTCTCATAGCTTACTTAGTGCATGCATATGCTTCATGTTTTAAGTCTCCCTCTTTTTTTTACCATGTTTTGAGTTGTCTTTTTAAGAATACATATGAACAGATGATTTTATGAATGTAATATTTGTGACTCTATTGACCTTTTTGAATTTCGGATACTTTGGCATGAAAGATGAATCTTCAAGAAGAATTCTTCAAAGAACAGATCAAATTCTTGCATCAGTCCCGGGACGCGAAAGAAGAGAATTTCGAGAGACTACAACAAGAAGAGCGTGAGAAAGTGAAGCAGTTGAATGCGGCCCCTTGTAATGCCGAGGAGTACAAAGGCAGGTTGGTTAAAAAAATATTATTAGGAAAAAGATCCATCAAATTTTAACCACAATGAATCTCACTAAGGACCTTTCCTTCATCTCAATGAATCTTTTCTTTCTTCACTATGAGAATAGTTTAGAAATCCTCGAGTTGAAACATATTCTAGTTTTGGTGTGCCCGTGAGTGCGTTGAACACGTGGATGCAGGGCCGAGGAAACTGCCAAGTTCATAAAGTTACAAGACAAGGAGATGGAAGAGTTTGTGAGAGTGAGGGATGAACTCGTGAAAGCGCACGGAGAAAAGATGGCGGAAATGAAGAGGCGGCACTGGGAGGAGGAGGTGGAGACCATGAAAGAGTTCGACCGAGAACTGGGCCGTCTGATGGAGAGGTACACACCCCACCATTCCGGAGACTCCTCCAATGATCTGGATTGGTAGACAAAGGTATGGCTTGGCATTTATGGTGGAGCAAACTGATATTAAGCAGAGAAAGAAAGAAGCAGCTGTTTTAGGGTATTTTGAGCTTTCTATGTGATCAGACTTCTGGTCGGTGCCGGATTTCATTCGGATTATTAGTACTCTTCCTCATATTTACATGAATATGAATTATATAATGGATGTTAGCGGTATTGATTGCATGCCCAATTTACAACACATTATTATAAGATCTTGGGAGCCATTTTGGATCGTTGATTTGGATTATGGCCGAATCAACGGCCCAGTTGAGTTCTTGTTGTAATGTGTAACAAGTCAGCTGAAGCCATACCTATTTAGCCTCAAATTTCTCCTCCTCTCAACTCTCAGGAGGCCTCTCTCTGCTAATTTCCTCTTTATTTTATTGGAATTTATTTATTTTATTTGATATTCACTAGTGAGGTTGTTTTTTGGGTAAAATCCAAATAAGATTCGAGTTCTGACTAAATAGTCCAAAAGCCATGTGTTTTCAAAAAATCTTTTTTCAGCTCTTCAATATCAGGAGGAGAATAATTGCCTTCGTTAAAATTTCATACATTAATAAAAAAACTTTAAAAAAAAAATTGATCGGACGTCCGAATGAGGGTGTGTGCATCTGATACGGATGCATTGACCTTCATTTAGACGTTCCTAATTTTTTTTAAAAAAAAAATTAGATTTTTAAATTATTTAGTCAAAACTCTAGTCTTCTTCTTCTTCTTCTTCTTCTTCTTCTTCTTCTTCTTCTTCTTCTTCTTCTTCTTCTTCTTCTTGGTGCTATGTTGCACTTTCGATTTCGTTATACTCTGTGTGTGAATATCTACAAGAATTTTGGGACATGATCGACCATATATTGACTGGTAATTTACCTTTTCATAATCTTCTAGGAAACTGATATTTAAGTGTATCCGTTTGTGATCCTCCAATCTTTCTTGAGAACATACTTAAAAATGTAATTTTGTTTAGGAAACTACTAAGAACATCTTTTATGAGAATTATCCTGATTATTATTTTTTAGGTTTGTTTGGTTAGCCAGATTTTTCTGATACTCTCCTGATTCTGACGTTGTGGCCACACCATGTTGCTCTCATCGGCGGTGACACCGCTTGCGTTGGAGACCCCTCCGACAAGAGTCTAGAGAGACCTGACCTGGACCCTCAAACCTTGGAGAATAATACTTTGAGAATTACTGATTTGATATCCGAAATTTTTGGCTGCTCAGGTTGGGGTTCCGGCGGTTCCTTTGTTAATATTGAACAATTATGGATGGTGAAACTGAAGTCGGTTTGGTTTGAACATACCGCATGAGACTGATGTTGTTGACATGTCCACGTTAATAAAATGTATTATGATTTTCTAAATAAATATATTTGATCAAATAAAAAAATTGACCAATGTAGTAAGAACCAAATTCAAAAAGTTATAACAAAAATGGGATGACAAATATATACGAAAATTGACAACAAATATATTTTTTCATTTTTAATGTCTCATAATTAATTTGAAAATAATGTTATTAAATAATAATTTATGAAATGAATTATATAATTATTATTATTTACAATATTATTTGACAATAAAACATGTAAATAACTTGTCTCTAATTTAATATTTATTAACCAAACTAGCTGTGAATAAATAACAGTTGCTTTACACGTCATAAATATAAAGTCATGAAAAAATAATCAGATATTAAATTGATTTATTGAGCAAAATTGGAAATCGGGAACTGATAAGAGCCACGTAGGCAAAAGAAACCGGCTTTGACGGGGAATCCACATGTGGCACGTGCTCTCGCATCCATCCTTGCATTTATTCTTTTTACAATTATAAAACGACATCTCACGTGTCGTCGTTGTCCAAACCATTCACTTGGACCACTTCATTCAATCATCAAGCTTAGAATATTTGTTACAATTATCATAAAATAGGAATAATTAGCTGTTTATTGAGTAAATTCAATGAAAATACAAAGGGTGAAATTTCTATGCAACCGTTTTTGGTAATCATAAAAAGTGACAATAATTAACTTTATAATTGATTAATTGAGATTCAATTAATATATTATAATAAAAATAATAAAAAAATATTTACGATAACAAAATTAATAAAAAAATAATATTAGCATAAGTTATAAAAAATTTATTTTAGCAACATTCAAATATTATTGTTTAAATTATAATTAATAATTAATATATTCCATTTTTAGTGGAAGAAAATGAAAAATTTTGTTGATAAAAAGAAATTGAGAAGGCGACGCTGATTTTCCTTCTACGAGTTTTCTTTTCCTCAGAGGACACAGCGGATCAGTTCCAGAGAGAGAGCGATAGATTTGTTGATCGAGAGAGTCGTGGAAACTTCGAGTCTTCCATTTCTTATATCCGTTTTTAGTTTACTTGGATGAACAAAAGAGAGTAGAG
>QAOC01047257.1:0-27083 GCA_003255005.1 Begonia fuchsioides
TGTTTTTTCCACTGCCTTCTACCCGAATTCCTGAAATCGAGCATTTATGTCCATCAATTTTCTATCCAGCATAACTCCTAGCCTACCTGTGTGTTTTCTGTGAAACCACTTGGATTGTCTTCCCCTTTGATTGAAGTTGTTGTCTGCTTATTTTCATGAATCCCAGACTCTCTACATTGGGAGTTGTTCAGTCGTCTCTACCACCTAATGCTCTGCCAATTGGTAATTTTGTCTGTTTGTGCTTCTAAATGTATCCCCGTGCCATTTCATGAACCACACGTAATTTCACCCTAAATCTAGACCAAACTTAGTTCCTTCCCTAAAGTCTAAGTCCCCAAAATTTCAGCCCAAAAACCTGTACGCAATTGGAGTTCTAACTGCCACAATCCCCTGTTTCGGTTTTAGTCATTCTTCACATTGGCAGATTGCATTACTTTCTCCTATCCCGACACTTCCGCATTCTTGGAGCGTGTCACTCTTTGAAGGGTACAATGAAAGTCTAACAATTTGTTTAAGTGCTGCAGAAATTTCATATATATAAAGTTTGTGTAGGCCCATAGTGTAATGTGTCGACCCTTTTAAAATCCAGAAGCTTAGCCTTTCATAATTTGTGTCAACCCTTTGTGTTTTGTGTCGACCCCTGTTCAAAACAGAGGGCGAGTCTTTCCAATTGTGTCGACCCACCTATAAATCTTGTGTCGACCCAAAAAGTTAGTAGAACGTGCAAATGTGTCGACCCATCCACACTGTCTGTGTCGACCCTAGAGAAGACATTGTGTCGACCTTACCAAAATCTGTGTGTCGACCCTACCTGCATTTTACATGTCGACTCTAACGTTCAAAATATGTCTCAACCCAACCCATTTGTGTCGACCCCATCCTACTTGTGTCGACCCTAGCTTTTCCAGAGACGAATCCTTTAGATTTGTGTCGACCCCAACAAAAATCTGTGTCGACCCCAGATTTTCTAAGAGAAGGATTCTTGAAGGTTATGTCGACCGCACAAAAGGTTGTGTCTGATGTGCAATCCCGGGGTGGTTTGCACGTCGGGAATGTAAAGGTGTGCGCGCAAGATAGATTGACTCGGGCGTTTGGTGAAAGGTCGATGGGATGGTTGATAATATGTGGGTTTGCAGAAGCTAGACGGTGGAATTAGGGAGATGGCACGGTGAATATAATTTGAAGTTCGGGGAGGTTGATGATGGCTCGGGGATGGTGCGGATTTTGGAGGAATCGGATGGTGAAGGTGATGTTGGACGATTAGGATGCTTGAGCAATCAAAGGATCCAAATCGGTAGACCTTGGAGAAGACTCGGATATGATGCACCGAGGTTTCGACAAGGGTTGACGGAAGCTTGGCCGGATGTGACTCACCGGAGAAGTAACGTCGGTTGAGGGAATTATCAAAAAGGCTAAAAGCACTTGTATTGATAAAATTTTACTAAGTAACAAGTAGGTCTAATGTTCTTTAAATAGACAACAACTAAAATTTAAATTTAGAGAATTAGTAATCTCAAGCCATCGGATGAATTGGATGTCTAGGATGATTTTGGCACAGAGATCCCGGAGGTGCGTCGCGCTGGCGGGTGCGCTATCGGGTGTGCTGGCGGGTGCGCTGTCGGGCGCGCTGGCTGGTGCGCTCGGTCGTGGCAACGTATCTCCGAGATTCATGGGATTTTGTGCATGCTAATCTCTCCAAATCTTCTTGGTTGTTATTTTCCAGCTAAGAGATCTTGTCCATGAAGATTTGACATGGACGAATTTGAAGGATGCATTGGGCTTCCTTGAGTGTTGGATGGGCCTCGGCCTCGGATGGGTCTTGGGCTGTAAATCCGTCCTCTTGATGTTTAGGCTTGATCTTCTTCATTCTCTAAGTCTCTAATTGCTGAAGGGAAATGTGGCACTCGGCCACTTATTGAGGATGGCCGAGACCCTAATGGGTCTCGGCGTGGGCCGCGTCACGTGGCCCGGTAGGTCAGATGATGGTGCGCGCTGTGGTCTTGTGTCCGGCGTCATGGGCCACAATGTCAGGCCCGACATGTGCGTTCCAGGTGAACGTGGTGGTGTTCGGCCCGGCGTGTGCGGTCAAGGTCGTGTGTCCCGCGGGATGGGCCGCCATGTCCGGCCCGGCATGTGCGGTCAGGGTCGTGCGTCCCGCGTCATGGGCCGCCATGTCCGGCCCGGCGTGTGCGGTCAAGGTTGTGTCCAGCCAAGTGATGGACGTCTTTGGCTTTCCTTGATCGTTTTCCGTGGGCGACTCCGAGGTTATATTTCCTAGAAAATGAGCAACTAAGTTAGCATAAAACTCTCGGCCCAATGGAGTGGAGTCCCATTGTACTTCATCCTCCCGAGGTATTTGAGGATTTGCCCCCAAATCTCTATCATCGGGTTCCCCATTATGATCTTCATCGTCTAAATAACGGGATAGATCTTTTACGTTGACCGTGATTGTTACACCAAACTTTCCCGGAAGTGCGAGTTTGCATGTTCTCGAATTGAGTCTCTCGGTCACTTGGAAAGGTCCTTCGTCCCATGGGAGTAATTTGGCTCGCTTGTAATTCAAATTTTGTATCTTTAGCCAAACTAAATCTCCCGCCTGAAAATTGTGGCGAAAAATTTTCTCTTTTTGTCTACGGTTGGTGGACGCCGGGATGGGGAAGTCCTTGTCTTGATTGTGATTAAAAGAGGGTTGATATACTTCTGAAGTAAACTCTTTGTCCTTGTTGTCATGCTCTTGTTGTAAGAGCATGATTTTTGGGCCTCGTGGTCCGATGGTATGCGTCAATTCCTTTTGGTCCTTTAAGAAGTTGGCCCTGACCGTCGCCTCTCTTCTCTCGGCTCCATCTTCAACTACTTGTTCCGGTGTCATAGGAGTCAATATAATGTTACGCCCGTTGACCTTGAACGTGTATTGATTGGTGAAACCGTCGTGCACCACGCGTCGATCAAATTACCAAGGCCGGCCAAGTAGCGAGTGGGTGGTGCTCATTGGTACTACATCGCAAAGGACCTCGTCTTTGTAATGCCCGAGTGTGAATTCAACTCAGGTTTGCTTGGATACTTGGATATCCTCTCGGTCGGTAAGCCACTTTAATTTGAATGGTGTCGGGTGTTTGGTCGTGGGGAGCGTGAGCTTCTCGACAAACTCTCGGGATGCGACGTTGGTACTACTCCCACCATCAATGATTAGAGAACACACTCTTTCCTTAACCAAACATCGGCTATGGAAGAGGTTCTCACGTTGGTATGCTTCCGGTTGTGGTTGTGGCGGGTGCGGTGCGCTGCCGAGCGCGATGGCAGGTGCGCTGTCGGGCGCGCTAGCGGGTGTGCTCGGTCGTGGCAACGTATCTCCGAGATTCATGGGATTTTGTGCATGCAAATCTCTCCAAATCTTCTTGGTTGTTATTTTCCAGCTAAGGGATCTTGTCCATGAAGATTTGACACGGACGAATTTGAAGGATGCATTGGGCTTCCTTGAGTGTTGCATGGGCCTCGGCCTCGGCTGGGTCTTGGGCTGTAAATCCGTCCTCTTGATGTTTAGGCTTGATCTTCTTCATTCTCTAAGTCTCTAATTACTGAAGGGAAATGTGGCGCTCGGCCACTTATTGAGGATGGCCGAGACCCTAATGGGTCTCGGCGTGGGCCGCTATGTCCGGCCCGGCGTATGTGTTCCAAGTGAACGTCGTGGTGTTCGGCCCGGCGTGTGCGGTCAAGGTCGTGTGTCCCGCGGGATGGGCTGCCATGTCCCGCCCGGCGTGTGCGGTCGAGGTCGTGCGTCCCGCGTCATGGGCCGCCATGTCCGGCCCGGCGTGTGCGGTCAAGGTTGTGTCCAGCCAAGTGATGGACGTCTTTGGCTTTCCTTGATCGTTTTCCGTGGGCGACTCCGAGCTTATATTTCCTTCAAAATGAGCTACTAAGTTAGCATAAAACTCCCGGCCCAATGGAGTGGAGTCCCATTGTACATCAGTGTCGACCCTTAAGATTCCAGAAAATAATTTGTGTGGACCCCAACAGCAAATGGGTCGACCCAATTCAGCAGATCAGCACCAACGGTCAAAAAATTCTCAAGGGCTATATTTTTTATGTGTCTACCGGCTAGTGTTTGTGTCGACCCTAACAGGAATTGTGTAGACCCAACTTGACAGATCAACAACAATCTATAAATAGATGAAGCGATCTAATTTTGAGATGATGATTTTTGACGAGAGAAAACTACGTCGAAGTGCTGCCAAATTTATTCTCAAAACTTTTACTCTCTCAAATCCTACTACTAAAGTTGTATATCTTTCTTGAGATTGAGTGAGTCGGTTTTTATAACCGTACAAATTGTATTTGTTTTTCCTTGAACGATCATTGTAAGAGGGGTGACGCTCCTTCAAGAAACGAGTCAAAGGTTTGGTTGACACCCGTAAGTCAATCGTAGGAAGCTCAAGGTTTGAGCGGGAAAGATCTTCAAGGAGGTACCTTGAAGCGCAAACGTAGGCAAGGTTGGCCGAACCGTGTTACCAAACCGGTGTCACTCTCTTACTCTAAACTCTTATTTATTTGTTTAAGAATTCTGTACTAGAGTTTGGAAATAACTAAACAATTTGCACGAATTTGACTTAGTAATTAAAAAGTTTAGTTAACCTAATTCACTCCCCACTTAGGTTAATCTCGATCCTACAGTGTTGACTACTCAAACCCAAAATGAAGATTTTCAAAGGGAAAATATCTTCCATAGTCGTTGCCTCATCAAGGGAAATGTATGTTCTCTTATTATCGATCGGGGTAGTTGTACTAATGTAGCCTCTCATGAACTTATATACAAATTGGAACTTGAAACTATGGCACATCTGAGCCCTTACAAATTGAGATGGCTGAATGATAAGGACGACCTCAAAGTGACCAAGCAAGTGCAATGTGAGTTCTCTATTGGATGCTGCAAGGACAAAGTATTATGTGATGCGGTGCCTATGAGTGCTAGTTACTTACTTTTGGGAAGACCGTGGCAATTTGACCAAAAGTTATGCATGATGGTTACACCAATCAATATTCTTTCAAGTTTGAAGGGAGAGGCATCAAACTAGCACAACTAGATCAAAAGAAAATTGCTAAGGATGAGGTTACAAGGAGAGAAGGTATGGCTAAGACAAATTTTCTTATGTCTAGAAAGGAATTATTTTAGTCTATCAAAAATAGTGTTCCCTTTGTAATGAACTTGTTTCGGGAAAGAGTTGAGGAAATTGGAAAGATTCCTAAGGAGGTTTTCACCTTGCTTGAGGAGTATCAAGATGTGTTTCCGGAAGAGCCACCTATATGGTTGCCACCCTTACGAGGTATTGAACATCAAATCGACCTCCAACCGGGTGCGGTGTTACATAACCGGCTCTCTTATAGAATGAACACCGAGGAAGCAAAGGAGTCACAAAATCAGGTATAAGAACTTTTATCTAAAGGTTGTATTCGTGAATCAATGAGTCCTTGTGCAGTTCCTACTCTTTTGGTGCCTAAGAAGGATGGGAGTTTCTGCGTGTTTGTGGATAGTCGAGCTATCAACCAAATTACTATCAAGTATAAGTATCTGATTCCTAAACTTGATGACTTGTTAGATGAACTTAGTGGAGCAGCTTGCTTCTCTAAGGTGGACTTGAAGAGAGGATACCATCAAATACGAATGAAGGAAAGAGACGAGTGGAAAACCGCATTCAAAACTAAGTATGCACACTTTGAATGGTTAGTGATGCCTTTCAGATTATCCAATGCTCCTAGTACTTTCATGAGATTGATGCATTTTATACTTAAAAGATTCCTTGGGAAAATTTGTGGTGGTATATTTTGATGACATCTTAGTTTAAAGCTCTGATTTTAATACTTATCTTGATTATCTTAGAATGTTGTTCGATACTCTTTGGGCTACAAAGTTATTTGGAAATTTGAAGAAGTGTGCCTTTATGCAAGAGAAGATTCACTTTCTAGGATTCATCATCTGGAAAGAAGGCATGGAGGTGGATGATTCAAAAGTTGAAGCTATCAAAGCTTGGCCTACTCCGATGAGGCTATCCATGTAGCTGAACTCTTCTTTAAGGAGGTGGTGCGCCTTTATGGTATTCCAAGGTCCATAGTTTCCGATCGGGATACTAAATTCTTAAGGGGTTTTTGGAAGACACTTAAGAAAAAAGTAGGTACAAAATTGCTCTTTAGTACATCTTTTCACCCTCAAACAGATGGACAAACTGAAGTAGTAAACCGTACTTTGGGAAATTTTTTGAGAAGCATTGTGAGTAAGAAATGCACGGATTGGAACATACAACTCCCTTACATTGAATTTGCATACAACAGAAGTGTTCATCAATCAACTCAAATGACTCCTTTTGAGGTAGTTTATGGTTTCAATCATTTAACTCCTCTTGATTTATTGCCTTTGCCTAACAATGAAGTGACCAATCCGAATGGAGCCCAGAAGGCCGAATTAGTAAAGAACTTGCAAGAAAGGGTTAGTCGATCCATCAAAAAGGCTAACGAGTCCTATGCTAAGTATGCTAACCGAGGAAGAAAAGCAATGAATTTTCAAGTGGGAAACCTCGTATGGCTGCATTTGTGTAAGGAAAGGTTTCCAGGACAATGAGATTCCAAACTTGCACCAAGAGCTGATGGTCCTTTTAAAATTGTGGAGACGATTAATCTGAATGCTTATAACCTTGAGTTGCCCAGAAAGTATGGGGTGTCGGCTACTTTCAATGTTCAAGACTTTTCTCCTTACAATGGGGAAGGGATAGATGATTTGGAGGAAGAGGTTCAGCCTCTTGATTTGAGGACAAATCCTCGAACACCCCGGGAGGATGACATGCCTAGGGTTGTCCTTCCTCAAGGTGCCATCACCCGAAGCCGAGCCAAAGGATTTCCTAATTTGTTTGTTCATTTTGCAGGGATCCTATCTAATGAAATGTCATTCATGGAGCCTTCTTCTAATGATCAAGAGCAGCCCAAACATCTTATTTCATGGATGGATCAAGGAGAAGAACTGAAATGGACCCGAGAAGATGGTGCTCCCAGTTTAGCTCGAGAAGATGGTGCACCCGGTTTCTAGCATTGCAGGCCCATGCAATACTATTTCATTTGCAAACTTCATCTTTGCTATTAGCTCATTTCATGCTTAATTTCTTGCACATGGAATGACATGGGTATGACATGGGTTTTTATGGGTTTCTTATGGATTTTATGGGTTTTTAATTTTTGATTAGCAGCAACTCTCTCTCTCTTCACGTTGGGGAAATTTATTCTCCTTCATGTGATGTTAGTTAGCTCCTAACAAATTGCTAGAATTTAGTTTTCCTTTTTTATTTTCAAGTTGAATGTAGTCACTCAATTTGGGTTGATTCATTCAACCGAATATTGCTATAATTTTAGCCTACATAGAGTCTATCAATACCTCACTTGAGGATGGTTGTAATCAGCTTTATGTTATTGAAAATTAGAGTGCATTTGCATTTTTTTTGGAATTCATTTCCGAAGCTCCCTTCTGATCGAACTCCAGTGAGTCATATCTAGCCTTCCGAGAAGAACCTTCAATTCAACTTACTTCCGAGCTAGTAAGTTAAGTTTTTCTTGCTGTTTTCCATTATTCTTGCAAGGAAGAAAGGTTAGTAGCAAGTTTCATTTAGCTCTTTCCTCCATTTTCGTGATCATTATCCTCTATCAAACTCTCCCAAAATCAGCCATAAATTCCTCATCCCCGAACACATGCCCACCTACATAAAATCGGCCAACCTTCACCAAAACCGTCCTTCCATTTTTTTTTTCAATTTCGTGTCACCTAAGCCCTATGCTCAAAGTCGTAAACCCTAAGTCATAAGCCTTAAGCCCTATTCCCTAAGCCTTTAGCCAAAATCCCAAAGAACTAAGCAATAAACCATAAGCCTTAAGCCCTAAGCCCATATCCATAATTCTAAAGTCCAAGCCCTAAGGCGTCACTCCTAAGCCCAAAGACATAAGCATTAAGCCCTAAGCACTTATCCAATAGACCAAAGCCCTAAGTCATGAGCTCAAAGTTCAAAGTTCAAAGCCCGAAGCCCATACCCAGAGCCATGAGACCTTAGCCATAAGCATTAAGCCCAAAGTCCTATGCCCTAAAGCCTAAACCCTAAGGCCCAAGGCCTAAGTGGAAAGCTCTATGACCTAACCCCTTAGCCCAAAGCCCTAACCAATTAGCCATAAAACCTAAGCCCTTAGCCTTGAGCTGAAAGTTCAAAGCCTTAAGCCCTAAGCATAAATCAAGAAGCTCTATGCCTAAAGCCTTTAACCATAAGTATTATGCCCTAAACCCTAAGCCCTACGCCTTAAGCCCTAAACCTTATGACTTAAGCCATCAACCCTAAACCTTATGCCTTAAGCCCTAAGCCCTAAGCTCTAATCCAAAAGCCCTAAGCCCAAAGCCTTATTCCCTTAAGCTCTAAGCCAAAAGCCCTTAGCACTAAGCCCTAAGCCCTAAGTCTTAAGCCCAAATCCTTAAGACCTAAGCTCGTACTTTTAAGCCTTAAACCATAACCATTCATCCCTATGTCGTAAGTCCTATGCTGTAAGCACTAAGGCCTAAGCCTGAAACCCAAAGCACTAAGGCCTAGGCCTTAAACCCAACGCTTTAAGCCCTAGGCCTAAACCTCTAAGCCCCAAGCACTAAGCCTTAAGACCAAAGTCGAAAGGCCTCAAGCTTATGTCTTAAGCTGTAATCCCTTAGCTCTAAGCTCAAAAGGTTAAAGGCCAAAGGCCTAAGACCAAAGTTCAAAGCCCTAAATAGTAAGAAAAATTGCCTAAGCAAAAAGCCCCAAGTCTTAAGTCCCAAGCCCAAAGCCTTATGCCCTAAGCCCTAAGCCCAAGCCCCAAGCCAAATCGCTAAGCCCCAAGTTCAATGCCTAGCAAGAAGCCCTTAAACCTAAGCCCAAAGCCCAAAGCCAAAGTTCAAAATTCAAAGTCCTAAGCCTCTTGCTAAAAGGCCTAAGCCAGCCTTAAGCTTAGAACCATAAGCCTAGAGCCCTAAGTCGTAAACCTTAAACCTAATCCCTAAGCCCCAAGTGAATGCCCCATGCCGAAAGCCCTAAACCCTAAGCCAAGTTTTAAGCCCTAAACCCTAAGCCAAGCATTAAGCCCTAACCCTTAGACTTAAACCATAAGCACAAAGCCCTAAGATCTAAAACTTAAGCATAAAGTTGAAAGCCCAAAGCACCTAATCATTAAGTCTAATGCCCTTAGCCTTAAGGCCTAAGCTTGAAGCCATAACCCCTAAGTCCTAAGCCCACAACCCTAAGCCCTTAGTCAATTCCTTAGCCCTTGAATCCTAAGCCAAAACACAAAGCGTTAAACTCTAAGCCCCAAGTTCTAACCTTAAGACCCAAGCTCTTAGCGCTAAAACCAAAACCCAAAGTCCTAAGACTTAATCCCTAAGGCCAAAGCCCTAATATTTAATCCCAAAGCCCAAATCCCAAGGCTTTAAGCCAAAAGCCCTAAAGTATAATCCCGCAGCCCTAAGTCGTAATCCTTGAACTTTAAGCCCTAAACTCTAATGCTAGAGCCTTAAACCATAAGCCCTAAGCTAAAAGCTCTATGCCTTAAGCCATTAGTACAAACTTGTGACACCAAAGTTCAAAGCCCAAAGCCCTAAGTCTTGAGCCCTAGCTTTATGACCTAATTTGAACGCCTTAAGCCCTATGACCTAAACCCAAAACCCTAATCCCTTAGTCATAGCCTTAGGCACAAAACTCTAAGCCTAAAGCCTTAAACCCTATGCCCCAACTTCTAAGCTTAAGCCTCAAGTTCTTCACGCTAACTCTAAAGCCCAAAGCCTTAAGTCCTAATCCCTAACGCAAAAACCCTATGCCATGAATCCTAAGCTCAAAGCCTAAAGCCCTAAGCCTGAACCCTAAATCCTTGGGCTCTAAGCCCAAATCCCTAGGCACTAAGACCTTTTGCCTGAGCCTCGAGCTCTAAGCCATATTCCTAAAGCTCTAAACCATATGTCCTAGGCCAAAATTTCCATAAGACCAATGCCCTAGCCCTAGCCCTTAGCCAAAAGCCCTAAGCACAAAGTCAAAAGCCAAAGCCTAAGCCGTAAGCCCCAATTCACGAGCCTTGAACCATGAGCTGAAGCCATAATCCAAACTTCCTAAGCTCTTAGGCCTACATCCCTAAGACCAAATTCCTAAACCTTAACATAAAGCAATAAGCCCTAAACATAAACCACTAAGCCCAAAGCCCAAAGACTTAGGCCCAAAGACATATGCCCAAAGCCCAAATTACAAGTCTCTAAGCTCAAAGGCCTAAACCCTAAGCCCAAAATCCTAAAGCCTAAACCCTAAGCCCCAAGACAAAAGCCCTAAGCCCTGAGCCTTAAGCTCTAGACCCTAATCTTGAAGCACTAAGCTAAAAGCCATAAGTCCAAAGTTGCATGCCCTAAGCCATAAGCAAGAACCATGAGGCCAAAGTTAAAAGCCCAAAGCCCTAATTCATAAGCCTTTAGCCATAGGCCCTAAGTGCTAATCCCTGAGCCATCAGTTGTAATCTCAAAGCCAAAAGCTCTATGTAGTAAGCCCTAAGCCAAAAGCCCAAAGCTCTCTGCCTTAAGTCCTTATAACGACGCTCCAAGTTAAAAGCCCTAAACCCTGAACCCTAAGACAAAAGTGCAAAGTCTTAAGCCCTAAGCCAAAAGTGAAAAGTCTTAAGCCCTAAGCCCAAATCTAAAAGCCATATGCCCTAAGCCCTAGGCCCTAAGCCCTAAGCCCTAGCCCTAGGCCCTAAGCCCTAGCCCTAAGTCCTAAACCCTAAGTGGAATCACTAAGCTTAATGCCCAAAGCCCTATGTACAAACCCCTAAACACTAAGCTTTAAAACCTAAGCCCTAAGCCCTTAGCCCTAATCCCTAAGCCCAAAGCCCAAAGCACGAAGCCAAAATCCCAAAGCTCCATGCCCTATGCCATAGGAAAAACCCATGAGGCCAAAGTTCAAAGCCCCAAACCATAAGTCATAAGCCTTAACCATAAGCCCTAAGCCCTAAGCCATCAGTCGTAAGTCTTAAGACCTAGGCCCTATGTTGTAATCTCGAAGCCCAAAGCTCTATGTACTAATCCCTTAGCCCAAAGCCAAAAGCTTTATGCCTGAAGCCAGTAGAACAACATCCTGAGTCATAAGCCCTAAACCCAAGCCAAAAGTTTAACCCATAAGCCATAAGCCAAAATAAAAAAAAGCCCTATGCCCAAAGCACTAGGCTCTAAGCCCTAGCCATTAGTCATAAACCTTATTAAATTCATAAGCCCCAAGAATAAAGCCTCATGCCTATAGCGCTAAAATAAGTTTAAAAACCTAAGCCCTAAACCTAAAGCCCAAAGCCCAAAGCAGTAAGTCTAAAGCCCAAAGCCCAAAGCCCTAAGCTCCAAGTTACAATCCCTAAGCTCCAAGTTAAAAGTCCAAAGCTCTAAGCCCCTAGCCTAAAGCCCTAAGCCCTAAGCCCTAAGCCCTAAGCCCTAAGCCCTAAGCCCTAAGTCCTAAGACCTAGGCCTAAAGACCAAAGCCCTAAGCCCTAAGTCCTAAGACCTAGGCCTAAAGACCAAAGCTCTAAGCCCCTAGTCAAAGGCCGATGCACTAACCCCTAAGCACAAAGCCTAATACCCTAGACCCTAAGCTACAAGGCATAACCCTATGCTTCAAAGCCTAAGCACTAACACCAAAGCCCAAATCTCAAACCCTAAAGCCCTAAGTCTGAAGCCCTCCCCAAAGTCCTAAGTCTGATGCTTAAGCCTTAAGACCAAAGTTCAAAGCTCTAAGCCCGAAGCCCAAAGCCTTAAGTGCTAAAACTAATTTATAAGCAACGATTCAAAAGACATGTATCCAAAGTTCTAACCATAAACCCTAACCTGTAAGCCCAAAGACATAAGCCCAAATAAAAAAGACAAAATCCATAAAGCCTAAGCCCAAAGCACTAAGCCCTAAGACAAATGACCAAAGGCCTAAGCCTAAAACCCTATGTTCCAAGCCCAAAGCCCTATGCCCTTAGCTATATGCCCTCAACCCTAAGCCCTATATTCTAAGCCCTGAGCCCGAAGCCCTATGCCACACCCCATAAAACTTTACTTAATAATGATTGCGGTAAAACTTTTCTTTCTTTTAAAATGTTTCTCTTAAATTCTTTATTGTGAAAGCACAACAGAAGACTTTGATTATAAATGGTAGTAAACCTGACATTTACTTGAAATAAAACATTATTAATCAAAATATCCATCAAATAAAATGCCGCAAATCACATATAACACATAGTTTGATCAAAACATGTAATATACATAATAAATATCTTTACACCGCATCATTTAACAAAACTAAACTTTTAAAACATGCCATCGTTCAAAGGTAAACACTCCAAACTACTTCTAATGTACATCTTCACATCCCCACCGGTTGGCACTTAACGATTCAAGCTTCCCGCACCAGATCCGCCTCCTCCACGACATGATTGTTACATCAAACAGGAAGGGCTAAGTCCCTCACCTTCATTTTCATCACCTACATCACAATATAACCTATAAGTCTAAAGCTCAATAAGTAATCGAATGAGCCTATATGCCTAACATGAGCATGACTTTTCTTAAAAAACATGCATATTCATTTCGTTCTTTATTGTTGTCTTAACTTAACTTTACATGTGTGTGCGTCACATCGTATGAAGGTGAATAGGCACCATATGGCTTCCATAAGGCAGCCAATTCCACCTTCTCCCATAACTTGATATTGACTTTACATACATTTTTGCATTGGATGATGAATGTCTCCCATACCACCTTCATCATCCGTTGGGTGACATCTTAAAAATATGAATGAGAAAACACTTTTGTATCTTTCATAAACATGATGCATGGACATGATTCATACATATGCATGACATGGTAACATAATTTAAGTAGAAGTAACATAATATATCAAACATCTCCCAAGTCAAAAATTCATAACTTTCATAACTTTCGTTCCATAACTCAGAATTCACTAATTCATTCATATTTTCTATATTGAGTGTCGTGTAACTTTGTAGAAGACGTAAACTTCAAATTATACGTTTAACAAAATCAAATATACAAAATACCAAACATCACTCAAAATACATAATTCTATAGTCCGATTTTACTTCACCAAATTCAAATAAACATAACTTCCTCTCCAAAAGTCCAATAGAATTTATCTACGTATCACTCTTCTTATCTTGACGTCTAATACAACTTTGCAACAGAACACTTGCCAGTTATGCTCTTCTAAGGCATGATATTATTGTAACACAGAAACTGCTCTGTTACGAAATGCCAACCCTTTGTTCCAACCTTTGGGGTCTAAGATTCATAACTTTCTTTATACATTTCTAAATTAAGAAATTCTTGTTTCTGTAGTTTCATCTTCTAAGCTATTAAATTCTATTAGAAGAAATCAACTCCATGTTAAGATCCTAAAACCTTGGAATTAGTTAAATACCAATATTGTTTCCGATTTGTCAATTCATTACTTCTAAGGTACAATTTTGTCTCCATATTCATCTTTTCTTAGCACATTTCATTCTTTAACCATAAAATATTATATTCACATAATGTTACTGTACATCAAAAAGTTGGGTGTTACAATCCACCCTCCTTATTTAAAATTTTGTCCTCAAAATTTTCATCCCAACTAACTCGGGATAATCCCTTTCTATGTCTTCTTGTCATTCC
Source organism: Begonia fuchsioides (assembly GCA_003255005.1). Lineage (NCBI taxonomy): Eukaryota > Viridiplantae > Streptophyta > Magnoliopsida > Cucurbitales > Begoniaceae > Begonia > Begonia fuchsioides. The sequence continues at coordinate 13,712 of QAOC01047257.1, forward strand.
CAAGTAGCTTCGTCCATCAAGTGGTTCTTCCATAGTACCTTAACTAAAGGAATCTTCTTATTTCTTAGTTCTTTTATCTTTGCATCAAGTATCGTTGTTGGTCTTTTTCATCATAGGTTAAGGTCGGCTTAATCTCAATGCTACTCGGTTTGACCATTTGCTCAAGATCTCGCATGCACTTTCTCAACATGGATACAAGAAATAGATTGTGGATTCCATGCATAGTTAGTGGCAAATCCAGCTCATAAGCAGCCATCCCGATCCTTTTAACTATCTTGAAGGGGCCAACGAATCTTGGAGCAAGTTTTTCTTGCTTACCAAACATTTTAACACCCTTGAATGATGAAACTTTCAGGAAAACTTTGTCTCCTACATCAAATTCCAGTTCTCTTCTTCTTTGATCTGCATAGTTATTTTGTCGGCTTTGAGCTACCTTGATCATTTCTCGGATCACACTTATTTGATCATTGGTTTGCTGTATGATCTCAGGGCCATAGAATTGGGCTTCTCCAACTTCATCCCAGTATAGAGGCAACCTGCACCTCCGGCCATATAAAGCTTCATAGGGTGCCATTCCAATCGTGGATTGGTAGTTGTTGTTGTACATGAATTCCACTAAGGGTAGCAATCGTTCTCTCTGTTTGGCCATCGGTTTGGGGATGAAATGTTGTGCTTAGGCTTAACTAGGTCCCCATTGCTTTTTGTAAACTCTTGCAAATTTTGGAGGTAAATTTTTTATCTCTATCCAAAACTATTGACACTGGAACACCGTGTAGCCTTATAACTTCTTGGATATAAAGTTCTGCATACTTATCCATACCCGAGGTTAATTTAATTAACAAGAGCCTATCCACCATAACCCATATAATGTCATGTCTTTTGGCTACGGTTGGCAATCCAATTATGAAGTCCTGTGTTTCCATTTCCATTCCTAGATAGGCAAACTTTGCAACATTGTGGCATGCCTTTGGTGTTCGGCCTTGTCCTCTTGGCATATATGGCATAATTTGACATGTTTTACTACATCTCCTTCCATGCCTGGCCACAAATAATGCTACCTTAAATCTTGAGCCTCAATTAGAAGAATGAGCCTCAATTAATATATCACTCCTTAGCATTAAATCTTTTGGCACATACCACCGGTTTTTATACTTCAATGTGCCATCTTCGGAGTAATGCAATTCAGAGGAAATCGTCTCTTTCCCTAGTGTATACTTTCTGATAGAGGATCCTCTCGTTAGGCTTCCTTAATTTTCTCCAAGAGGGTATGTTTGATCGTTAGAGACATGAGCGTGAAAGTTAGATCCTTCACCTTTCCAAGCTCAAATCTTTTCACCTCCTTTCGTAGTTGCACTGGCATGGTTGACGATTTTCTACTTAGGGAGTCGGCGACCACATTCACCTTTCTGGGGTGATACTTGATCTAAAAATCATAGTCTTTCACGAATTCAAGCCACCTCCTTTGCCTCATAATCAGTTTTTTCTGGGAGAATAAATACTTTAAGCTTTTATGGTCAGAAAAGACCTCGCACGTTTTACCAAATGTCTCCATATCTTCAAAGCAAAAACTACCACGGCTAGCTCCAAATCGTGCATAGGATAATGTTGCTCGTATTTCTTCAATTGCGTTGAGGCGTAGGTAATCGCCTTTCCATCATGCATCAAGATGCAGCCCAATCTGACTTTGGATGCGTCACAATATATGCTATATTTTCCTTCTTCGGTCGGAAGAGTCAATACTGGTGCTATCTCAATATTTGCATCAGCTCCTGAAAGCTCTTCTCGCATTCATCGGACCACCAAAACTTTACATTTTTCTTCGTTAACCGGGTCAAGGGGATTGCAATCTTAAATAATCCCACAATAAATATTCTATAATATCCGGCCAAACCGAGGAAACTTTGCACTTTGCCAATGTTCTTTGGCTGTGATCATTCCATAACGGCTTTTACTTTTGCTGGATCCACTGTGATTCCTTCCTTTGATATGACATGCCCAAGGAAGTTGAGCTGATCTAACAAGAACTCATACTTGGAGAACATAGCATATAACTTGTGTGTCTTCAAAGTAGAAAGAACAACCTCCAAGTGCTCGGCATGTTCTTCTTCAGACTTTCAATACACCAAAATATCATCAACGAACACGATGATGAATTTATCCGATAACTGTTTGAACACTCGATTCATCATGTCCATGAAAGCCTCTGGTGCATTTGTCAATCCAAAGGACATTACGAGGAATTCATAATGTTTGTATCTCGTTCTGAATGTTGTTTTTGTGATATCTTCTGTTCTGATCTTCAATTAGTAATATTCTGATCTCAGATCAATTTTTGAGAACACCTATGCACCGGTCAGTTGGTCCAACAAATCATCGATTCTTGGTAAAGGGTATTTATTCTTTATTGTCAACTTATTCAATTCCTGATAATCAATGCACAATCTTAGCGATCCTTCTTTCTTTTTAACAAATAACACTGGAGCACCCCATGGTGAAAAGCTAGGTCATACAAAGCCCTTGTTGACCAATTCTTCTAGTTGCATTTTTAGCTCCTTCAACTCGGCTGGAGCCATTCTATACGGATTTTTTGATACCGGTTTAGCTCCAGGATACGTATCAATCACAAATTCAATTTCCCTATCATGGCGTATACTCGGGGATTAGCCTTTGGTTGCTCTTTCTTCATTTTGGGGCAATCTTTCACCATATGTTCTATCTCCTTGCATTTGAAGCATTGGCATGTGCCAGCAATGCATTTCCAAAAATGTCTTTTCCCACATCTTGAGCATACACCATTCTGAGTGGGTCCTTGAACTCGTTTTCCCTTGTTATTATCTTGTTGGTCTTTATTTGGCCGCTTTGTCCCCCTTTGATTTTGCCACCCTTTTCCCTGTTGTTGGGGTTGTGCTGGTTTGGCAAACATTTTATGAACTCCCGATACCACTGGAACCTCATTTCAACTTCTTCAATCTCCAAGGCCTTGGCTACTACATTTGTATAGCTTGCATTTTTTATACTAGCCATCTTCAAGCCTCGATAGATCTCTAACTTCAGGCCTTGGGTAAATTGATAAATTTTCAACTCATCAGTTGCCACCAAGTGTGGGGCGAACGTAGAAAGGGCTTCAAAGCATCGTATGTATTCCTCCACAGTTCCAATTTAGCAGAGGTGTATTAACTCTACCATCTTTGCCGTTCGGACAGCTCGGCTAAAATATTTAGTGTTGAACGCCTCCTTGAAGTCACTACAAGTCATTTCGCTTACATTTATGGAGGCTTTAACTGTGTCCCACCAAAAGCGGGCGCCATTCTCCATCATGGAGGTTGCACATATTATCTTACCTCTCCCTTCCACCTTTGCATATTCGAACAAATCTTCTAATTTTTGTATCCATTCGTCAGTCACAGCTGGATCGGCCGAATGACCATTGAAACTTGGCCGATGAAGACGATTGAATCTTTCACAGCTTAGTTTGCTATGATTATTCCTTTGTTCCCAACCTCGACTTTCACTCATTCGGTATTCTTCCAAATATTGGGATTGGCAATCCACTAGGTTCACCAATCTATCGACTATACTTTCATTGTCAAGACTTGTCCCTTCATCAATAGATCACGTAACTCTTGGCATCTTTTACTAATCCTATCACAGAGCAAACAATGCACATAAACAATACAATCAAACTAGACAAGTCAAACATACTTACAGTGGATGAAGCGTTTCCGTGTGAAGCTTGCATTGTCAAGTAGTATACATAATTGATTTTAAAACCCCGTGCACTCTGATATCACGCTATCACACCCCGTAAAACTTTACTTAAAAATGATCGCGATAAAATTTTTCTTTCTTTAAAAATGTTCCTCTTGAATTCTTTTTCGTGAAAACACAGCAGAAGTCTTTAATTTTAAATTATAGTAAACCCGACATTTACTTGAAATAAAACATTATTAATAAAAATATCCATCAAATAAAATACCGCAAAGTACATATAACACATAGCTTAATCAAAGCATGTAATATACATAATAAAAATCTTTACACCACATTATTTAACAAAACTAAACTTTTAAAACACGTCATTGTTCAAAGGTAAACACTCCAAAATACTTCTAATGTACATCTTGACATCTCCACCAGTCAGCACTTAACGATTCAAGCTTCCCGTACCGGATCTGCATCCTCCACGACATGATTGTTACATCGAACAGGTAGGGCTAAGTCCCTCACCTTCATTTTCAACATCTACATCACAAAACATAACCTATGAACCTAAAGCTTAGTAAGTAATCAAATGAGCCTATATGCCTAACATGAGCATGACATTTCTTAAAAAACATGAACATTCATTTAATTCTTTATTGTTGTCTTAACTTAACTTGACATGTGTGGGCGTCACATCGGATGAAGGTGAATAGGCACCATATGGCCTCTATGAGGCAGCCAGTTCAACCTTCTCCTATAGCTTGATCTTGACTTTACATAGAGTTGCATTGGATAATGAATGTGTCCCATACATCTTTCTTCATCCGTTGGGTGACAATTTAAAAACATGAATGAGAAAACATTTTCGTATCTTTCATAAACATGATGTATGGACATGATTCATACATATGCATGACATGGTAGCATAATTTAAGTAGAAATAACATAATATATCAAACATCTCCCAAGTCAACCGCTATAAACATTCCTAGTAAACTTGATTTATGATAATACACAAAGATCAAACAATGTCAATCAAGCACCAATCAAACCCAAACCACTTGGGTCGGTGTACAGTGGGATACACCCCAAAAGAATATTATCAATTACATTATCATAAAAACAAACCACTCATATGACATTTTTTACTTAATGGATATCTAGGTAATCAAACACATCTTCCTTATGTCCTATCTTTTATGATGTAGTCCCACAAGGGCCAAACACTTTCATGGATTACTTACTTGGATTCCTTAGCTTTAGCTTGGTATTCTGAATCTTTAATGATCCAATGAGCTTGCTTATATACCTTAACATCATAAAATAAAATAATATAAGAAAAACCCATAATACCCTATTTTACCAGAAAATTTTGGCATTCATAAATTTTGCTACAAAACTCTGATCAAAACACTTAAGGTACCGATTTCCTACTTAAGCTGTCGACTACATTTCTTTGGTAGACGTTGTGTTCAGATTCTCACTCAAAAGACTTATAAATTCTACATCTTTAAAATCGATTTAACATGACCCTATTAATTCATACCCTGGTTTTACCTGAACTTCCAATATACACAACTTTCGCTACACTAATCGGATTAGAATGAATAAGGTACCAATTTAAACTTTAAAATGTTGGTTACACGTCATTAGAAGATATCATGACCAAACTGTAACTCATAGACTTCGTAAAATTTACAATGCAGAAACTGGGTAACATGACTTATAAAGTGCATACCCATAAACTACCTTTAGAATTTCATGTATTCTTAACCATGTAACGTAAATTTCATCCCTTATAAGTCATTACAGCCCCAAAAGGAACATCTTAAAGGTATTTCTTGGTACCTTAGGGCTTGAGTCGTAGGCTATTCCTTCTCTTTCACTTCTAGCTCTTAAACATCAAATTTTCTTGCACAAAACACGAAAACCTCACACTTTTGTTACCAACCCTACTTTTCTTACACAAATTTGGAGAGGATTTAGAGAGGAGAGAGATCTGCAAGAGAGAATAGAGAGAGAGCTGAGGCTTGGGATGGCTAATAGCTGAAGAATCTGACAAATTTTATCCCTTTGGAAGGTGAGTCATGTTCAACCATGAGGTGTGACAATCCAAGCTTATCACCTCTTCATGCATGAAGTGTCATCATACTTTCCACGTGACACTTACCTATTACTCCATCCTTAATCATGGATTGACTTTCCTAAAATTTCATTTAAAAGTGAATACTTCAGCAATAAGATGTCGACCTCTCATTCAAGGTGTCGACCCTTAATAAAACCCGAGTGTTTCAAGGGGTGACCCCTTTTAAAATTTTCATAACCTACGTTCTAAAACTCGGAATTCACTAATTAAAAACTCATATTTTCCTTATTGAGTCTCATGTAACGTTTTAGAAGAATTAAACTTCAAATTATGCGGTTAACATAATCAAATATACGAAATACCAAACATCGCTCAAAATCCATAATTCTATAGTGTGGTTTTACTTTACCAAATTAAAATAAACATAACTTCCTCTCCATTAGTCCAATAGAATTGATCTACCTATCAATCTTCTTATTGTGACGTCTACTACAACTTTATAGAAGAAAACTTTGCCAGTTATGTTCTTGTAAGGTATGATATTATTGTAACACAGAAACTGCTCTATTATAAAATTCCAATCAAGTATTTGTTCCAACCTTTGGGGTCTAAGATTCATAACTTTCTCAATACATTTCTAAATCAAGAAATTCTTGTTGCTGTAGTTTCATCTTCTAAGCTATTAAGTTCCATTAGAAGAAATCAACTCCATGTTAAGACCCTAAACCCTTTGAATTAGGTAAATACCAATATTATTTCTGATTCGTTAATTCATTACTTCTAAGGTAGAATTTTGTCTCCATATTCATCTTTTCTCAGCACATTTTATTCTTTAACCATAAAACATTATATTCACATAATGTTACTGTACATTAAAAAGTTAGGTGTTACACCTAAGCCCCAAGTCCTAAGCTCAAGGCCCTAAACCGAACACCCATCGCCCAAAGCCTAAAGCCCAAAGCCCAAAGCCCAGAGCCTAAAGCCTAAAGCCCAAAGCCATAAATTCAAAGCTTTCAGCTCAAAGTTCAAAGTCTAAAGCCTATGCTTAAGGCCTTATACCCAAAGCCTTAAGCCCTAATCCCTAAGAATAAAATCCTAAGCCCAAAGCCCTAATCTCTAAGCCATAAACCCTAAGCCTAGTCGTTAAGCCATAAGCCCAAAGTCATATGCACAAAGCTATAAACCCTAAGCCTAAAATCTTAGCCCTAAGCTTTACATCCTAAGCCCTAAAACTTATGCCCTAAACCCTTGCCCAAACCCTAAAGCCATCTACCCAAAGTTCTAAGCTCAGGGCACCCCCTAAGTACTAGGACATAATCCCTAATTTCTAAGTTTTGAGCCATATGCCCTAAGCCCAGTGCCCTATGCCTTTAGTAAAAGTTGTAGTCCCTAATCCCTAGGCCAAAGACCCAAGCTCTAAGCCCAAAGCCCTAAACTGTAAGCTCCAAGCCCTAACAGCAATATTCAAAGCCCTATGCCCTAAGCCTTAAGATCTAAGCCCTAATCATAAAGTCCTATGCCCTAAGTTCAAAGCCGTAACCCCAAATTTGTAAGCCCTATGCTCTAAGACCAACAACCTATGCCTTAAGCCCTAAGCCCTAAATTTAAGCCCTAAGATCATAGCCCAAACCATTAAGCCCTAAGCCAAAAGCCAAAAGTCCTAAGCCCAAAGCCCTAAAACTTAAGCCCAAAGCTATGAGCCCTATGTCTTGAGCCTTAAATCCTAGGCCCTAATCTTGAATCCCTAAGCCCTAAGCCCAAAGCTTTATGCCCTAATCCCTTAGAATGAAGACCTAAGCCATAAGCTGTAAACCATAAACCTTAAGCGGTAAGCCAAAAGTTCAAAGCCATAAACCCAAAGTTATAAGCCCTAAACCCTAAGACCTAAGCCCTAAGCTTTAAACCCTATGTACTAAGCCCTAAACCCTAAGCCGAAAGCCTTAAGTCCAAATTCAAAAGCCCTAAGCTTGAAATTCTAAGCTGATAGTTAAAAGCCTCCAGAACTCTTATCCAAGCCCTAAGCACAAAGTCCTATGCCCTAAGCACATAAGCTCGAAGCCTTATGCCTTCAGCCCTTAGTCAAAGCCCTATGTCCAATCACTAAGCCCAAACCCCTAACCTGAAAGCACTAACCCCTAAGCCCCTTTTAAGAAGTTTAAGCCCCAAGCCCTATTCCATAACACCAAAGCTAAAAGCCTTATTCTAAAGCCCTAAGTTTGAAGCTATGAGCTCCAAACTTTAAGCCTTAAGCTCTAAGCTTTAAGCCTTATCAACAATGATGAAACCTCTAAGTCCTAAGCCTTAAGACCTAGCCCTAATATTAAAGTCCTATGCCCTAAACCTGAATTCGTAACCCTAAATTTGTAAGCCCTATGCCTTAAGACCAACAACCTATGCCTTAAGCCCTAAGCCCTATGCCCATAGCCAAAACCATTAAGCCCAAAGCCCAAAGCAAAAAGTATTAAGCTTAGAGCCCTTAACCCTAAGCCCAAAGCTCTGATCATTTCGATTCCATTAGGAATGAGGATTCGGACTATCACACATTGATCAATCAAAGAGAGATTCAACAACTAAAAGAAAAATCCATTCTTTGGGATCCTTCCTTTCTTCAAACGGAACGAACAGAGATAGAATCAGACTGATTCCCTAAATGCTTTTCTGGATATTCCTCAATGTCCCGGCTATTCGAAGAAATCGAAGAATTTCTTGGGAATCCTACAAGATCCATTCGTTCTTTTTTCTCCCAAAGCCTTGAGCCTTAAAGCCTTGAGCCCAAAGCTTTATGCCCTAAGCCCTAAGCTAAGCCCTGAACCACAAACCTTAAGTGCTAAGTCCAAATTTCAAAGCCCTAAGCTCAAATCGAGAATCCTGCTGACCAAAGTCCTAAACTGTAAGCCAAAGGCCAAAGGCCTAAGGCCTAAGCCATTGTCCTATGCCCTATGCCCTATGCCATGTGCTCTGTGCCCTTAACTCTAAGGCCTAAGCCTTAAGTCCTTATCCTGAAGCCCTATGCCCTAACATCCTATGCTCTAAGCCCTAAGCCCAAAACCTTCTCCAATAAGCCGTAAACATAATTCTAAGGACTGATCCAAAGGCCCAATGCCAAAAGCCAAACTCCCTAAACCCTATGTCCTTAGTCCTATGTTCTTACGCCCAAATCCATAGGCCCTAAGTTTTAAGATTAATATCCAAGCTATGAGAATTAACAAGAAATCCTAAAGCTCTAAACCTTAATCCCATAGCAAAAGCCCTATGAACTAAATCCTAAGACCTAAACCCTAAATTCAAAGCCCAAAGCCCTAAGCCTCAAGGCTCTAAGCCTAGCAGCATAAACAATAAGCCCAAGCCCAAATCCTGAAGCCCTAAGCCTTGAGCCCTAAGCCCTCACGCTAAGCCATAAACACTAAGCCAAGAGCTTTATACCCTAAGCTAAATGCTTTATGCCCGTAGCCATTAGCAGGAACCCATGAGCCTAAAGTTTAAAGCCAAAAGCCCTATGCTATGCCCTAAGCCCTAAGCCTTAGCCATAAGCTATAAGCTATAAGTCTTAAGCCCATGCCTATGCTTTAATTTTGAAGCCCGAAGCTCTAAGTACTAAGCCCTAAGCCCAAAGCACAACACTGTAAGTCATAAGCCTTAAACCTTGAACCTTATCCCAAAGTTCAAAGCCCTAACCTCTGAACCCGAATAAAAAATCCTTGTGCCCATAGCCCTAACCCTATCTCCCAACCCCTAAGCGCTAAGCCTTAAGTCTTCAACCCTAAGCCCTAAACCTAAGCTAATTCTCTAAACCCCAAGACGAAAGCCCCATGCCTCATGCCTTAAAAACTAAGCTCAAAACCCTAAGCCCTAAACCCAAAACACTAAAACCTAATCCCTAATCCATAATCACTAAGCCCTAAACCCAAAAACCTAAGCAAAAAGCACTGGGTCTAAAGCCCATAGACCTAAGAAAAAATCACTATGTCTAAAGCCCAATGATCAAAGCACTAAGTCATAAGCCTTAAGACCTAAGCCCTAATCCTAAAGTCATATGTCCTAAGCCCAAAGTCGTAACCCAAAATTTGTAAGACCTATGGCCTAAGACCAACAACCTATGCCATAAGCCCTAAGCCCATAGCCCAAACCATTAAGCCCAAAGCCCAAAGCCAAAAGTCTTAAGCCCAAAACCCTTAACCCTAAGCCCAAAGCTATGAGCCCTAAGCCTTGAGCTTTAAATGCTAAGCCCTATTCTTGAATCTCTAAGCCTTAAGCTCAAAGCTTTATGTCCTAAGCGCTTAGCCCAAAGCCCAAAGACATTAGCCTTAAACCATAAACCTTAAGCCCTAAACCCTAAGCACTAAGCTAAGCCCTAAACCATAAGGCTTAAGCTCTGAGCCCTAAGCCCTATGCCTTAATTTTGAAGCCCGAAGCTCTAAGTACTAAGCCCTAAGCCCATAGCACAACGTCGTAAGTCATAAGCCTTAAGCCTTAAACCTTGAACCCTAGTCTCAAAGTTCAAAGTCCTAAGCCCTAAACCTAAATCTAAAAGCCTTGTGCCCAAAGCCCTAACCCTATCCCCTAAGCCCTAAGCACTAAGCCTTAAGCCTCAACCCTAAGCCCTAAACCCAAGCTAATTCTCTAAGCCACATGCCTCTTGCCCTAAAAATTAATCTAAAAAACCTAAGCCCTAAACCCTAAGCCCTAAGCCATAAACCCAAAACCCTAAACCCTAATCCTTAATCCATAATCACTAACTCCATAAACCCTAAGGCCAAAGCAAAAAGCACTAAGTCTAAAGCCCAAAGAACCAAGCCCAAAGTTCTAAGCTCAAAGTTAAAAGACCAAAGCTTTATCCTCCAAACTTAAAGTGCAAAGCCCCAGTCCCTCTACTACAAGCCCTAAGCCCTATGCCCCTAGCCTGAAGCCCTAAGCTCGAAGCCCTAAGTCTTAAGCCCTAGTGCCTAATACAAAAGCCTAAATCTCTTAGCTAAAGCCCTATGCAATGATCCCTAAGTCTAAAGCCTTAAACCCAAAGCCATAACCCATAAGTTGAAGCTGTAAACCCTAAGCACTAATACGATAGCCAAAATCTCAAAGCCCTAAGCCTTTAGTCCAAAGCCCTAATGCTAAAGTCCTAATCCTTAAGACCAAAGTTTAAACCTCTAAGCCTTAAGTTCAAAGCCCTAAGCCCAAAGCCCTAAACCTAACACTCTAATACCTAAGCCTAAATTTCAAAGCCCTAAGCCATAACCCTAAATCAAAAAGCCCAAAGCCCTAAACCTTAAGCACTAAGCACTAAGCCTTATGCGTTTAGCCATGTCGCCTCAACCATAAGCCCTAAGCCCTAGGAAACAAGTCTTAAGCCCTAAGTCCTAAGCTCTAAAACTTAGGCCCTAAGCTTTAAAACCTAGGCCCTAAGCTTTAAAACTTAGGCCCTAAGCCATAACCTCAAAGTCACAAACCTTAAGCCTATTTCTTAGGACCCAAGCCCAAAGCCCCATGCTTGAAGCCCTAAACCCAAAGTAATAATCCTTGAACCCTCAAACTTAAGCCCTAACGCCAAAGCCTTAACTCCTAAGCTTAAAGGAGAAAGCCCTAAGCATAAAGCCTAAATTTTGAGGCTTTAAGGCCAAAGTCCAAAGCACTAAGACATATGCCCTTACCTTGACCTCTAATCCCTATTCCTGAAGCCCTAAACCATAAGCCCTATGCTAAAATTTTCATGCCTTAAGCCCTTAGCTAAAATCCCTAAGCCCTTAGCCAAAAGTCCTAAGCCCTAAGCCAAAAGCCCTAAGCCCAAAGTTCAAAGCCCAAGCCTGATTCGTGAGCCTTGAATCATGAGTCTAAAGACATAATTTCGACTCCCTAAGCTCTTATTCCTACATCCCTAAGCCCAAATCCCTACATCTTAAGCCTTAGTTCTAATTTGAAGGCCCAAGCTCTAAGCGCTAACACTAAAGCCTAAATCGATATGCCCTCATCCATATGGGTAAAGTTTTATGCTCTGAATCCTAAGCCCTAGACCTAAAGTCCTAAGCTCAAAGACTTAAGCCCAAAGACCTAAGCCCAAAGCAAAAATTGCAAGGCTCTAAGCTCAAAGGACTAAAACCTAAGCCTAAAATCCTAAACCTTAAGCTCCAAGAAAAAAGACCTAAGCCTTGAGCCTTAAGCCTTGGGCCCTAATCTTTAAGCACTAAGCCAAATGTCCTAAGTCCTAAGCTGCATGCCCTAAGGCATTAGAAAAAAACCATGAGGCCAAAGTTTAAAGCCCCAAGCCCTAAGTCATAAGCCTTTAGCCATAGTCTTTAAGCCCTAAGCCATTAGCCGTAAGTGCTAGGCCCTAACCCATCAGCCGTAAGTGCTAAGCCTTAAGCCATCAGCTGTAATCTCAAAGCCCAAAGATCTAAGTACTAAGCCCTAAGCCCAATGCCCAAAGCTTTATGTCTTATGTCAATAGAATGATGTCCTGAGTCATAAGCCCTAACAAAAGTTGAACAAAAGGAGTATTTGAGCCAGGAGATTGTGTTTGGATTCCCCTAAGGAAAGATAGATTTGCAAGTAGAAGGAAAAATAAGTTGCAACCTCGAGGAGATGGTCCTTTTAAGTGTTGAAGCAAATCAATGACAATGCCTACAAAATTGATTTTCCAAGTGAATATGGTAATGTAATTGCCACTTTCAATGTTAGTGACTAATCTTTGTATGATGCAGGAAATTCGAGGACAAATCTTTTCAAGGAGGGAATGATGTGGATAAAGTGATAACACAAATCAATCCCAATGAGAAAGACCAATTGCAAGGAATTGGTGGCTCAATGACAATGTCAAGAACCAAAAAAATGCATGAAGTGCTATGTGGTCTAGTGGAGGAAATCCAAATGAAAGAATCTATTCAACATCAACACAAAATGCTTATTATGTTAAGTGTTGAAGAAGATATTGATATCATGCAAGGTGGTCACAAATACAAGCCCAAGAGCCCAAGCCCACTACTAGATATTGAAGGGGCAAAGGAAATAACTTTTACATGGCCAACAAGTAAATTAAATTTAACTTGAAAAAAAAGTAAATTAATTGGAAGATTTGAGAATCTTGTCAGATTTGAAAATCTTCCCAAAGATATTTTAGTTTTTTAATATCATTCTCTTTCCTAATTTACTTAGAAATTAAGTAGCCTATTTAAAGGCATCCAAGTTATTGTGAATGACACACTTTTATGATTAATTCACTTTGAGTGTTTAGAGAGAAATTTCTCTTTGGTTCTTTGCGAAGAACTCAATCTTCATCAAGGGTATTCTAGATAGATCAAATATGATAGGTTTGGTTCTTACCGATAAGTTTGTTCTGGATAAAGCTCCTTATTTGATAACTTAGGTTTCATCGGCAAAGTTTGATTAGGGTGAAGTTACTCGTACTTGATTCAAAGGCAATCAATGTATATTTTTTTACATTGTTGAAGGGTCTCGGGTTTGATATACCCGTGGTTTTCATCATTTGGTATTAGAGCTTTGACTCTTTTATTCAAGTTTCAATCTTTATTTAAGCTTTCTTATTCTTTCTTATTTCCTTATTTCCTATTTTTCTATCTTTTTATAAAAAAAAAA
>QAOC01047257.1:27231-38274 GCA_003255005.1 Begonia fuchsioides
GAATGTAATGGAACAGTAACGGTGGTTGAGAGGTGGCCAGAAATGCTGGACAGCGAAGGAGATGAAATTGCAAACAAAATCAACGATGGAAGAAGGAGCTTATGGACTTCAAGCTTACCCTACATCCTTGAAGAAGGCTGGAGACTTTGAAGCAAGAAGAAATCTCCAACTCGGAGGGAGAAATCTTGAAGAGAACCACGGTGGCAGGAGGAATTCCGGCTGCCGGCTGAAATTGGAAAATGCCCGAGAAGGGAGAGCTAAAAAACTTCTTTAATTCAAATTCAAAATTATCCTTACAATCATGCAATGGGGGAGGTTTTATCTGCTGAGAAGAGTGGGAAAAAGGGAGGGAAAATTGAGGGCCAAAGGCATGCAACTTGCATGCTGGAAAATGAAATAAAGGAGGGAAAATTGGACTAATGAGATTGCAAGAATGTAAAAGTCACGTGATCTTAAATCTCCTAAGCCAATTTCCCTTCTTCCTTGGCCGAAAATACCCTTCTCTTAGCCAAAAATACCTTATGCAAAACCCCATGCAAGCTTGCAAAAACAAAAAAAATAAAAGCTAGCCGAGAAACCCTCTCGGGTTCTCCAAATATCCAACGTAAAATTCACATAAAAATTAAGCTAAAAATGCGATAAAATTCCTTCAATCCATGTAAATGCTGGAGAGTTGAGTCGTGGAACCCTTGATCACTTTTGCATGGGACTCCAACTCGCCATGCAACGTGGTACTTCAATCGGGTTCGGGTTCAGGCTTGATTCCGGAGCTCTCAGTTTTTGGTTGAAAATCCATCTTTTCTCCACGCCAAATTATCAAGTGTTTTGGCCTTGTTTGATCCTCCAAAGTTGGCTTAGAAATATATAATTCTTCAATTAATTTTCCTGCAAAATTAAGAAACATATTAGAAAAATTCCGAGCTCGGGCGCGGGTGATTGCTCTGCTTGGCATGCCAATCTGTGGCATGTCAAAAACACTACTAATACCTTTTTTCAACACAACACATTCAATTTCAAATACTTTATCAAAATTAGGTAACACAAGTAACAGTGGCACTAGTAAGTTTATCTTTTAGAAGTTTGAAAGCTTGTTCATATACTTCAGTCCATTTAAATTCAGCATGTTTTTTAACAAGATCATTCAACGGTGTCGTGATAGTTCTAAAATCTTGAACAAAACTTCTATAAAAAACTACCAATCCTTGGAAACTCCTAACCTCACTTGCATTCTTTGGTCTCGACCACTCTTGAATCCCCTTCACCTTCTCTTGAGTCATCAAAATTCCTTTTGATCTTAGTACAAAACCATGTAAAAAGTTCACTATTTCAATCGTGATGTTAGAATAGGATGTCGATAACTTATCGTGATCTTTTTTATAGCTCAACAGTCCACGCACATTCGTTATTTCCTATCTTTCTTTGGAAGTGAACTCACAGGAACTGACCATGGACTAAGACTCTCTCAAGAAACCCCTTTCTACTAGCTCATCTACATTTTTTTTATTTCTTTTGTTTCTTTAGGATTAACTCGGTAGTGCGGTCTATTGGGAATTGAAACCCTAGGTATAAAATCAATTTGGTGTTCAATCCCTCTCAAAGGAGGTAACACACTTGGAACCTCTTCATGGAACACATCTTCAAATTCCTTTAAAAGAGTAGAAACAACACTTGGAAACAAAGGAGTTAGCTTGTTAGCAGAAAGATAAATTGTAATGCAACGTAGCCTACCATTTTCGTAAACTTTGCTTTTCATAAAAAGATGGTAAAATTTTTCATTTATGATCATGCATTCCTAAAATGTAGCAGTGGAAAACTTTGAAACACATTTATAATTAAAATCTCTTTTGAAGGAATACATGATGCATGATCTTTCTAAAATACATTAAAATAAAAATCCTCCTATTCAGTTCTTAGACAACATCATTCTAATAGCCACGTAGCCACGGTCATGGGAGCACTTCCTCAACCGAACGTTAGCATCACCTACCTTACAAAGCTTAAACTAACGAGCTTAAGGCTTTGTAACATAGTGTCCTAAACATGAACTACATGACTATGCATTTTATACAACCATGCAATTTTCCATTTACATTTATTTCATTTCTTTTCACCTATTTACTTTAATGTGGGCAACACATTGTACATGGATGAAAGGCACCATATAGTCTAGGACACCCAAATTAATGGCAACCGTACAGTCCATAGTATAGGAAAGTCAAGTTCAATCCCACCCAGAACATTAGATAATTACGTACATTATGCATTAAATACTGAAAGTATGACAAAATTAAGGATTAGCACCATATGGACTCCCTCAAAGCATCTTTACTCATTTTCACCTTCATACCCTCAAGTGATGACATTAAATTCTAATACAATATGTCAAACAATCAATCAATAGCAAACATGCACACAAAAAATCTTCAAATGCCTTGAGGTCGGTGTATTGTGCGTTACACTCTAAACAGTCCAGAATCATGGATGAGTTATAAAAGTCACATCCTAACTATAACAATTCATATAAATCCTCAAGAACTACTCTTTGTAATGTAAACCCATTGCTAGGCCAAAGACAAGCAATGTTGACTTACCTTAGGTCCTTAGCTTAAACTTGGTCACTTGACAGCTTAATTTCTTCCACTTGATTACTTGGTAAATCTAATACAATAAAAGAAACTCAAATGAGAAATCTTGGAAATGCCCTGTTTTTGCAGCAACTTCAAACCTCTCTAACTTGAGCTAAACTAATCCATTTAAATCACAATCATCCTTAATATCTATAATTTAAATCATCTCAAGAGGTTGAAGTTAATTAACAAGCTGAAGACCACTTAACAATTCAAATTCTGAAACAACACATAATTGTCCAAAATTTTGCATAACTTGACATAATACATGCAAATCATGCACAATCAACCACTGAAGGCTAATACATCAACTTAAATATCATTTTAGGGTGATATTAGATAACTTAGAACAGATAAATTCAAATCCTAAAACTCTTGGTGGGTTTCTCCTCTCCTTTCTTTCCTTGCTTTTAGGGTGGACTAACTTCACTTTAGGTGCACAAAACTCTTCTCTTCTGTAACTTCTAACCAGAACTCCACCACAACTCTCCAATATGGAGAAAATACAGAGATGGAGAGAGCATTTTCGTAGCTCAAAGATGGCTGAAGATGAAGTTTAGCTAGGGTTAAAATGAAAAGGTAAATTATGCAAGGTGGAGGTGGAAAGTAAGCACTAGGTGTCATCAATCTAATCCTCCCCTTTTAAGCTGCTCCTCAAAGTCACCAATAATCTTAATCTAACTTCAATAATATTAATTTTCTTTATCCATATTTTCCATAAAAAATTTGTCTCCTCCTTTAATTATCTCTGAAGATCGGTCGATCGATCCTATAAATTGTCGATTGAAATCTGAGCAGAACACATTAAAGTATCAACCTCTAAATAATGTGTCGACCTATACTTCCTTTAAGGGTCAACCGATCATGACAAGTGTCAACCGATCCCTCCAATAATCTAACATTCACTTTTCTATTTCACTCGCAACCTTTACCTACACTTAACCAACTTCCAACAATCAACATATCCATAATTTGAAACATCATTATTAACCAACTTTAAACAATCCAACATTAACAAACTTTAATAACAAAATATTTTGTATCCAAAACAACATAAGTAATATACATTGATAACTTACTTATGAAATGTTTCAAAAAGTGCGGGTGCTACATAAATACCCTTACATGAGAGTACAAGTACTTGTTGTCTTGCTAACATCACACTTTTGACCTCACTTTTTTTTTTGCTATTCCACTCATTTTCTCATTCTCCTTTTGTTTTCTCTCTCGCTCTTGTTTTCTCTCTTTGAATTTTTTTCACTCTCTTCTTTTTTTCTCTCACACTCTATTTTTCTCTCATCGCTCCTTTTTTCACTCTTTTGCTCACATATTTTCTTTTCTCTCATTTTAAAATATCTTAGAATTTTCTCTTGATATTCACTAGCTTTTCACAGTTTAAGTGGTTTGAGAATGATTGTCTTTACCATCTTGAACAAAGCTATACTCATTCTTGAACTCATTAAGCTTGACTTTTTGATCAAATTGCCATGGCCTTCCTAATAAAATATGTGTTGCTTACATAGGAACCAAATCACAAAGAACCACATCATGATATTTTCTAGTATTAGTGACATTAGTGCAACTCTCACTATCAGTTATCAAACTACATAACTTGTTATTCATGTGGTATCTAGTTTGTAATATGTATTCTCTTTGTACTTCCTCTACCTCTACATCATTACAATCTTCTAGTAGGAGCATCTCGGCATCACTTAAGTTCTTACTTTCTACTTCCTCATTGTCACATATCATCATTGTTCTTTTTTTCAAACAATTTGAAGCATATTGGCTGAATCCTTGACAACAAAAATATTTAATTTCTTGAGCTATATTTGTTGGAGTAGTTTAGTTGTACCTTTTATAGAAGCATTATTTGATGTAGTTATTATCTTTCCCTTGAAATCTTCTTTAGGCTTTATAGTTTGTTTCTCGTGCTTCCAAGTTGATTTCCAATTTGAGTTTGAGAAAGATCCACCCTTTGAATTTCCTTTTATTTCAATTGTTGTTCGACCTGGATAGACTTGTGTAATAATTCCTTTATGTGATAAATTTCTCTATTCAATCCTCCAAAAAACGTGCCATGGTTGCTTCATCGTCTTTCATCATGGTTGATTCCATCTCTTTATAGTAATCTTTCACATTTTTTTAACCTTGTTTTAGTTCTTGCGAGTTCCTACAAAGATCTCGATGATAAGAACTAGGAACAGATCTCTAACGAATAAATATTTTCATTTCTTCCCATGGGGAAACATGTCTTTTATCGTCCTTTCTTCGAGTTCTAACTAGTTGATTTTCTTTTCTTAGGTTGCCTTCTTCTTGGTTTTTCTAGGATACTGCTCATTTTTTTTAATTGTTGCTCTCATTCTTGAACTTAACATCTTGCACTATTTTTTTTATTATTTCCTCGTGCAAGGCTACTAGTTCGAGCTTCTAACATATTCAATCTCATTTCAATTTTTTTATTTGTCCTTGTATGACTTTCACGTATGCTTCTGGATCATTAATAATTTTACTTTTATCCATAGTCATTTCTCAATAGAAGATACAAAAGAAACTGTTAACAAATAAATAAGAAAATAAACAGACCTCACTCACTACCTCACATGTTCACACTCGTATTTCTCTCAATTAATAGATTTTATAAAATAGTCTCACACTCTTGCCTTTTTTCTGTCAATTTCATCTTTTAGTTCTTTATGTAAGAACCCAATTCAGAAGAATATTCAACAAGTAAAAACAATCAAGATCATACTTTTAACTCAAAAATTCAAACTTCCAAGATCGTCAAATTCAAACTATTTTGAAAGAAATAGTGGGATCCAAAAAAATTTTATGTATAATAATGAATGATAATAATGAATTATTGCTCTAATGATGTAAGAGCAAGAAAGACAATAAATAACTTTGAAATCACCAAAATTAGAAGAAGTAACTTTGAAACAAATATTAATGATGAAAGAAAGTAAGCATTATTTAAATTAATGATATTTTTTTATAATAGTGACAACAAATACAATAAGCATAAATTGTTTCATTTTTTCACTTATTTTTTGCTTGTGCTTTTTCTGTTTTTCACAATATTTTTTACGTTTTTATACTATTTTTTTCAATAAAAAGATAGAAAGAAAGGAAATAAAGAAATAAGGAAGAATAAGAAAGCTTAAATAAACATAGAAACTTGAATAAAGGAAAACTCTAATACCAAATGATGAGAACCACACGTATATCAAACCTTAGTGTAATACCCGACTATATTGTATTTTTGTAAATTAGGTATTATTATACTTTTTAAGTTTAATTTGGTAGAATTTCGTGGATATTTAATCATTATGCGTTGCATATTAGTTAATTTTTTTTATATATAGATTTTGGGATTTGAAAACTTTAAGGAAGGATATGCTGAATTTTATGAAGGATCAGACGACCCTTTTGTGTATCGGTCGACCGAAATAATATGAAACGGTCTACCTCTTATTTTTGGAACTTTCGACCGATAAAATGGATTGAAGATCAATGGTAGCCACTTGTAAGGGTAAAATGGAGATTTCATATGTATTACTTTAGAATATTATAATCGATGGTTGAGATTTAGCCACTTTAAATGAACAGTTGGATGAGTTTTAGATATTTTAAAGTTAAAATAATAAAATAAAACATAAGAAAACCCAGAGGTAGAAGAAAAGAGCTTGTTGCACGACAAGAGAGAGGAGAAAATGGGGGATTTGGATTTTTGAGAGATTGATGAGAAACAAATTGATGAAAACATAAAATTTGGTGAGTTAAGAGTGAATCAAGAAGAAAAAAGAAGAAAACAGTAAAGGAAAAGAGTACCCCCAATGATTTTCTAAACTCAAGGTATGTCCTAACCCTAGCAATGGAGGTTTTTAGAGTTTTATTGGCTGAATATTTGATAATTGGTTAGGATTTTTGAATTAGGTATTATGAAAGTCAAATTAGGATTAAATTGTGCCTTGTTAGGATTTACTATTTTCGAAAATGTTAAACTACTCAAATGGATAAACGTTCGTCTAAGAATTTATAGTATACATGTAATGAAATCTATAGTTTTTTGAATAAACTAATTTGGAGTTGCGGAGATTAAGTTATGAATTGTTTTGTTTTCTGCTAGAATAGAACAGAGTTTCTAATATGAAATTCGGGTAGCTTCTTGTTTCTATTTATTTTGTGCCCTAGATGTCTTTATTTGATAGCAAGTCCTTCTATCGAGTTGTAGTAAACTTATTACTAAAAATTATGGATTTATAATTAAGGGATTTGGAGTTCTATATACCAAGTTACGATGTTTATAACATGATTGAAAAATAGTGAATTGGAAATTCAGAGTTTTGGACAGTTTCGAGTATTAGGCTTTTAGCATGTTTTAAAGATTTTCAAATGGATAAGTGTTCTTCTAACCGAATAAAATAAACACTATAAGTGAAAGTTGGGCACTTGAATTAAGGAAAAAAGAAGTTGTATAACCTGAGTTTAGAATTTTGGAATTATGGTGAAAATAGTTACTTATAGTATAAAAACTTATTTGAATGGGTTGGCAATATAGGTTCTCAAGCTTCTAGTGTGCATTGCCAAGTTGAAACAAAAGACATCAGAAATCAAAGTATGTGTTGTATGCGTTTGGCCTTTTTAGAGGTCTACATTGTAAAGGTTATGTATTTTTATGATTTTTGATTGATGATAAACTAGTTGGGGTGTAACGCACAATACACCGACCTCAAGTCATTTGAGGATTATTTGTGTGGCTTGTATTGATTGATTGATTGATAGGTTTTTATGAGATTTCTTTATTGACATGTTTATATGACTTTGTTTTGATTAGTTTAGATTTTCTTGCATTAGGGATAGGATTGTATGTGACATGTTATGGACATCATGCATCATGTTTTCTACGAATGACAACGAAAATGAATTTTTATGCATGAAAACTACAAATTATAATAAGTGAATCATATGGGGATGGCGGATTGGGTGTTGCCTACATTCATTCCTGCAATATCTATATTGATTCGATGAAGACATCTACATTACATGAGAATAAAGACACCCTCGGCAATGGCTATTGGTCGATGCTGTCGTAAGCCCAATGGGGTTGTGCGGTAGGTTGTTATATCTCCTAATGATATACGTTATGTAAATCCTAAAATCACGTTTTGTGGATGGTCGTCATATGGGGGGCGGATTCACACAACGAAAATGAAATAATCTGCATTGTTTTAAATCATATCATTCATTACTTCATTCATGTTTTATTTGCACTACTTACTGAGCTTTAAGCTCATTAGTCAAACTTTGCAATGTAGGTGAGGACTTCAATGTTGAAGAAATATCACCTGAGGATTAACTATGAAGGAGGAGGAGAGTGTCTTCCGTGGAGCCTTGTCGTTGTTAAGCGAGGTTTTGGCCGGTTGAGTAAGCTCACTAAAATACATGTGTTTTGAAAAAAACTTGTAAAAAAATTATTTTGAATTACAGCTATGTAGTGTTTGTAAAGTTTTATATTTTGAGAATGTGATCTATTTTTAAGTACTTATAAGTGTGATTTGAAATGTTAGCTTCCGCTTTGTATGTACAAATATATGTATAAGTTTGATAAAAGAATTTTCAATGAAAAGCTTTTTAATAATTCAAAAAAAAAACGGGATGTTACACTTAGACACTTTAACAATGCAGAAAATTATACCCGGATTACTTTTAAATTAAGTACGAGAAACTTGATCTCAATCAAACATTGTCAATGAAACCTAAGTTATCAAACAAGAAGCTTGATCAAGACAAAAGCTGTTGGTAAGAATCAAAGCTATCAAAGTTGATCTATCAAGAATTAACTTTGTGAAGATCGAGTTCTTTACAAAGAACCTAAGGAAAAATTTTCTCCAAACACTCAAGGTGAATTAATCATATAAGTTTTCTTTCACAATGGATGAATTTAAATAGTCTACTCACTTTTTAAGTAAATTAGGAATTAGAAAGTAAATAGGAAACTTAAACAACTTTGGGAAGATTCTTCAATCTGCCAAGATTCTCGAATCTGCTAATAAATTCGTGCTGGTCAAGTGAAGGTTTGATTTACTTTCTAAAAATTTGATATACTTGCTAGTTAAGTAAAAGTTTAATTTACTTTATGATCAAGTAAAAATTTGATTTACTTGCAGGTCAAGTAAAAATTTGATTTAACTAAAATTGCATGTACTTTCATATTTCTTTGTCCCCTTCAATACCTTGTATTGGGCTTAGGCTCTTGGGCTTGTGTCATTGACTACCATGCATGATATCAATATCTTCAGCACTTACAATAAGCGTTTTGTTTTGATATTGAATAAATTCTTTTATTTTGATTTCCTCCACTAAACCACATAGCACTTCATGTATTTTCTTTGTTCTTGACATTGTCATTTGGTCTCCAATTCCTTGCTATTGGTATTGTATAACCACTTGATCTGCATTACTTAAATCCTAAGTCCTAAGCACAATTCCTAAAAGCCTAGCCCCAATGCTCTAAGCCCTTCCCTAGTGCCTTACTCCATAAGCCTTACCTCCTATGCAAAAAGCCCAAATCCTAAAGCACTTACCCTAAGGCCCAAAGCACAAAGTCTCATGCTTACAACAATAAGCCCAAAGCCCTACGGACTATGTCCTAATAATTAAACCCTAACTAATAAGCCTATAAGCCTTAAGCTTTATGCCTTAAGCCGATAGCCTTAAGCCCCAATCCCTAAATTCTAAGCCAAAAATCCTAAGCCCTAAGCCCTAAGCCCTAAGCCTTCAGACCTACGCCTTAAGCCTTAAGTCCTACACCCTAAGCCTAAGCCCTAAGCCCTAATTCCCAAACCCTTAGCCCTAAGAACTAAACTCAATGCCAAAAGAACAAAGCCCTAAGTCCAAAGCCCTAAGCCCTAATGCCTAAGCCTTAAACTCTAAGACATAAGCCATAGGCTCTAATCCCTTAGCTGTAAGTCAAAGCTCTAAGCCCAAAAAAGCCTAAATTCTGAAGGCTTACGCCCTAAGCCCTAAGCCTAAATCCAAATGTCTTAACCCCAAAGCCTTAGCACTAAGCCCAAGGCCCAAACTCCAAACCCAAAACCCAAAGTCCCAAGCCCTAAGTCCTTAACCTAAGCCTAAAGCCTAAAGCCCTAAGGCTTAAGCCTTAATCCTAATCAATAAGCCCTAAGACGTAAGCCCTAAGCCCGAACTAAAAAGCCTAAATTACAAAGACTTAGGGCCTAAGCCTCACTTCTAAAGCCCTCAGCCTTAGGCTAAAAAACCCAAAGTCCTAAGCAGAAATCCTTAACACTTAACCCCTATGACCTAGGCCTTAAAACCTATGTTGTAAATCCTACCCCTAAACCCTAGGCTCTAAGCCTTAACCCAACTTGTAAGCCTTATGTCATAAGCCAAGAGCCTAAAGCTCAACGTTCTAATACATAAGTCCTAAGACCAAAGCCCTATGTCCTAATGCAATAAGCCTATCGCCAATAGCACAAAGCCATGTGCCCAAAGCCATGTGCCAACTGCCCTAAACTCAAAGCCCTAAGCTCTAAGCCATAAGTCCTAAGCAATAATTCTAAGGCTCTAAGCCTTAAACCATAAGCCTAAAGCATTAATCTCTAAGCCCATAGCCTCAGCCAAAAGCCCTAATCCATAAACTCTAAGCCCTATGTCTTATGCCCTAAGCCCTAAGTTCTACACCAACAACCCTAAGCACTAAGCCCTAAACCCTAAACCTAAACAACTAGCCCCTAAGTCCTAAGCCCTATGTCTTACGCCCTAAGCCTATAGCACAAAGTTCTAAGTCTTCTGCCAAAAGCCCTAAGCTAATGTTCTCATCTAAGCCCTCAAGCCTAAGCCCTAAGTCCTGAGTCTCAGCCTTAAGGCCTAAGACCTAAGACCTAAGACCTAAACCCTAAGCCTTACGCCCTAAGCCCAAAGCCCTAAACCACAAAACTCAAATTATAAGCCACAAGCCCTAAGCCCTAAGCCCTAAGCCTTAACCCTTAATCATTATCCCAAAGTCTTAAGCCCTAAGTATTAAGCCCAAAGACCTAAGTCAAAGTCCAATGCCATAAGCCATACACTTAAACTATAAGCCTGATACCCAAAGCCCTAAGCACAAAGCTATAAGACATACACCCAAAGCTATAAGCCAAAAGCTCAAAGCTTTATTGATGTGCCACGGATGGCACCACTCGATTGATGAAGCAAACTATTTTTCTGATGAGTTTGTTAATTTTGTAGGAGGCTCTTTTCATAAAAGGCTTATCAAGAAGCCAATTATGAAGGGGAAAACATGCTTCCTTTTGACAACTCTTTTGCATCCGTGGCATGGAAGGGTGATCCAAACCACCTAGGTGATGATAGCACCACTTTTGGTTTCGGCCCAGGATGACCTCCGGGGCTTGTG